>JARHVA010004023.1:1080000-1412500 GCA_037957365.1 Torreya grandis
TCCATATACCTTAACCAATACTGTAGATGTATTATGACCTTGGCTATAGGTGGAGGTTTACTCCTTCAGTAATTTTTTAGGATTTATGATTCATTTGAATGATCATGGTGTTTATAAATAATATTTAAAGATATTATAATATTGGATTCATTAAGTTAATATGGATAAATAGTGAAATGATGATAATGGAATTTATAAAAAAATAATGGAGATGGAGTGACAAGCTTATACAATGGCTGAATGGCAATGTGAAAGACTGTGGAGATGAAATGAGACACAACGTGTGAAATGAAACATAAATCCAACATATAAATAGTAATGAAGGATATTAGGGGAGATTTTAACATATAAATCAATAAGATATACCATTTTGGAGGCTCTTGAACTATCAAACATTGTCAAATGAGCAACCTAGGAATCTCCAAACTACCTTAACAAATGCTAAGTTTCCTTAACATCTGCTGAACTAGGATAGTGAGTATGTTTGAGATAAAATTGATGGTATCTATCCATGAGAAATTAAGGAAACTTAAAGACACACTCAGTAAATACATAATGATTATGAATATAATATCTCAGATCAGATATGTTGTGCTTGATAGATTGAATCACCCATGAAACTGTACACTTTTCTCAAACCTATCTATAGAATATATATTTGATATTAGATGTGTTATTTAACTATAAAAAATAAATAATGTATATTATGATATTATATAATCCATGAAAATCATCTTGAATACTTGAAGAATTATGATAAAGCACTAGTTTGGTCAAAATAGTTAAGAACTTCACAAAACCATACCACTTTTTTTTCCTTATAAAGATTTAAATAGCAAATAGAACCCTTAAGTTCTTGTCCTTTGTTCATCAGGTTGATAAGACTAAATATATAACCAACACCCATGAATTAAATGTCATAAAGTCTAGTTTCTCTGGTCAAGAGTTAAAATCTACTTTTTCTCACTAGTGTATAGACTAAGCATAAACCTGAGGTGCTCTTACTATCTACCAATAAAAAATCCATGGAAATAACATCAAATTTGGTCCTCTAAATCCTTCAAAACTTATAATATCTTCACCATGTTTATTTAAAAAGTTATTATTGCATATCTATGACTTCTTCTGAGTAAATCCATATAGTACAAATCCATACCATCTGAAAACACTATCAAAACTTGTAAATTTTCCTTCATTTACTCTTTGTTTATCTTAAACCCAAAATTTTATGGAAATGTGAAGAAAAATATGGCTCAAAAAGGCATATTCAAATAATAACACATTTTGGGGACCAAAAAATGAGGGATATTTCACATGTGGGAGCTCTTTTGGTGTTAAAAGAAACTTCTAAGCATGTAGAAGAGACATTTTCATAGCATGAAATGTTTGAATAAAGTAATGTTATGACCATGGGGTGATTTAAATATTTTATTAAAGATTTATTTCCTTTTGAGATCATAGTTTGTGATTTAAATACAAAAACCTTGACTTTTAGACCACATACACCTAGTCTGAAAAGAAGATTACTAATGAATATCATAAGAGTACCTTATAACCTTATTAAAAGTTTTCATAAGGATTTTATGTATGTTCATCACCATTTTCAAGGATTATATCCCAACATGATTGAATATTCTAAATACATCAAATAATATCATAGTGAGTCATCAACTACCATCTTCAACCATCTTAACTCATTAGGTTTAGATCATAAGACCACCTTAATTCATTATTAAAGACATAAAAAGATACTCAAAAACTATGAGTAGACCTAACACAATATAAAATTGAGACATGACCATGAAAAGACATGAGGCTTATACCTCCTTCACTTGATAACCAATGAACACTCCTTTGGGTTTACCTAATTCCTCAAGATGCATGACAACTATGAGTTTTCATAATAGACCAAAGATATCAATACTCAAGTTGAAACCTTTCTAGGCCTAAGGACAAAAGGTGGTCAATAGGTCCCAAATAAGTTATAAAATCATGATAACCACACACATGTAAAAATATCTTCAACTAAGACATTTTCATGTGAAGGTACAAGATCAAAAATTTTAGGGCTCCAAAATGTGATTATTTTCCATATGGAATCATCCAATGCACATGGATCCTTTCAATATATCCCTTCAAGTAAAGTGGATCCCATCACTTAAATGAGATCATGATATATGTCATAATATCATAAGGGTGTATCTATAACACCTAGGCAAGAGTTTATAACTAGGCTAAAATCTAACAAAATGAGAAATAGACACTTGTCATGAAGTGATATCTGAAGACTCAAAGTTAATAAAAAGTTGCCACACTATAGAAAAACACCTGCTAAAGTGAAATCTGCAATGTAAAATTAAAACTCAAAATAAAATTAAAATTAGTTGCTACATTAAACCACCTAAATTTGGTATTCAAGTCTCAATATTTAATTAATATATGTAGAATCTCGAGATCATCAAATCACTTTGTTATTAGTCAACAAACTACTAACTATGAATTCAAATTATCAAGCCTTTAGGATCCCTAGTTTTGTACTAAATAATTCATAAATTTATTAAAATAAAATTTTAATTTGAAAATTTTAACACAATAATGGATTCTTCATCTAAAAAACCTAGCCAACCCCCTTCCCAATACTCATTCACATTGATAACCAAGTATCTTGACATAATTTTTGATATAGGGTATTACCATTTCCACACTACTCATCCCTTTTGAGTGGTATTGAAAATATCAATTCATATTTATTATAGGATCAAATAGAAACTAATAGGAAGAGATATATGGATAATTTACTACCAGTAATATCCATGGGACTTCATAATGTAGTTGAGAAATCAGAGGTAATATAATGCATTGACCTACTCCATGATCTGTTTTCCAATGGTGTTATTACATGAGAATGTTTACACCTAAGGATTCAAAGTAACATCATCACTCACATTTTTAGTCATGATTTTGAGAAATATATATGCCTATTAGTGCCCAAAATGGATTACAACTAGGTTAAAACTAATGCCTAACTAGATCAAAACATAGTTAAGGGCAAGATTAATCATTGGTTGTTCAAGGGAAAGAAATTTCACATTTGAGGTGCCATATACGAACTAGGAATTTGACATAGAGGTGAGGTTAGTCTTGTGTTAGTCTCATAAAATCAATGAAATAAACACACTAAAATCCTAACACTTCTAGTCTAGACACTAGGGAGAGATTAGGTAATAAAAACTAAATGAAAGAAAAACAAAAGCATAAAATACATAACTCTTTTACCTTTCTTGGGAGCTCCAAATGGCATTATTTAATGGATTGCTTAGCTTGTGCATCAAGAAGTCTTTGACAATGGAGGTTTCTTGGCTCCTTGTATCTTCAACACCTTGGCTTGTGATTGCTTGGCATAAGACTTGGGCATGATAACACTACTTGCTAAGCATTTATGCATTATAAAACTACATTAAAGATATTGTTGAAGATATTTGAGAATAATAACTTTGTACCAAAATAGCTTGTGAATATAATAGGCAAGGCCTTGTATTTATAGCTTTAATAATTAACTCTCACCCAAGGTAAGTTAAGGTTGAGTTTAGGCTTGGAATGGGTTCAAACTAAACTTAGGTGAGTTAAAAATAACTTAAATAGAGTTAATAGTTGTCAATTAATTATAATTTGAAATTACTAGGTATGGATCTCAAATCATATATTTTATTGTATTTTCAAAGAGCTTAACAACTCATAAAGGTAATGATGTAAGGCTTCGATAATTTGATTTTTGAATTTCCTTTTTTAGATATTCATTAATTTCAAATGGATAATTCAAATAGGAATTTAATCTTGTTTAAATTATTAATTAATTCTGATTGGCCTTTTAGATCTTTCAAGATTTTATTTAAGTGTGCAAGTGCCCCACTTAATATGTCCATAAGCTAAATTGACAGTTGTAATGCCACAAGGTGATTAGGAATGAATATTGAGAGGTTATTATTACATATATTATAATACATAAAATAGGGATGTCTCAACATAATTATGAGCTTTAATGAATTATGTGAAAGTGAATTTAGGACATTCAATAATTTTTAGGCTTAATTTGCAATGGTTGATAGGAATTAGTCTAAAGTCTGTTTGGGGGCTAGTTATGGCCAATTGTAGGTGTCTATAGTTTTCCCCTATTTGGGAAGTCATTTCAAGATATAGGCATAGTAAAATCATATCAAAGAATGAAAAGGTCATATATACCTATGACTTTAATGGAAATGGATGAGCCCTAGATGCCCCCTCGAGAGAGTAATCGACAATAAGGGTTGGTGATCGATCTCTTGAAAGGAAGAAATGATGAGATAAAAAAAATAAAATGGGGTAAAAAGACTGATTTTCCCATAGTTGTTTATAATTAGTGGCATATGGAACTACCTCAATTGGGTAGATAAATAGGATGATTTTCCCACAAGTATTTATAATCATCGACATAGGTGGGACAAAAAAGGTAATGATTTACCCAAAGGTATTTATAATCATTGAAAAGAGGATTAGGGTAATAAGAGAATGATTTTTCCAACGGTGGTTATAATCATTAAAAGAGAAAAAATAATTTACCCATACGTAGTTATAACTATTAATAGAATAAAAACATACCCTAGTTGGTTGAATAGAGATGATGGTTTGCCCAAATGTGATTATAATCATTATCATAATGAAAACATGCCCTAGTTGGGTATAAGAAAGATAATGATTTTCCCAAAGGTGGTCATAATCATTGACCCCTAAATAGATCTGAACACAATGATTTATCTATAAGCAGTTATAATTATCATCTCTATGTGTGGGATGATACATAATGATTCACCCAAAGGCTGTTCAAATCATTAGTAGCAAAAGTGGGATGAGACACAATGAATTCCCTAGAGGTAGTTATAATCATTGATATAATGATGGGAGGATGATGGAAAACTAGATAATGGGGCTTGAAGAAATGAATCCGTAGTTATAAAGTAAGAGTAAGCTAGTATAGAGGACAAACATGAATTTGAGCTACCTACTAGAATGAAGATGCACATCCTAACTGGGAAGGGTTAAAATTATTTCATGATTTTAATTAATCTATATTTGGGAATGATTTAGATTAGATCAAGAATTATTAAGGTGTTAAGGAGAAGTATAATGACCTCATTGCTTATAAGACTTCCTAAGTTGATTTTTGATGTAGCACGTGAGGGTAGGCATCATGATAAAACACCATGATAACTTAGACAAAATATGCATAAGAACTGACACATGATCTAAAAAAAAATGAAAAAATTCACCAATGATAAAAACCATGATGACAATGTTGGCATTTGAATATTTATGGATTCAAGAATAATGCACAAGGAATCACCCATTGAACATACATAGACTGAATCAAGGCACAACAAGAAATCAAACAAATAGGATAATAATAAAAAACACAAAAAAATTTCTAAGAGATGATAATGAAACAAAAAAAAAACAATCATTAATCATAATGTTAATGCAAACATAAAATAAACAAGATGATGAACATTGCCGCTAGTCAGAATGGGTGAATAGAAGAAAAGGAAAGGGGTGGCTGAGTTATCTCTAGATGCACTAGGTAAGTGGACACTACCTACATATTTATATGGATGGTAGGTCCAATATAAAATTCAATATAATTGTGGTTCTTCTAGGATATGGGATATAATAAAATGGTGAGAAGAAAAACATGATTGATTTTGTAGAGGTATATGGGAACGATCTCACAAAATGACAAGAACATGGGTTGTGAGGCTATTAAGAATGGAGAAACTAAACAAAAGGTGGTTTCTTGTGAATTAACTAGGGTTCATAAAATCCTTAAGGTAAAGAAGTTGTCAATGTTTAAGATTTTCTAGATTTATTTTCAAATGTTTTTGGAAATTTCAAAGTATCTCAAATTGATCAAGAATGATGAGATACTAAATGGTCAAAACTTAAAAAATGTTGAGAGTATTGAAACATAAAAGTGCTCATAAAATGGTGAGAGTGTGGGATATTAGGGGTGATTGGGCTGACCTCAACATGAATCGAGCACTACCTACATAATCCCAAGATGGGACCTCTGTCGACACCTAAATTTGGCCACTGATAACCTCCAATTAGGATTTTGACCAATTTTCATAAAAGTGCATAATTTGACCTAAAAACACTAAAAGACATTAAAATATTTGAAATTGATATATTCAAGTTCCAACTTTGGCTAGAGTGTCACTAAATAGGGTAATGCATTTTATCGACTAGCTAACTTTGATCAGATCATTTTGAGTTAAAATGCTAATTTTTCACTTGGGTGCATTGGATTTTTCTTTTCTATCAAAACTCTTACACAAGATTCACCTTTGTTATTTGGTGTTGAAAACATCCTAAATAGGATAATAGATCCAACACATCTGACATTGTATCCTAATTCTAATCCAATTAAATTTTGGACCAATAACAAGGCATTTTGATCAATTTGAGTAATTTGTGCACAAAGTGCTTAATTATGATTAATATATAATTAAACAAAATTATAGCTTAATTAATAATTCCATAGAACTTTTTGAATAAATTCTTTTTGAAAATGAATTTTTTATAACTTCATCAAGTGACCTCATTTCTTGGGAAGACATCCCTAAGCCATAAATACCATAAATATTAGGATTCATGCCTATCATGCCTCATCAAAGCCCTTACATGCCTATTCAATGCTCCTCTATCCAAAATATTAAAGGAGATATTTGTAGAATGAATTTAATAATTGTATTTATCTATGGCCACACATCTCAATCTTGAGATGGACAGTCATGGTTGATCCTTAAACCATTCCAAAAGTCTATAAATAGAAAGCCTAAAATCCATAATTCTAAGCTCTAATATGACAAAATTATAATTCTTAATTTATTCCAAATACTCATGTAAATTAGTGTTATAATGCTAAAATATTGAGCCAAGCCAAGCCAAGCCAAAGCCATATAAGGTGCAAATGAGAGATGGAGGTAGCCAAGCTTCCATTGATGTAGAATTCATGATCACAAACCTAGGAAGATCAATACAAAAGGAAATTTATATCATATAAGGAAGGTAAAAGAAGGTTTTTTTTTGCATTTTAATTGTGTTTTCTATTCATGTTTTGTTAACTAAGCTCCCCCTAGTGACTAGGCCTAGAGATGTTATGCTAGTTAGTGTGTTTTTATCATTTTTTTTTCATTTTAGAACTAAAATGATAATAACCATCCTCTCTTGATTCAAATTATTAGTCTACATAATGGCATGCCTGGTGGGACTATTTTCATGAGTGCATAACCCACAAATTTCTTTGTATTCATATTTTTAATTCTTTTTTTGTTATTTTTGTTTTGCTAGAGTAAAAATGGGCCATAAAGAATTAATAAATTTTTATTTACTTACTATTGTTTTATAAAATTTTTAAGGGGTATATCTAATTATTTTTTGATGTCCTCTAAAAATTTCAAAAAACAAATCTTTATATTTTAGGGTTATGACTATTTTAGTGAATGTCACTTTCTATTTTTTATTTTTTTGGTAAAAATGGTTAGAACAGAGTTAATAATATTTTTTTATTGACTTTTTGGACCTAAAATTTTTTAGACAAGTTCACCCTAAATTTATTGACAACCTTTAAAAATTTTGTGGTAAAATGATCTATATTTTAAAAGTTATGTTAAAAATACTAACTGCAAGTTTTTATGTTTTATGTGCAGGCTTTTGTGTTATGTGTTATGTTTTAGTTTTAGCCTTCTAATTTGTTGTTTGTAGGTGTTCATATGTTTAATATTATTTTTAAAAATATTTTATTGATATTTTTTCTAACCAATTCTAATCTAATGTTTTTGCTTTCTTGAGATTTTGCCTTCAGATTGACAAATTTTACCCTTCAAGGTTACCTCATTTGATAAATGTGTTTCAAGGCTAAATAAAGTACTAACCTTTTTATTGAAGGATCTACCTAAAAAATTACAAAAGAAACATAAATTAGTCTTTTTACACTTCATTTGGATGTCTAAAATGAATTATAATCCTTTATTTTTTTGTTTAAAGAAAATCTTTATGATGTTTTATTGGTTAATATTTGTGATTGTCTTTTAAATTTCAAAACTTAAGGCCAAAGAGCCAAAAATAAAATCACCAAAATTTGATAGTGATCAATATTGAAATCATTTGTCCAAGTTTTATATTCAATAGTTATTTAAATAGAATTTGATTGGCAAAAAAAAGACATTACATGCATGCTCTCCCATCCATCCCCTTTAAGGAACTTTTGGGATCAAAAGCACCATCTTTATTGAAAATTACCTTAGTTAAAGGCATGAAAGAGAAATTTTAAAGGTTCTCCTCAAGTACATGTATGGCTTGAGTGACCTAGACACAACCTCTAAATCTCTTTCATTTAGTCATTTATTTTATTGCATCTTGGTTTGTGAGGGGGACTTTATTACATCCCACAAGTTCTTTTGGGAAGCTTTAACCTAGGGTTTCATCTCATGACACTGAATTCACACACTCCAACTGATATTTGAGGTTTGAGTGATTAAACCACCCTATAGTGTTTGAGTTGCACATGGGAGTATACACACTTTGAACATCGTACTACACTGAGTAAGTGAAGGATGTAGTGGTTGCAAAAAGGACAAGACCTTTTTGCAACAAGCTAGGTGTGACAGATACCAAATTACATGATTTTATTTTAAATCATGGTGTGAAAGTCATTGTGTAATTTATTCCCCTAGAAATGTTTGAAAACTTGTAATTTTTAGTAAAATCCCCATTTTCCATGGAAGTGTTGTTGGTGCAAAATTCACCTTAAAGTCCATGTCATAGTACTATCATTTGAGATAAGGTGGGTGTAAAAACCCTACTATATAATGCACATTTACTTTTTTATGAAAAATTAAAAATTATCTCAAATGATGTATATTGATAGATTCCAACAATACCAAGTAACCTTGTCAGTTGAGGATTTGAAGAGTGATTAATTAGTTGGTTTTGTCATAGATTAAAGTTTTGTTTGGAGTCAAAAATTGGTGTGAACAAATGATTCAAAACAAAAAACATATTCCTCATTTTCCTTTGAACAAAGAGACATTATAATAACCACGTGAATCATCAATTTTCCTTGTTCAAAGGTCATCAGAACTTGGAGTCATATCATCCACTTTGGGGTAGTTATGCTACCCAATTGAGTCTAGACCTTTACCAAAGTTTTTTTAAAGTCCATTTATAATTCACATTTGAATTTGAACCTTTTCAAGTTATAAGGGTTGATGTGTCAAGTGGGTTCACCATTTTCACATTAAATTTGTTTTAACTTAAGTTCAAATTTCCATTTGAATTGAAGGTCATTTAAGACTCATAATCATTATCACCACTTGATAGGCTTAAGTCATTCTACGCTAAACACTTATAGTTTGAGTTTATGTAGAATTTTTTTTTGTGTTACCATCCCATTTTACCTTAGATCATTTGAATATGTACTTTTTTGCCTTAGAGATATTGTCAAAACTTTTGAGGTATGTATGTCATTTGAGTTAAGAAAGGTAGTGTTACGCTGCCAAATTTGTGAGAAACCATCTTTGCCTTAGAGATTTTTTTAAACAAACATTTTGTCACATATTTTTAATATTATAACATTATTACACTACCCAAAACATTCCAAACATTGTTTCATATACCTTCTTGCATAGAGTTCAAGTTTGTGCACATTTTTCAACCCAATCCGATTATACCTTTGTCTAACACAATTATGCTATTTACATTTGTCTAGCATATTTATCAAAGGAACCAAGCTATATACCATCATTTGAGAGAAAAATAAATCTCTAAAGTTCCTTTTATTTCATATCTTATACCTATTTGATTGAGTTCATGTCCAAGAGTCCAATGCCTAGTTTTTGTTAGAAGTGTTTCAAATCTATTAGATTAAAATCTAATCTTTTTTAAAAGTCTATATTTTTACATTATTTGGCCAAGAGTCTTAACACATTCTTTGTTTGAGCCTAGATTTTAATGCTACATTTGGCCAAAAAACCTAGCAACTGTTTATTTCCTAGATTAGACTAGTTTGAAACATTTTGACCTTAGAGTTTGGCATTTCAATTTCTAGTCCATTTACTTAATATTTTTTGTGTAAGATGTGTAACATTATCCTATTTTATCATAAATCATTTCATAAACCTTTCCATCCTTTTGATGAATCTAGACCATGTTTGAACATCATCTTTTAGACATTGTCTTTTTAGAGTTTGTATAACTCTCTTCCCTTTCTATCTCAAAACATTCACTATGGATGCCAATATGTATTCCTATACTTGTAGTGGACTCATGTACAATCTACAGATTAGTAATGTGGTTATGTAAGAAGAAATGGTGCAATACCCCTATACAGATAATATTGCTTATGAAATGGATCCCTATCCATCTTATAATACTAAAATAGGGGCACAAAACCAAGATCCATTAGCTAATTATTTTCTTAATACACCACCATATTCAAAAAAAGACCAAGAACAAACCACATAATACCTAGCTATGATTCCCATAGCTAAAAAACTAATTCCTCAACAATCATATTCTATTAATACACCTTCCATGTATGATCCATTTTTGTTTGAGCATCATTTGTTAGAGAACAAAGATGAGATTTTGGCTAGAGACACAAAATTAGGGTCTAAATTTCTAGCTAACTTACCTCATGAAAGTTTACCAAGCCTATTTATAATGCCTCATAACATATTGTACAATGAATAGGCTTCTTTTAATAAGCTTTAGTCCAAACAATGTATCCAGACCCTAATATGACTAAAAAAGGAGATAACCTCATAGAAGATCACTTTGTACAAATGAAAATAACATAAAAAACCTACTTGAATCTAGCGTGCAACTTCAATCAGATAACCATGGTGAATAAACCTTTTATTGACTTAGTTCCTTCAATAGGAGTTTTGATAGAGTTAATTGATCAAGACAATCATATTTTAAACTCATTCACATAAAACACTTTAGTATTCAACTTGTTTCATATGCTAATTATGAAATAAGTGTCTTTTGCTTCTATGTAGAATAATGAGCAAAACATAGTGGACAATGTAAAAGTAACATCCAGTCCAAATCAAAGTAGTACTAATACACAACAACCAGTCAACAATGTATGCCTTTAGTTAATACCACAAGTGGATCTAGAAACCTAAGAATGGGAGATTTTATACCCTAACCTCAACTAGACACTTCCTCAAGCACACAACCAATAGGATTAGGAAGCAATCCAATAACCAATGCCATACCTCCACAACAAAAGTGATGAATTCTACTCTTCCTCAACAAGTGATGAGTAGTATTCCATAATAGTAGGCACAATCTAGTGTACCAATACAATAGAGGCCAAATATGTTACCACTTCAATAGAGGAAAACTAATTTTATACCTTGTTACGTAGTAGAAAACACACATCTTTAGTTGTAGGTTAGTGTGTCAATTCAAAACCAAAAGATGTCTAACCAACAACGTATGAATATTTGTTAATGAAAGATGCCAAATCTTTAATAGGTGTTCACTTCCCAATAGGGATTCATACAAAAATGAGGTCCTAATGTTTTTCACGTACATATTAAGCAATAATTACCTTTTATATAGAGCATACCAAAAGTTCATAGATAGGGCCTTGGCTCATATGTTCCCACTCAACAATAAAGTTTGAGTAGTCAGAAACAAGTCCTTATTAAACCATAATAGGCACAATATTATTAAATCCCTCCATCCAAAACACAAAATCCTCCAAGTCAAACCTTCATAGCCAATCCAAACTAGAATAATTTACAACCCAGCATGTAATTTCAAGCACATATTAATTCACATATGCATATTATTGGTTCATTTTCTAACCAATCCAATAAACACCAACAAATACCTCAATTCTTACATTGATCTAAATGCTCCACTTGTGACCACTTAACCACCTACCCAAGCCAATATTCCCATAAGTTCCTAGAGCAAGAGTTACAACAAATGAAGGATGTAATCACCACCAACCAACTAGGGAAACAAATTAAAAAGTTTAAATTGGATGATGTGTGTTCTTATCCTTTCAATATGGAGAACTTGTAGATTCTATTTCCTCTAAGAAATGAGCCATCAAAGTTTTATAAATACAAGGGGAAAGGTGACCCTAAATATCATTTAACCTAGTTCTTTGTCACATTCTAACTAGTGGTATATAGTGATATATACCTTTTATTATTGTTTCTAAGGAGCTTAGCTAGGCAAGCCTTAGAGTGGTTCTTGAAGTTGCCTAAGAATTCAATAATTGATTTTGATGACCTTTTAGAAAATTTTGTGGAGAATTTTTCCTATAATCTTGATCATGAGATTTCATTGGTTGATTTGATGTAAATTAAACAAAAAGCTTGTGAGAGTTTTGAAATTTATCTACAATGATGGAGAGCATTTGCAAGCTAATTCACTCATAGTTTTCTAGATAAAAGATTAGCCACTGTATTCACTAAAAAATTTCATAGTGAGATAGCCTATCATTTAAGACTAGAGTGTGCACATACATTTAAAGAAATCATAGATAAAGTTTTGTTGATTGAGTGAGCACTCATTAATAAAGGAGTCATCAAGATTAATTCAAATAATCAAAACCAAGGTACCAATAAGGGAAGCAACCAAAACCAACATCCAATCCAAACATAAGCATCACAGCCAACATAGGCCAATAACCAAGATAGACCAAAGCAATTAAATTGTAATAGGAAAGTTGTGAGAAATGGAGTAACTAAGTCACGCCATGTCCAAATGGTGCAAACACCATCCACCCAATGAGCACCACATTTTAAACTTAGTCTTACCCAAAAACCTCTTCAGCTAACACACCAAGCACAATAGTCTAGGCTCATACAACAAATGTAACCATCTTTTACCATTACAAGTTCCTCCTCCAAGGAGAATTGTACCTACTCATCATGTTTTTAATGACCTTGGTGAGCCTATTGAATCTATGTTTCATAAAATTTATGCCACTAATTTGATTAGTTGGTCTATACCAAAGCATTACTCTTAAGGCATTCCTTATCCTTATTGGTACCTTGAAAATGAATTATGTGAGTATCATCAAGTTAATGGGCATAATTTATGAAGATGTATACAAATCAAGCATTTGAATGAGAATATGTTAGATAATGGGGAGATAACATTAGATAATAGTGCTTCCACCTCTAATCCAAATCTTGGGATTTATCAAAACCCTTTTCCAAAATATAAAAACCAACAACAACAATAATAACAATAAAAGCAACAATTTTAGCCAATGTAACAACAAAATCAATAGTATCAAAATCAAAGGCCAAATCAGTAGAACTAATAGAATCAATAGAAAAACCAACAACACTAGAATAATGGATAGAACCAAGGTTATAATGGTAACAACCAACTAACCTACCATATAGTTGTACATGAGTACAATAGAGTTGTAGGCCATATTACAGGAGGTAGCATTAATACCATCTCTATTAATCTTAGACCAAATTCTAATCAGATGAGACCATTTCTAGCCATACCAAACTAATCCAATCACTTTGACAATCCTTCTTTAAATTGAGACCACACACAGGTGAATCAAAAAATAGGAATTCCCACTTTTAGACCTTATATTGATAACTTGACCTTTTCTCATGACCACACAAAAGTACATTGGTAATGAAGACTTGTCCTGTCTAGTCCCACACCATTACCATCATTTGTTATCAATCATGGTCCTACATTTAATCCTAATTATGTAATCACAAGTTAGAGGTCAAAGATTACCATCTCAAGCCCACAACCATTTGCCACTTCACCTATAATCCAACCAACCATTCAACCTCAAAATAAGTCAATTACCACTGACCTATAAAATAAATTTGATATTGTGGAAAAATTATAGAAGACACCAGCCCAAATATCCATTTTAGATTTATTGTAAATGTTAAAAATCCAACAAAAAATTTTGAATGAGTTCTTAACCCAATCCATTATTGCAATGATATATCCCCTGATAAATTTCAAGATTTGGTTAGATACCTAGCTCCCACCCAACAAGTCATATTCAACCAAAGTGATATGTCTTCCCTTGGCCCACCCCATAATAATACATTATACATAGAAGTTTGTATAAAGTTGAATAAAGTGAAATGTGTCTTTATAGACAATGGATCATGTCTCAATATAGTGTCTCTAAAGCTCATCAAGATTCTTGGGTACATAATGGTATATCTCCAACCAAAAATGATAACTCTCAAAGCTTATGATAATCAAGAGAGAGAATCACAAGGCACCATTAGCCTGCTAGTTATCATTGGGACTTTGACTCATGCTACACTTTTCCATGTGCTTGATCTTGAGTTATCATATAATATGCTTTTAGGTAGGCCTTCATTACATGAGATTCATTTAGTCTCATCAATACTACACCAATGTATCAAGTTCTCCCAGTCAAGGATGGAAGTCAATATTCTAGGATATTTACACCCATATGAACATTGCAAACATATCAAGTTTGAGCTTTAAAGCTAAAATTACCAATACATCATGAATCCAAGTTCCAAGTAGGATTAATTAAATTCCATACTTATTGATTCTCCATAGGATTATTTCATAGATCCTAATACCTTGGATTCCCTTTCCCACATGACACCTCTTGAAGCTTCCAATCATTTCACCATTTCAGATAATGGCCTAGGGAAGTATATTACCCATGATACCTTTCATATTTCCAATCTTCCTCTAAATATAAAGACCTTTGAAAGAGCTAAAGTTACCCCACACATGCATTGGAAAAACAAGAATAAAAATAAAGGATTTGTCATGTTTGTACCAACATCTGGCCTATAATTAGATGCTCTCAAGGTAGATGAATCATGGTTATATAATTATAAGGTGTTTGATTATTATAAGAGTGAGAAGTATCCTATTCCCCATCAAATCATATAACATCAAGATTATGAAGAAAGAAACCTTAGATAGAATCAACAAGGAACCATTGAGCAAATTTCCATGACTAAGTACAAAAGACCTTATGGACTTGGATTTAAACTACCTGGGAGTGATCCCACATATCTTATTCAAGTTCCATCATCAGTGGCTAGTGATGATGATGTTGATAATGAACTAGAGTCTGATCATAGCCTTATCTTTAATGACCTAGACAAGACTAACCTATTTAATAACAATGCCATGCATACCCTTAGCCTAATCATTCATAATAACCCATTGCCATTATACTATCGCCAACTGCAATATTGGAACTAACAAGAATCTAGTTTACCAATTGATGATTTTTAGAATGATAAGGCATTATGTGATTTTCTAGGCCTTAAAGACAATGTTCCATTAGGAGATCATAAATCAAGATTCTCAATCACATTGGATCGTGAAGCCTATTTTGGAGAGTGGGTGAACACCCTTAGCCAAAAACAAATAAATAAAACATTGAGGTCCCAAAGTGAAAAACTCTTTGAGACACTTTCTAAGTAGGGAAAAAGTAAAGATAAAGGCTAGTCTAGTGGTGAAAACCTATTTTAGGCACCATTAGATGGGGGTGTTCATTCTTCTTCAAATTTAGACTAAGAGACCACCAATAATGAACTTGTCTATGGCTCTGAGTTTAGTTTTGACAAACAACAAGTGTTTAATTAAATTCTTCAAAAAAAGTTAATTGTTTTTGTCACATGGCTAGGTATCTCATTAGGGGACTCATATTCATCATGCCTACTATCCTAGAATATGGATTGACCCTTGTATTTAAAGATACAACTAAGGTAAACATCAAGACTCCATCGAACCCAAAATAGATAAAATTGGGTGCGTTCCTCACTAAGGAGGAACATGAAGTCTTTACAGCTCTATTGAGAGAATTTGTAGATATATTTACATGGGCATATTATGACATGCCAAGTTTGGAACCCACCTTGGTTTTACATCACCTTGTTTTAAATCTTGATGCCAAACCAGTTACGCAAAATTTATGCAAGATGAATCCTCACATTGCTATATTAGTAAATAAAGTGTAGGAAAAAGTCTTAGAAGTAAGATGTATTTGCTCTATTGGCTACTTAGAATAGATATCTAATGTTGTACCTATTAGCAAAAACCTTGAATGCATTAGAATATGTACTAATTTTATTGATATAAACAAAGATTTCCCTAATGATGAATTTATATTGCCAAACATTGACATGATCATCAAATCTATAATGGGTTATCAAATGATTTCATTAATGGATGTCTTTTTAGGATACAACTGAATTAGAATAGCACCAGAAGATCAACACAAGACAACATTCACCATTCCATGGGGAATGTTCTATTATCAAGTAATGCCATTTGATATTAAAAACACCAAGACTACATATCAAAGATCCATGACCATGATATGATGCATGATATTATTGAAGACTACAGCGATGACATGCTAGTTAAATAAAATACTAGGGCCAACCATCCAATAGTGATATGTAGAATATTTGAAAGACTACATGAGTATAAAGTCTAACTAAATTTAAATAAATAAGTATTTAGAGTAACATCAAGGAAATTAATTGGCTTCATCATGTCTCATAGAGGCATTGAAGTCAATCCAGCCAAAGTCCAAGCTATAACAAAGATGCCACCACCAACTAATTTGAAGCAAATTTATAGTTTACAGGGCAATATCTAGTCAATTTGATGCTTAATATCTCAATTAGTAGAAAATTGTCATCCATTTACACATATTCTAAAGAAGGGATTTTCCTTCCACTAGGATAATTACTACCAAATAGATTTCCAATAGCTAAAAGATTACATAACAAATCCACCTATTTTATTACCCCTTATACCAATAAAACCATTTTTATTATACCTATCAGCTACAAATATTTATTTAGGGACACTTCTATCTCAACATGATGACAATGGAAAAAAGCATGTTGTATACTAATTAAGATGTACATTGGTCACATATGAACACAACTACACACCTATTGAAAAATCCTATCTAGCCATGGTATTTACAACTAAAAAATTATGGCACTACATGTTAAACAATAAGAACAAGGTCATTTCAAAAGTATATCTGTTTAAGTATATACTATCTAAAATAGATTTATAAGGCATAATGGCCAATTGGATCATGATTCTTAGTGAGTTTGACATATATTATGTCAATTATAAGGTAATTAGGGTATAGGTCCTTACATATTAGCTTGCTAAAACAACCCTTGCAGACATATAGCCACTCACATTCCAATACCTGATGAATCCATAATGACCATCATTGACACACCTCTTGAGGATCAACATTGGAAGCTGTATTTTGATGGATCATTCATAGCACATGGATTGGGGGTAGGCCTCTTATTTATTACACCATAGGTGGATCTAATCCCTAAGTCATTTAGGATTAGCTTTCCTTGTACCAATAACATGGCTGAATATGAAGCACTTGTTGTAGGGATTCATGAAGTGGTACAATGGAATGTGTCTCATCTGAAGGTTTATGTTGATTCTTAGTTAATCATCAATCAGATTATAGACCATTTTTAGACCAAAGATGACAAGTTGGTTCCATATAAAGCCATAGTTGACACTCTCAAGAAACAAATGGCTAACATTTAATTTGAACATATACCAAGGGCTAGTAATAGAACTACAAATTCCATGTCTACTATTAGCTCTCTAATTCAACAAACAAACAAAGATAGAGAGTGTCATTTTCTCATCAAGAATTTGGTCACACCAACTCATAAACCTTCAACTATTGTAATGATTTGTTATATTGTTAGTCTTAATTCTATCCAGTATTTAGACCTTTATAACAATCTTCATGATCAAACTATACCACCTAACCTATCTCAAAAACAAACCAAAGACTTTATCCATCACTCCACTCATTATAATCTACTTGGATAAACCCTTTACCACTATAGTTTTCTCTGCTTCATTGTTTATCTTTGATAGAATCTACACTAGCATTATAGTAAGTTTATAAAGGGGTATGTGGACCCAATTCTAGTGGGGCCATCTTGTCTAAAAAGATCTTGTATACTAGTTATTATTGGCCCATAATAGATGTAGATGTATTTTCACATGTAAAGAAGTGTGACAAATGTCAATGACATGCCAATATGATTCATGCCCCAATAAAGACTCTAAAATCAATATTAACACCATGGATATTTGCTATATGGGGACTTGACCTCATTGATAAAATCAATCCTACATATTTAGATGGACATAAACATATATTTATCACCATCGAATATTTCACTAATTGGGCTGAAGATATACCCCTCACTTATATTAATATAAAACAAATTTCCAAGTTTATCTTGAACCATCTCATTTACCACTATAGTATCCCCTCTAACATTATATCTGATAATGGAGGATCATTCAAGAACAAGGATATAAACAAGCTATGTGACCAATACAACATCACATAACATTTATCTACAACATATTACCCTTAAGGTAATGGCCAAGCTAAAGCATTAAAAAAAACCATTATCAATATTCTTAAAAAGATTGTTAATGATATTGATCATGATTGGCACCTTGAAATATTCTATGCATTTTAGACATACAATACCAATCACCATACCCCCATAGGAGCCACTCCATATTCACTTTTTTATGGTATAGAATCCATCCTTCCCATGGAGGTTGAGTTACCTTCACTATGCATATCTTTCAAGCATGTCCTATATGATCATGACTATCAATTAGCTTTCTTGCAAGAACTAGACCTACTTGATGAAAAATGCATAGCTACACTCAACAATATTTAGGCATATCAAAACTGACTTAAAGGCCATTATAATTGGCATGTCAAGCATAAAACACTTGAACTTGGTGATCTTGTTCTTAAAGAAAACTAAAAGAATACCATGACTGAGAAGAAGCATAAAGTTAAATTTAAAAAAAACTAGATATGGACTTTCATCATTATTGTAGATTATGGATTAGGAGCATATAGACTTGCCACAACAGATGGAGATGAAGTTCTTGAGTTGATGAATATTATTCACCTCAAGCAGTGGTATTCTTGAGTGATATGGTATATTATATATAAGGACCATTTTAGTTGTGCCACTTTATCATTATTTTTCTTTATGTGAATGTCATTTTTATTATTCCTATTAAGCCTATTAATTATCCATTTTACCATTCTATTCTATTGACCAACCATATATTGAATCCTATCTACCTAGCCCATTTGACTCTAATTTCACCATTGGTTATACATTTTTGACACCAATGAATCTAATCAATTTTAGTAGTTGTTTCAAGCATTCCAGATAGAGATAGTACTTTGGAGTAGTATGACATAAGTTTCAGTAGTTACATCCTTCATTTTTTGTTCCTTTCTTATCACTAGTCTTGATACTATTTAGAACTACCCATTGGCAAATTATTACCATTGATTTATTCCATTGTGTCCTAGTTATTACCACCTATGGGAAAATAAGGGGTAACATTTGTTTATTGAGCCTTGACATAGCAATTTGCCATTTCCTATGTCATATTATGCCTTTATACCAACTATGCCTATTTTTTTTGAATATATGGCCACACTAGTTAGATTCCTCTATAGTGAGGTAGAACTACAGTGACTTGAGGTCCTACTCTAGGACTATGTAGGAAGCACTCAATATTTATTGAGGTTATCTCGATCAACCTAATCCATGATCTCACCATTTTTCAAGCACCCCAATCTACACTCTTACAATTTTTCAAACAACCTAATCCATGCTCTCACTATTTTGTGAGCAAACTAAGCCATGCTCTCATTGCTTTATGATTTTGAATCATTTAGTGTCTTTTCATTCTCAATTGAGTTGATGTACTTAAAAAATTACAAAAACATTTGTAAAATGATTAGAAAAACCAAAAACATTGACCACTTCTTTGCCTTAAGGATTCTAGGAACCTTTACTAAGTCATAAACAAATCACTTGTCACTTAGTTTCCTTATCCTTTGTTTTCTTTTCTCTCACACACTTGCCATTTTTCAAGACCATTCCTATTCATCTATTACACACATTATGTTGTTTTCATCACTTATCATTTTATTCCCATTTCCTAGGAGAACTACATTTGGCCTGAAGTTTTTGTTGGATATTACATCCATAAAACTATGTAGGCAACATTCACTTGCCTAGTGTATATGGAGACAACTCAGACACCCCCTTCCTTTTCTTATATTCCCCCATTTTATTATTTTGTTAAGTTGTTTCCTATTTTCGAGGGGCATTATTTGTATAGCTTAAATTAATTTGTTTGTTTATTTGGTTTTTACTATGTTGTTTTGTTTGTGTGCTTATTTATTTATTTTCATAACTATTACCTTGATTTAGTCTATGTGCATTCATTGGGTGATTCCTTACATATTTTATTCTTGAATCCATCCATATTCATGTGTTTACATTGTCATCATGGTTTTTATCATTGGTGCATTATTTTATATTGAGTTTTAGATTTTTGGAGTCAATCTTTATGCATATTTAGGCCAAGTCCTCATGATGTTATACCATGATGCCTACCGACACATGCTATAAAAAACCTTAGCTTCAAGAAGTCTATTCAACAATGGTGGAATCAACATCTCTTCAGCACCAACATCCCAATTCAATCCAAATCATATCCCAAATAGAGTAATTAAATAATGATTGAATTTTAACCATTATTAGTTTGGGTGTACATCTCCTTACTGGTAGGTTGTCCCAATTCATCTTTATCCTCTGTATTAGATCATCATCATCATCAGCTAATCAATCATTTTTTCCATAATTAGGGTCCAATGATTATAACCACATATGAAAAAATCATTGCATACTATCCTACCTACATTTCTCAATGATTATAACTGCCTTTAGGCAAATCATTATGTTGTCACTCCTTTAATTTTTTACCCATATAGGGTTATGTTTTTATCTTGTTTGTCTATCCTAACTGGGGAAGCTCCATCTTCCTAATGATTATAACCACCTTTAGGTAAATCATTGTGTTATCATACCATGTTACGATTATCAAGGTACAATGCTTATAACCACCTTTGGGCAAACCATTATACACCATCCCACTTGAATTCTCAATGATTTTGACTACATTTTAAATATAATTATGTTCTCACCACATCATCTTCCTTTCTTTGGTCCTCTCATCTTACTTCTTTTCGAGGGACTATTTGTCACCCTTACTTGTGCCACCATTCCCTCAAGGGGACATCATACAGTTAGTTCATTATCATTACAGTTGTAGGCATATAGGACCTTTCCATTATTTGATAAGTCTTTATTATTCCTATAGCTTGTAATGCCTTCTCAAATAGGGGAAAACTATAGACACCTAAATTTGGCCACTGATAACCTCCAATCAAGCTTTTAAACAATTTTCACCAAAGTGCACAATTTGGCCTAAAAACACTAAAAAACATTAAAAGCTTTAAAATTGATATATTAAAGTTACAAATTTGGCTAGAGTGTTACTAAATGGGGAAATGCATTTTCTGGGCCAGCTAAATTTGATCAAATCATTTCAAGTCAAAATGCTAATTTTGCACCTGGGTGCTTTGGATTGCTCTTTTCTATCAAAACTCTTGCACAAGACATGTGCCTTTGTTATTTGGTGTTGATAACATCATAAATGGGAAAATTGATCCAATTCATTTGACATCACATCATAATTCTAATCCATTCAAAATTTGGACCAATAATAAGGCATTTTGATCAATTTAAGTAATTTGTGCACAAAGTGCTTAATCATGCTTAAGATCTAATTAAACCAAATTAGATCATAATTAAAAATTCCATGGAGCTTGTTGAATAAATTATTTTTGGAAATGAATATTGGATATCTGCATCATTAGGTGACCTCATTTCTTGGGAAGACATCCCTAGGCCATAAGTGGCACAAATATCAGGATTCATGCCTCCCATGCCTCATCAAAGCCCTTACATGCCTATTCAATGCCCCTTTATCCAAAATATTAATGGGGATATTTTTAGAATGAGTGTAATATTTGGATTTATCCATGGCCACACATCTAAATCTTGAGATGGATGATCATGGCTGATCTTCAAACCATTCCAAAAGTCTATACATAGAAGCTTCAAAGCCATAATTCTAAGCTCTCATATGCCAAAGTTATAATTCTGAATTGATTCCAAATATTCATGAAAATTAGTGTTATAATGCTAAAATATTGAGCTAAGCCAATCCAAGCCAAAGTCACACAAGGTGCTAAGGAGAGATGGAGGTAGCCAAGCTTCCATTGATGAAGATTTCATGAGCACAAACTAAGCAAGCCACTACAAAAAACACTTTAGAGCATCCAAGGAACGTAAAAGTTTTTTTTTTTGCATTTTAGTTGTATTTTCCATTCATGTTTTGTTAACTAAGCTCCCCCTAGTGACTAGGCCTAGATATGTTATATTAGTTAGTGATTAATTTGTTTTCATTTTAGAACTAACATGATACTAACCATCCTCTCTTGAGTCAAAGTTTTAGTCTATAACCTCAAGTCATTGTAGTTCCACCTTACATCAGAGGAATTTGACTAGGTAGCAATAAATTCATAAAGTAGGAAAAATATAAAAGTGGCATAGTACATCATAAGAATGGTAAGGTGGTACTTCAAGGCATGATAAATATGTTGCTCCTAATTTTCCCATAGGCAATTATAAGTATAAAACAAAAACATAGGGAAATGATACTAATTTGTCAATAGGTGGTTATAATTAGTAACATGAGGGTTTTACTATAATTTTCATAAATTTGGTTATAATTAGTAGTGCTTAAATGTATCAAAATAAGGAATGAAGGATGCAACTTTTAAACCACTATCATACTACTCCAAAATATGTCCTTTGTCTAGAATGCTAAAATAACTACTAAAACTTGATCTGTATCTTTTTACTAAAAGTGTCCATAAAACCAATTGAATGGAGCTAAGGGAAAATGGGTTTGGTAGGGATGGTTAAAAAAAATTTGGTTGATAGGAAAGGTATGGTAGAATGGTATATGGTATGGTACAAAAGAGTGTCAATATTATGGTACAATAGAAATGGGACTCATAGATAATACTTTAGGTCTCTCAAGCAAAGTAATGCTTGAGGTGTATAATGTTCATCAGATCATAAAGTTTATCCCCATATAGTTTAGCAAGCATGTGTGTTTTGTATCCATAATAATCAATAATGATGTATGGGCCTATCTAGTTGGGTTTGAGATTGCCCTTATGTTTCTTCTTGGCCATGGTTTTCTATTGATTTTCTTTAAAAACAAGATCACCAAGTTAAAATTCTCTATGTTTGAACTGCCAGTTATAAGGGTGATGAATTCTATTCTATTATGCTTGCAACATATTGATTATGGCCACATATTTTTCATCAAGTAACTCCAAATCTTGTAGATGAGCTACTCGGTAAGTTTCATCATCTAGAACATGTTTCAAATAGATATATAAATAAGGTAACTTGACCTTAATGGGAATAATGACCTTAGTGATATAAAATAAGGAATATGTAATGGCTCCTATTGGGGTATGATAATTGGTACAGTATGCCCATAGGGCAAAAAATATTTGTAGGTGCAAATTATGGCTAGCATCACTAACAATATTTTTAAGGATGTTGACAATAGTTTTATTAGATGTTTTTGCTTGGTCATTACCTTATGGGTAATAGGCAATAGAAAAATGTCAAGTAATCTTGTATTTAGAACACAGTGATTTGACATCTTTATTTTGAAATGATCCATATTTATTAGATATAATGTTAGATGAGATACCATAAAGGTAGATGAGATGGTTAAAAATTAATTTGGAATTTTTTTTTCTAATCATGTAAGTGAGGGGTATAGTTTTAACCCACTTACTAAAATATTTGGTAGCAATAAGGATATGTTTATGGCCATCAGATTAGGTAGGGTTAATCTTACCAATGAGATCAAGGCCCCATATAGTAAATGGCCATGGTGTAAGAATTAGTTTGAGTGTTTTGGCTAGGGCATGGATTATATTGGCATGATATTGACATTTATTGTACCTATTGATGTAAGAAATATTGATGTAAGAAATTGTATCTACATCCATATTTGGCTACTAGTACCTGATACATAGGATTTTTTGGCTAGGATGGCCCTACTTGTGTGGGATCCACATACTCCATGAACTTACCATAATTCTAATGTTAATTTTGCAAAAATTAAATAATGAAGTAGAGTTCTATCAAAGCTACAATGGTATAATGTTGGTCCAAGTATGGTATATTATGTAACTTGGTTGGTAAAGGCCTTAATTTATTTGTGAGATAGGTCTAGTGGCATATTATGGTCATGGAAGTAGGTATAAATGTCTAAATACTATATAGATCTAGGACCAAAAATATCATATATAATGGTGATGATTGAAGGTTCATGGGATAACCCTAGAAGGTTTTCAATGAGGAATTGATATTATTTTGACTTATTAGTATGGCAAATTAAAGAGCTAATAGTGGCCATGACATCTATTATTTTGTTACTATCCTTTGGTATGTGTTCAAATTATACATCAAAAATATATTATTTGAGAGTATCAATCATGGCCTTATATGGCACCAACTTGCCATCCTTGGTTTGAAAATGGTCTATAACCTAATTGATGATTAACTAAGAGTCACCATAGACCTTGAGATGCCAAAATATACCATTGTACTACTTATCAAATACTTACAATTAGTGATTCATATTTATCCATGTTGTTAGTACAAGGAGAGTAGATATGTAATGATTTAGTGATGAGATCCCCCTATGGTCTAATAAACAATAGGACTACCCCTAATCCATGTGTTATGATTGATACATCAAAATACAAATTCCAATGATACTCCTTAATATTTGTTTCAATGATGGTCATGATAGAATCATTTAGGAATTGAAAAGTCAGAGGTTTTGTAGCTACAAGGGGAGTGTCAACAAGCTAGTTTACAAGTACTTGTCCCTTGATGTCCTTTTAGTTGATGTATTCTATCTCAAACTCATTGAAACATGTGATCCATTTGGCTATGCAGCCTTGAAAAACTATCTTGGATAGTAGATACTTTAGTGGATCTACTTTTGAAATAACTATGGTCTTGTTTTTTAACATGTAATGCCATAGTTTGTGAGTTGCAAAGACCATGGCTAATAAGATTTTTCAATGGGAATATAATTATGTTAATATGAAAATAGTGTATGACTTAGATAGTACATGACATTTTATTTTCCATTATCACCATGCTAATCTAAAATTTCCCCCAAGACCTTGTTTTTGGTAGATAGATATAATAATAATGGCTTTCCTAGTATAAGTGGCAATAAAATAGGCATATTTACAAGATATTCCTTTAAACATTGAAAATATTTTTGGGATTTATCATCTCAATGAAATATGACACCATTCTTTAGTAAGTGTGTATATAGATGGCATTTATTGGCCAACTAAGAAATGAAGCATCTGATAAATAGGATCTTGCCTTGCAAACTATAGAGTTGCTTCAAATTAGAAGGAGGTGGCATCTTAGTAATATCATGTACTTTGGTTGGATCAAATTAAATGCCTTAGTGAGACATAATGAATCCTAACAATTTGTCTAAAGTAACTCTAAGAACATACTTCTTAGGATTGAGTTTGACTTTATAATCATGTAGCCTCTCAAATTTTCTTTGTAGTGATATTAGATGATCAACCATAGTTTTTGATTTACCTAATATGTCATTGACATAGATCTCAATAATGTCATGCATCATATCATGACATATGATGGTTATGGATCTTTGGTATGTGGCCCAAACATTCTTGAGACTAAACAATAGAACTTGATAACAAATTGTTCCCCATAAAGTGGTGAACACTATTTTATGTTAGTCTTCTAGTGAAATTTAGATTTAGTTGTATCTTGAGAATCCATACATTAGTGAAATCATTTCATACCTAACTATGGAGTCAACTATCATGTCAATATTTGGTAGAAGAAATCGATCCTTGGGGTAGGCCTTATTTATATTTCTAAGATCAATGCATATTCTTATTCATTTTGACTTCTTACTAATTGGAGCAACATTTGAGATCCACTGTGAGTAGTTGATTATTAAAATACATCTTGATTCTAAGAGTTTTTCCAACTCTTTATTTACTAATATAACAATGTGAGGATGCATTTTATGTAGTTTTTACTTCACAGGTTTAGCATCATGATGTAAAATAAGATGGTATATAATGAAGTCAAGGTAAAAACTTGGCATGTTAGAATAGGCCAAAGAAAATATATCAACAAATTCCCTTAAAAGGGTTGTAAATATGTAACATTCCTCCTTAGAGAGGGATGCACCTAATTTGATCCATTTTGGGTCATTTGGAGTTATGATGTTGAATTCTATAATGTCCTCCATAAGAATGGATGAACCATCTTATAGAATAGTTGGAAATGATTAAAATTTGCTTAAAATATCAAAGTCCTCTATTTAGACTGGCTCTTTAAGTTCCCCTAGGCAAGATAAATCAAAGTCTCCCAATGGTAAGCATGACAGATGACAAACACTATTAGAAGCTCTTAAATAATTTGGTCAAAGGTATGCTTTTCTTCAAAAATAAACTCAGACCCATACGGAAGTTCATCATTGGTGGTCTCCTGAGATATGTTTGAGGAAGTTTGAATACCCTCATCTAATGGCACCTATAAAAAGTTTGTATTAAAAGACTGGACTTTATCTTTACTTTTACCCTAGTCTAAAAGTACCTCAAAGAGGTTTTCACTTTGGGACCTTAATGTTTTATTTATTTATTTATTTATGGCTAAGGGGGTTCACCCATTCTCCAAAATAGGATACATGATCTAGTTTGATTGAGAACCCTTGTTTATGGTCTCCTAATGGAATATTATCTCTTAGGCCTATAAAATCACAAAAGGCCTCATCATTCTCAAACTCATCTACTTGTATTGTGGATTTTTGTTAATTTAAGGATATAAGTTGAGGGTGATACAAAGGAAGTGGATTATGACAAATAATTAGCCTAAGGGTACACATGGCATGGGTGTCAAATAGATTGGTATTAGCTAGGTCTTTGTAAAGGCTATGATCAAACTCTACTTTTCTTCTAGCATCATCATCACTAGTTATTGGCATTGGAACATGAATAAGATACATGGGGTCATCCCTAGGTGATTTAAATCTAAGACCATAGGTTCTTTTATACCGAGTCATAGAGATTGGCTCAAGTGGTCCCTGATGATTTATCCCAAGGCCTCCTCCTTCATAGGCATGCTTTTCCATGATCCTATTAGGAATCATATATTTAGTATTTTTTAAATAATTATCTAGTTTGCTATTTTATAATCAATATTCATCATCTATAATTGGATCTTGTTCTTGGCTAGTGGCCAGTGTGAAAGTGATAAGAGCTAGAATATGTAGTTTGCCTTTTCCTTTTTGTGGCCATTTCATGTAATGTGGCTTGGATTTTGGTCTTCCATAAGACTTAGGGTTCTATGGAACCCTAGAAATGTGGAATGTACCATGGGTAAAATATTCTCTTGGGTCATTAGATGTGATGGTGCAGTGATTGAACATTTTAAGAGGTGGCACATGGGAAGATGAATCAAAGCTATCTTAGTCAATACAATTAGCCTCTAGTACATCAACAAGATTTTTTTCCCCTTATATTCTTTTGAAACCAGATCTAAGCCAAAATAGTAGTTATAGCTTTCATACTCAGTCTAAAAATACTTACAATATTTGTAGGGCTATAAATCTCCATGAATAGTGACCTTCATGTCAGAATGAGAGGACTTGAGACACTAGTGCAATGTTGAAGGGATTACACAAATTTTGTGTATCCAAGGTCTACCCAATAGCAAATTTAAGATAGTTCTAGGTTTAACACATGGGATAATGTATCATGGGTTAAAGGCCCAATAATAACTAGCAAGATGATGGTGTCTTATGATTCCCATTATTTTTTATCATAGGATTTGATTGTGATTATTTATAGATGGAGATTGGCTATTATTTATTTGAGATTCTTGATGAGCTTTAGAGACACAATATTCAAGCCTGATCCATTATTTATGAGGACTTGTTTCACTTTGTGCCATGTTATGACAATTTTGATGTATAATAGATTGTTATGGAGAGGGACAAGGGATGACATATCACTTTGGTCAAAGGTTAATTTTTATCTTGGGGATAGATTTCCAACCAATGCTTGGAATTTATCTAGGGATATGTCATGGGGAACATGTGATTCACCTAAGAACTCTATAAGATGTTCTTGTGTATGGTATATCTACACACCAAATCCAAAATGGAAATTTGTGCAAACATTTTTTGAAGCCATTCCACAATATTGAACATCTTTTCATTGAAAATGGTAAATGGCTTATTCTTAGCCAAAATGATTGGTTGGATGGGTGTAGTGGTAGATGGATGTCGGCTTGGGATGGTAATATTTGACCATTGAGTTTTGATTTCATAATTGGGATTAGATACAGGACTATTGTTATTAGTAAATGATCATGGAGGGGGACTAGATAGGATAAGTCTTAGTTATTGATACACTTGTATGTGTTTATGGGGTAATGGTGAGTTATCAATATAAGGTCTAAAAATAATAATTCCTTCTTGTTGGTATACCTTTATGTGGTCCTAGGTCAAGGAATGATCACTATCATAGGTTGGATGGTTGGAATTGGTTAGTAATGGTCTTGTTTGATTAGCACTTGGTCTTGGATTAATAGTAATGGTGGAAATGTGACCTCCAGTAATATGACCTATAACTTTTTTATAGTCATGTAAAATTGCATGGTAAGTCTATTGGGTATTGGTATCATTTTGGCCTTGGATCTATCCATTTGGTGGATTTTGTTTTTATTAATACTAGTATTGTTGTTATTATCTTCACTATTGATACTATTATTACTACTATTTTGACCTTGGTTATTTCTATTAGTCATTATTGTTATGTTGTGTAAAAGGGTTTTGATAAATACCTAGGTTTTGATTGGATGTAGATGCTCTATTATCGAATGTTATCTCCCCATTTTCAAACATATTTTCAATTAGATACTTTATTTGCACATAATAATGTAAATTATACTCTTTAATCTAATGGTATTCATAGAAATCATTTTGTCTATACCAATCTAAATAACGAATGACCTCAAGATAGTGCTTTGAAATTGATAAACTAATCAAATTAGAAGAAGCTAACTTGAAAAATACAAATTCAATGGGATTTTTAAGGTCACTAAAGATGCAACGAGTAGGAACATTTATCTATGGAGGAGGGGTTTTCATAGGTAATAGTTGTTATGTTTGTTGAGCTAATCTAGGTTGATGTGAATGCTACACTTGATGAATGGGTTGTTGGTGAGAATTAATTTTCATTTGTGGTTTTGGATGAGTATATAGTGTTTATATCATTTGGAAATATTACAATTTTTTTACTCCATCAACAAAAACATTCTTGTTGTGGTCAAACTTCTTGGATTTTTCATAATTATTGGACTAGACTAGTGCCAATACTTGCACTTGGACTTGGTTTTGGTTCTAATTTTGGCCATTTCCTTAGTTTTCATTCAAATTTTATCTTGATGAGGTAATTTTGATAATCCATTTTCTAATAATGGATTTTTTTATCAAAAAGCTTTTGTCAATGATTTCCTTTAAAGTGTGCACACAATATAGTTCCATATGGAAGGATATCTCACTATGCATTTTTTTTTTATAAATATAGTGGCTAATTGTTTATATAATAAGATATGGTAGAAGTAGATATCAAATTATATCCATCACTATAGATATCTTACAAAAATTTCATAGGTCTTATTTTTGGCTTGAGTTAAATCTACTAATGAAATCTCATGTTTGAGATTGTAGGAGAAATATTGCATAAACTTTTCCAAAAGATCATCAAAATCAAATACTAAGTTCTTTGGAATTTTTAGTAACCACTCCAAACCCTATCCTAATAGATAATGAGGAAACAAAATTAGTAGGTATATGTCACTATAATCCATTAGCTAGAAAGTAATAAAGAATTCAGTTAAATGGGCCTTTAGGTCTCCCTTACCCTTGCATTTCTCAAACTTAGGTGGTTTTTACCCTAGAGGAAATGGTATTTATAGATACTCCATATTGAATGGGTAGGAAGACATGCCATGCAATTTAAATTTATTGTTATGTTTCCTAGCTTGGATGGTGACAATTGCATCCTTTATTTGCTACAATTCTTGCTCCAAGAAACTAGATGGAATATTGGTCTGAGGTAGAGGTTGGGTGGTAAAAGGTGGATTACCTTGACCAAGGTATAATGGAGGCATGGTTTATTGTGGAATATTGGTTTCTTTAGGGAACTAAATAGGAATATAAATCCAAATATTGGGATTATCTTTTTGAAATTACATGTATTGAGGTGCAATATTCTAGTTTGGATTTGATATATAGGCCTAGTTTTGTGAGAATTATCGCTAAGATGTAACAATGACAATCTAAGTGAAGTATTATGCTTGTTGAGGTTGAGTAGGGAATTAATTTTTACTAATAAAAATTGGTTAAATAAGGGGAACTTATTGTGAAACAAGGCCCTATCATCTAATTTGTGGCATGTTTGGAACAAAAGGAAATTATTGCCTGATTGATACTTGTGGGATAACAGTACCTCATTATTACATGAACAATTGTTATGAATTAGATGATTTTTAGATATTCAAGATTTTATAATGACCAATAGACATACATTATTGATTATACAATAGTTATTAAATCATGTTGGTCTATGATTAAAGAGGTATACTTGTCACTACCTAATAAGGTGGAACATTAGTTCCCCCTATCGAGGTGGTAGAATGTTTGATATCTAATGCATTTGTAAATTATATTGCTCTTATTATTGTGGAATATTAGTCATCACCTATTATGGTAAAGTAACATTAATCACATTTTGTTGAGGTAAGTCACTAGTTTGCATTTGATTAATTAATCCTTGTGATTGTGTACTTGATCAGGCAATTAGTTGAGGATTAGGGGTATCTTTTTTGGGTGTAAGAGTTCCTTCACCTTGCTATTTCAAACCACTCATGGATTTTACTAAAGGCACTTATTGTGTACTAGTTTTTTTGATTTAAAACCACTTTATCTTGGATTAGATGACACTTGCATGTTGTCGATGTTCTTCAATAAAATTATCTACATTGAAGCAGTAGACACTTTTTCAATAACTAGGGAATTGAACATGTCACCAATTAAAGTGATTTTTATAATGGGTCTATACCCAAATTATCTTGGCCTATAAATTTGATCAATAATCCTATTAAATGAGCTAAATCTATGAGAGGAGCATCTGATATGGCCATGTTATTAAAATTACATGCTAAATTCAAAAAGGTCTAATATGTTATCTACATCTATATTAAATGGTCCTCCATGAGGCCTATTATTATGAAAATCATGTGTGGGTCTTGATACAACATTGGCCTGAATACGTAAGGATTGATAGTAGAGGCATGTTGTTAGACACTCTAACTAGACTTAGAATTTTTTTGTGGGGAAAGTCTTTTGAAAAGTTAGTTCCTACCTCTATGGATATGATTAAAAAATCATCCTTATTTACAATAATGTGATGATAAAAAAAAATAGGGATCATATGTCAATGGCATCATAATTAAGTAAATTTATTATTAAACTTAGTCTATAATCGATGGTATGCTATCTAGATACTATGTTGTTTGTTCTTGGTCCTACTCTAAGTATAGAGGCATGTTGACAAAATAGGGAACTAAAGGGTCTTATATTTGTTCCTTGGATTGATAATTGTAAGGAAAATTAGGATCTATCTCACAAAATACATCATCACCATAGGGGTCTTGAACAACTTCATCTTATGTGACCACATTATCATATCCTAGATTGTACATGGCTCCACTATGAGTATAGTAAGATATATTTAAATCAATGACGAATGTCTCATGACAAATTCCTATAGTTCTATAAAATTTGTAAAAATAATTTCCAAATAAAAAATGGTTTAAAATTGTTCCAAATTGGTCTAAAAGTGGAGTTGTATCTCCAAATGGTATAAGTTAAAACTTGGTACAAAATAGTCTAAGATAAAATGTTTAATGTTAAATGTCTCACATAAAAGGCCAAGTGGCTGAATAAAACTGAAATGCCAAAATGTAGGTGCAAAGTGTTTCAAACAAGTTTTATATAAGAAAAAAAAAATTCATATGTCTTTTGGATAAGGCACAAAATCTAGGATAAAAAATAGACATGTTTTAGGCCTTTTGGAAAAGGCACAAAATCTAGACTTAAAAAAAAACAAGGTAAGAGATTTTAATATAATATAATTGAACAACTTTGGCTTGAACTAGGCATTTAGATTTAAACATGAACTTGGTTAATTGGTATAAGGCATGCAATAAAATCCTTATTAAAGATAAGCTATTTCCCCCTAAATCTAGGCACAAACAATAGTTTTAAATTTTCATAAAGAAATAACCTAAGTTACATAAATCAACAGATAAAGATCGATGTCTAGACCAAAATTACACAAGGCATAGGCATAAATCAATTAATGTTTGGATTTGAAATTTTCAAAGCTAATTTTAAACTCAAATGTAGAAAACAAGTCTTATTTAAACAAAAAAAAATCTAGACAAAATGGAAAACATAACGACACTAGGTATAGATCCAAAAGGCACACGTGGCTTTGGTTTTAAAATGGGAATTTTGACATAAGGAAAACAAGTATTTGAAATAATTCAATTACTATAAAACATTATCACACTTTAAATATATGATCGATGGTTTGTTTCAAGACTTATAAGCACAAATTTTTTTAAAAGAATTAGGCAACGTAACACCCTTTTCAATCAAATGACAAACACACACAATGGTTGATAAAAAGACTAAGGCACATGTGAGATATAAAATGCGTAGTGTAATTCATCCTCAAACAAAGGACTGATGAATAAACAATAATTTTTTTGATATGTAAAGATAAATAAATATTTTAGACTCAAAAACATGAAAAAAAAGGATAAAATAACTCAAACACCTAAGTGTAACGTCTTAAATTCTAAAATTGACAAGGTTGCATAATAATATCAAATTTTGTCAATATACTTACTCTTGAGAGGATTTTAATTATTAATCAAAAAAGTAAAAGTGTGGGAAAATTAGGGTTTTAGGCCCCCTATTATCTTAATATTTTTTACTATGATATGTAACTTTGGGCTTCTTTCCCTACATCAACAATATGTTCATGGCAAGTTGGGTTGTTCTAAACTATCAATTTTTTCTCATTTATAGATGGTCCCAAGTGTGGCTAACACAAGAGATGTTCACATTAATTGGATCCATGTAAATTAGATTTTTGTGAAAAGGAATTATCCTTTTCATAACCACTAAATCCATCACTTTTTTAGTGTGGTGTGATGTTTGATTTGATCATACATTCTAAGGGTAGCAATCACTAATAGAGGTAGTTTAACTACTTAAACTACCATCTTAGAAATTCACTAGCTTAATTTATATGCCCAACCATGGAGTGGGGTTTAAATTATGTTGGTAAATGAATTCTTGGGTTAACACTTCCCTAAATAAGCTATGATGAGGCAATGAACTCCCACTCACAATCTAAAATGCATAAAAAATAAAGACAAGTGAAAAATGTTTAGGGTCATTTTTGGGTCAACCAAACCATATGGATTTATGGAAGGAATTATCAAATTTATTCTCATGATTTTAGACTAAAATGAAAAAAATTAAAGAATGATAACTTTTGATCACTCGAGTTCCCTAAAGGGGATGGGAGGAGAGCATACACATGTCACTCAGTTTGCTCAAACAAATAATTTTCAACAAATAATGATAAAATGAAGAACTCTTAGGAGTATGAAACTAAATGTGAAAGTTAATTTTAGTGTACCAAAATAAAGTATGTAGTGAAGTTTGAGCCCCTTGGCATTAGTTATTTTTTAAAAAAAAAACTTTTGAAACAAAAACTCAAAAATAACTAAGACATGAAAAAAACCAAGTTTATTTTAAGAGCCAAAGATAAAATGTGAAATATTTAATCATGTTCATTAGAATTTTCCACCTTAAGACCTACAATTTTTTAGAGGGTTTACATACTTAGAATCCCAAATGTGAGTGAGAAAGTAACATTTCAAAATTAGCTCTTGGGTTTTCTATTTTTTTGTCTCGAAGAGATCAATGCTGATCCATGCAGGGATCAATGTTAGTCCATAGACATTGATGCTAGTCTATCCAGATAGGGATCAATGTTAGTTGAAATAGATCGATGTTGGTTCCTACAAAAAAACAATATGTTTCTTTCATAAAAATGTTGTTAGTAAAATGAGATTAAAACCAACATTTATCATTATATCTTATAGGAAAATGGTTAAATAGAAAATATGAAAGTTTTTAAACACAAAAAAATCATGAAAGCCCTCATTAATCATGTTTATATCATGCTATGATTTTCACATAGGGATCAATGTTAGTTATGGGAGAATCGATGTCGAACTTGGAGAATTAATTTCGGTCTTTATATAACCTATATTGCTAAAAAAATATAAATACATGGAAAATGAAGTTAAAACTCAAATTTTGAAGATTTTTAATCAACCATTAGAAAAACTAAGAGTATAATATTAATGTCCTTACTTGTATGGGATACTTGATGTCCCACCAGGTGTGGTGACATGTGAACTAGGAATTTGACATAGAGGGGAGGTTAGTCTTGTGTTAGTCTCATAAAACCAATTAAATAAATACAATAAAATCCTAACACCTCTAGGGAGATCTTAGGTAATAAAAACTAAATGAAATCAGAACAAAAACATAAAAGACAACTCTTTTACCTTAATTGGGAGCTCTAAATGGATTTGTTTAATGGCTTGCTCAGATTTTTTATCAAAAAGTCTTTGACAATGGAGGTTGCTTGGCTCCTTCTCTCCTTGTCACCTTGAGTTGTGATTGCTTGGATTAAGATTGTGGCATGGTAAAACTACTTGATAATCATTTATTCATTATAATAATACATCAAAGATCTTTTCTAAGATATTTGAGCATAATAATTTTTCACCAAAAATAGCTTGTGAATTTAATAGGCAAGGCCTTGTATTTATAGCCTTAAGAATTAAATCTCACATAATGTAAGTTCATGTTGAGTTTAGGCTTGGAATGGGTTCAAACTAATCCTAGGTAAGTTAAATTTAACTCCAATAGAGTTAATAAATATCAAGTAATTATGATTTGTAATTACTAGGCATGGTTCTCACATTAGATATTTTAAGATATTTTCAAATAGTTTGTCAACTCATAAAGGCAATGATGAAAGGATTTGATATTTTGATTTTTGAATTGCCTTTTTTAGATATTCATTAATTTCAAAGGATAATTTAATTAAGCATTTAATCTTGTTTAATTTGTTAATTGATTCATATTAGACTTTTAGCTCTTTCAATATTTTATTTAAGGATGCAAGTCCCCCACTTAATAGGTATATAGGCCAAATTGAAAGTTGTGATGTTGCAAGGTGATTAGGGATGAATCCATGAGAGGTAATTATTAAATATGATAAAATACAACAATTAAGGATGTCTCAACATGATTTTAAATTTAATGAGTGATGTGCAAGCAAATTTTGGACTTTTAGTGATTCGTAGGCCTAATTTACAATGGTTGGTAGGAATCAATATAAATTTTAGTTGGGAGCCATTTGTTGCAAATTTTAGGTGTATACACCATCTCTTCAATTCCTATAACCAAATTTAGGTTAGGCATTAGGATAGTCATGGCCTTTCTAAATGGGTTATACGAGGTTGATAGTATCACCTACATACATGAAGAATGGGTGCCTTTGATAGATACAATTATAACTTATGATAAAGTTTTGGAACTTAGAGAGGTCATCCATATTAGGCTCAAGGCAAAAATATTAAAATAAAGAGGAAATGACACCAAGTGGTAATTTTTGCATGATTTCATATGTAATGGATACCATCATGGGGATAATGAATACAAGCTATGGTTAGCCCTGGGTACCATCCATAATGTATGTCAATAATAGGGTCTATGATGGATTATCTTTGTTACATGTTTATATGTTTAGGATATAAATTAATAAGATTATAGAGGAGGTATATACAATGGTATACCAAGCTATTTATGGGAATTCCATGTCCCCACTTTCAAATAGAATTAATAAAACTATTGTAGAAATGGGAGACTAATGGATCTATTCTGATTATACTATAATCAAGATAGAAAGAACTAGAGTTGATAATATTAATCTCCCTCATTTTCTTCCTAATAAGGTAGCTAAGGAGGAGATATTCTTACAAATTTACAATAGTGTGCATGAGGACATAACTACAAAACATCAAGGATATTATAATAAGGTTCCTTTTATCATCATCCATATGTAATACACATTAAGGAGGCACCTCAAAATAGTCAAAATGACCAAAACCATTATGGGTTAAGCTAGGAATAATATAGAGATTAGGATCCTAAAGGAAAAGTGGGGTAGGACCTCTGTGAGCTTACAAGGAAGAGAGTCCATATTCCATATGGTCATAAGAGATACAAGCACCCCATCTTCATGAATGTTGAAAATTATTCTAAGGTTTATGAGTGAATGAATTAGTATAAAATGCCTATGGTTATAGTCTAGGCCATATAGTATGATTAATCCATCATAAGGGAACATGTAAATAAATTAGTGGAATAAATAAATAAGGTTACAACCAATAAATGGCCTCATCCACATGTTCCAATATCACCAAATCATGATCAATCATCTTCCCCACCACAAACTAAAGTTATCCTAGAGGAATGTGCCCCTTAGGGGGAGCTAGAAAGAATATTCTAAAGGGAATACTATCACCTTATTTGGTGACAACAATGTAGTCTCCTATAGAGACAAGATATTTAATAAAAGTTAGCAAGTAATAACATTTTATTTAGATACATTGCCCCCATTGACTACAGTCTAGTAGGAATCTATCCTTACATTTCTTCAAGATTATTTTACATCATTATCATCCATAGTTTTAATTTTAGTACATCTATCTCTCCACATATGTTTCATATAATTCTAATGCATGCATACCCTATTTTTCTTACCATTTCTACATTTTCACCTTCCATTATGTAAGTCATTTCATTCCCCACTCCTTCTAATTCATAGTAAGACCATACAATTGTTAATCCATCCATAGTCACCTATATAAGGAAGCATAAGAGTCTTCCAATTTCACCTCCAAATGTGCTATTAGAAGAAAGACCTATCAAATGACCACTTATCAAATGAGGTATTCTACATGAGAAATCAAATAGGATGAAGGAGAGGCCTAATAGAATGATAAAATAAGTGGAAGTTATCTAGGTGTTGGAGAATAATTAGGAAGATAAAGATGGGGAATTGAAGAGGAAGGGGTATCTATAATAGAAACATTAAAAATAAGAGATAAATTTATCTTAGATAATGGATGAAGAATAATATGTAGACACAGACATTTTGGGAAGATTAAGGAATGGAAAAAGGAACATAGCTTAGAGAGTAGACACTTGAGGTAGATGCATAGTACACATTGTAATAACTCCTTGTTTTGGGACACACACAAGAATCTATAGCCTCAAATCTAAGTCTCTCCCTTAAATCTAATACTTAAATATCACCCACTCTAATAAAGACAATAACTACCATTTCAAGTACAAAGATTACCACTAAATAGGAGAGATAGGACTTGAATCAAGTAATGGCATCCCTCTCTTATTCTATTACTATTAAATATTATCAAATGTTTAATCTATCATGCACTAACCCAAATATTATATCTCACTCCCCATTTGAGTCCATGTAGAGGTATTGAGTAGATTGAGCAATAGGGTCTTGATTTTTTATTTATAGTCTCCAATTTTTTAGATTATTTTATTCATTCAATCACTGCCTCAATAACAAATAGGATTTTTAAGGTCCATTTTAAATATTTTATCATTATTTATATTTTCAACCACCAAACCTCACCAAGGCCATTTTCTTGTTTAATTTATCCATATCCCCATCAACTCCAACTAAATCCTTCATGCTGACTGTGATTAGAACTCTAGGAAAAAAACATATACATAGTAGAGTTTACACCCTAGAGGATTCCTTGAGAATGGGTTAGGGTCACTTCACTTCCCCAAATCCACATCCAAATAAGTGCTTCCATGATTCCACCTAATTTCATAACACCTTCTATTTCTCTAATAGCTAACTAGCTAGAATAATATGGAGAACTTAACATTCCTACCTAAGTTAAGGAGTCATAAGAGAGGAAGAAGGATAGGATGGAATTGGTTCTCACTAAATTTACTATGATAAGTACTCAATTCAAAAAGAATATTGGTACAATTCAAAGAGAAAGGAAGAGGAATGGAGTGGACAATAGCATAAGTGAGGAAATTACTTTGGAATAAATGGAATATATATTCCACCTTATTAAGAAACAAAACATGATCTCGAATAGTCCAACAAAGTATATGAATGACTTCTGTACTTTTGTAAACATAGTTGGAAATGTGATTAATTAAATGAAAAAAGGTTAGGATCAAGATAAATAAATAATGCTATATCATCATATTATTTAGTCTCATAGATAGATTGTAGATAATGTGCAAAATGAAACCAGTAAGGTGTATGGCATTTTGAAGATAATCAAGACTTATAGGGGTGAGTCACAGCCTCCATAGGGAAAGAAAATCAAGTTTTATAACCATTTGAAATAAATAAATAAAATAATCAACTTATTGATTCAATGTATAATTAATAATGCATACAATCATTTGAACTTGATGACTATAGAGTATGTATTTTGGGACTTGAACTATGCAAATCCTAATAGATATTGTTCTTTCTAGTGGAAATATCAAATGAAAGTTTTGATAACCCAATTAGCAAGAAAAATAATGAGGCCATTGATATTTTTAAACATATGAGGGTCACTAGTATGATACATTATATAGGGAAATTGATAAATAAGACCCATTTTAATGCACTTCTTAAAGCATCTATAGACAATTTTAAAGCAAAGGTGGAAGGCACCATGTAAAAATCCAATGAGGAAATTTTGTAGCTTGTAGATTTTTAAAAAGATAACATGAATAAAGTAGAGGCACTTAAGAAATGATTAAAAGATATGAAATTAAACATCAAAGGTTGATGAGTAAATTTGGTAAGATATTCAAACCTTCTAGGGTTAATTTGACATTATAAATAAATAATTTGAGGTTGCCTATGCATTATTAAATAAAGTAAAGGATATTGAGGATGATACAAGGATAGAGTCCACTAATAAAATAACATATAAATTAATAGTTTAGACTCAAAGGATATTTATTTAGGTAGTACATGTTCCTCCTCAGTCTACTGGTGTTACATCAACAATGATTGTTGGCTCTTCATCTACAATACCTCCATCAACATCATTTGCCATATTGAGTTCATAGTTTCATTCTTCTTCTGGTAGTTCCAAGTTGGCACCTTATTTAAATATGGATGTATATATTTGTATTTACTCTATTTTTATGAAGACTCATATATTCATTCTATTTTTTAGGCATGTATATATTTATATTTCAACTATGTAGTTTTGATCAACTTTTCTATTTTATAACTTTTACATGCATACTATGAATAAGTCCTAAAATTGGAATCTATAATTTTATAATTTTATTAGAGGATGAGGAAAACCATACACAATATTATATATACTTTTACCCACATGATTCTAAAAGGAGGATAATTTTGGGTATTAAGATTAATAATAAATTTTGAAAATTGTTTTGTAATTGCTCTTGATCTCCAAATCTTATTATTCTCCAAATTTGTCATTATTTATATAAGTTTGAAAAAAATTGTTATATTATTATTATTATTTAATTTTTTAATTAATATTATTTAATCCAATTATTTATATTGATAAGTAGCTAATCTGGATGCTTTATGTGTAATAATCATAATCTCCCTTTGTAGATGTGTAATTGAAATCTCACAAACACAAAACCTTTCATTATGTGCATTAAAGTTTAGTATATTATTATTTCCTTGGAATATTAACTATGTTTGACTATTTGTGTGTTAATTGTAACTTTTAGAAAGAAATGGTTCCTAACTATTTGTCCAACCATTAGTTCAAGATCTAACTTATAATGGTTTCATCTTATTTGATTCATTAATCTCGTTTTCTTCCCTACCTTTATGCCTTGTCAGTTTATTTTAATTATTAGAAACATGGTTTAGATTCATCATTAATATTCTCATCTCAAGTAGGTATAGAATCATGTCATATATGAACCAAAGGAGGTAAAAAACTACTTTGTTCATCGTTGTTCCACCACCAAATTGTATACAAAACTAAATACCCTATAACTCATGATTTGGATTGAATCTTTCTTCATCAATCCTAAAATATTAGAGACTATAGAATAAGGCTAATTGGTGTTAATAAAAACCACATTAACATAACCATGTGATGAAATGAGTGAAATAATAAAATGAATGAATTCATGTTCATAACTAGTGTAATGATCTATGAATAGTTAACTCCCTCAACTTGGGATAAACCTTTTGAAACTAGGTATTCCTTGTAATTATAAACTAAACCATTTGATGCATAATTTGTTCAATAGAACTAATTGTATAAAACCAATTTTATTCCTTTTGAAAGATAAACTAAGTCCTAAGTATCATTATTCAAAAAATAATGATATTCAAATGACATTTCTTCATCCCATTCATTTTTACCAACTAAATCATTGAAGGTATGAGGATATGAAAAATTCAGAAAATGAACAACAATACCAACAACAACAACAACAACCTTCTCAAATATAGTTAGATGAGCTATAGTGGGATCAACTAAAAAAGTGGTAACTGATTCTCTTATCTTTCAAACCCATCATGGAAGTGATTTTTCAATAGGAGGTGAAGATGTTAGCACATAGGCTGAAGAATGTTATTATACTTCAACATATTAACTATAAATCAGTTCATTATCACTAGTGTCAAATGGATAATAGGATTTTACATCTTCATAATAGAAAAAAATGTATGATTTAATATTATTATCCATATCTTTGCATTTTTAATGATGAATTAATGTCCAATATAGAATTAAAAACACATAAAAGTGAGAAACATTTGGATTTTATTTGGTCTAAGCTTCTTTTGGTGTCAATTGCTTCATAACTTGATGAGGAGTGTGGTTCCACATATAGTCGAAATAATTTATGGTTTCAACACAAAATTATGGACCTATAATTATGACTTGAATCATGAAATTTTCCACTATTTTCAATGTTTAATTCTTCTCTCAACAACTATTTTTTGAGGTGTGTATGGAACTGTACAATGCAAATGTATCCATGAGTAGAAAAGTTTTTATGAATCCAAGGTTCACATATTCACCTCCATTTCCTATCCTTATCCATTGAATCAAGAATCATGAATTATTCTATTAAAAAAAGTGATTAAAAAAAATCTCCTTTTTAGTTCAAGAAGTACACCCAAGTTCACTAGATAATTCATCAATGAAAGTGAACACATAATTAGATCTAAAAAAATATGGCTTAGGGAAATACATTAAGTCAATATGAACCAATTTAAGTGGGGCTTTGGCTCACCAAGACTTTTCTTTCTCAAAAATTTGCCTATGATGTTTTACAATAACATATCATCTAAAAATAGCACCTTTGAAAGATAATTTTGTAAGGTATTTGACCATGTTGTGATTGATCAATTTATATAATAACATGAAGTTCATATGGAAAAATATATCATGTCAAAATTTCTCAAAGAATAAAAATGGGAAATAAAATCATGAGGATATGGGGAGTGTTGGAAAGTATCAAACTAATATAGGTGGACCACATCATTAGCTTTTCTAGAAGTAAAAAACTTTATAAGATCTTGGAAATAATTGATAATAACATTATGTAGATATAATTCCACTAATAAAAATTCATGATAATGACAAGTTTGATAAATGGAGAGATTATTCATTGATATATTAAGTATATATTGTACATGATTTACTTCATCATGTAGATCAACAGTGTCAGATCTTAAGGCTAAAGAAGGAGAAGAATCACCTAATAAAATTCTTTAGGTGTAACTCTCAACAAGAGAGGTGAATGTATATTTTGACTTCCAAATATTATGGGAATATATAAATTTAAATATCTAAGTATCCCTAAAGGAATGATTTGGAATGAAGGAATAAGTATTTTCATAAAGGGATTTACCTTTGCCTTTGCATTTTTGTTTGAATGTGAGAAATAAAATTGTTTGTTGATTTTTTTTTTTTGATTCTTCATGGATTCTTCTTGAAGTTACATATTATTATAACATTGATACTCAAGGTGACCATATTTATCATAAAGGGTATAATTATTTGTAGATTTATTTATAAGGAAAGGTGATGATGAAGAAGAATCTTATCTTAATTTTCCATGGTTAAGCCATTTTGATCTTAGTGATGGTGGCTTCCTCTTGTTTATATTTGTAGAATGATTAGTCAACAATGCCTAATTCTTGGAGTATCTATATGAGATTATCACAATTATGATGAGTCTATCTTTCCACTTTTATTATATTTTCACAATAATCTTGAAAATTAGGCATTTAAAATTTCTAAAAAATTAACCATGGTGAGAAAAATGTGGTGGAAAAGATTTGAAATTGGCTTTTTAGATTTGAAATAATGGTCATGATTAACAACTTATCAATATTATCATGTTTTTGATCCATGAATTATGATGTTAAAGGTGTAAATTTGGAAAAATAGTCCTTAATGTTATGAAAGTAAATAGGATCCAATTAGGAAAGCTTAGTTTACATATAGATAATCTTGATGTCATTATTTTAACCAAAGAGTCATGATAATTTTCCCATGCTTCATGATTACTTTTTATATTTTGAACATGTAATTTGAGATAAATAGAAATACTCATGCTTATGAACCCTAAGTAATCATCAAACCAATTCATCCATCTAATATTTTATGTTTACTTTTATATCTCAAGTTATATGCCCATTGTGATAATATAAATTCATTTAATAAAAATAAAATCAATCATGGAAAGCTTCCATGTATGATAGTGGATTAAAGTTAATAGTTTCATAAATTTCAATTCTGACATGATTACAATTTTTATTTTAGAGATACGATACAATTAGATTTGAGAAATGTAGAAAAATGGAGATAAACAAAGAATAGTGGACAAAAATGAACAACACACACAAAGTAAAGTATAAATTTTCCCTTAAACTAGTGTCAGACAATCCCCTTTATTTTATTATACACAAAAAATAGTGTGTTGGAACATTGAATACATCCTTTTATTAAATTTTAGAGTTGAGAAGATATGAGAAGAATAGGTGATAAAAATTAAACACATCAAATGAATAAATCTAATGTATTTTTATATCTAAAATTATACATCTCAAAAAAAATATAAACTCTAAAAAAGGGAGACTTTGACGCTTTCAATGTAAAAATTTATTACACTTGGAAGTTTGTGATCTTTGACTATGAAGGAGACCTCTATAAACCTAAAAAATAAATCACATATTTAAGTAGCATATCAAAACATTGAATATGTCACATGGAATATCTCATAAGAAACTTCGTAACAAAACTAAATCATGTCCAAACACCAAGTAACACATAAGATATGAGTGAAACAATACATGATGGTTAAAAAAAACGTCAATGCAGAGGGGTGCTAATGAATAAAATGTGAATATACATCCTGATTATATCTTAAAAATATTGAATTTACATTAAAAAATAAATATAAATGTTTACATCTGGGTGTTTAACCACCTATCAAACTAGGTCCCACCCACTGGTCTTCATCTAACAAAATAAATATTTGAATATTTCATAGGAAAAATAGAGAGTGGGAAGACTCAAACATGAGCCTCCCCACTATTGCAATGATTTTTAAAAATTTATATATCAACTAAGTATTTTAAATATTTATGTTTAAAAAAGGCATCATTTTTATTTTAAAAATGTAAAGAGTAGTACTCTAAAAAAGAACAAAATTTATTATTTTTTTATTTTTTCTTGAAAAAAAATGTCTATTAATTTTTTTTGTTCACCTACCTAGTATAAAAGTTTTGGATATTTTAAAAAAAATCTCAAATTTTACATGCAAAGAAATAAATGTGCACTTGGGTGGTGGTGAGATGGGAATGGGTGAATGGTGCTTAACATGTAGTAACATGAACCACATGGGTTCTATAAGAAAATTTTAAATAATAAACATGTAACACTTCAACTTAAATCATACAATTTAAATTCCAATGATTCAATTTCAATAATATAATTCCTATGGACATGCAATGCCAATTCCAATGTTGAGTGCTAATGCTAACCCTATGTAGTAGAAAATATGTGATGACAATGCAATGGAAGAGCATGCAGAGGAATCTGTAAGGGATAAACATATTATTTATTATTATTTTAAATAAAAATAAAAAACTTATTCAATTTAAAAAAGGATCCCTACATTAAAAAATAGGCTTTGATTCTGATGAATCAAAAGTGTGGATTTAGTTTTTGGACACTTTAGGACATGAATTTTATTAGAGTACCTTAATCAACCTAAAACTAGTAAACTCCTTAAAATATCCCTAAATTAATTTTCTATTTGTCATAATACTTCTAAACACAATGAAATGATAATCCTTAAAAATGATTTTTAGCCTTCTAGATGTAATTATGTAGTAAACAAATACCATAAATTATCATATACATGATAATATTCAATTTGTCCTCAATTCAACACTAAAAATATAATTTATTAGTATGGCATGATGAAGGATTAGTGAGAATGATGGTAACAAGGTATGCTCAGATACCATGTATAAATCAGCTATGGGATGCATCAATTTATCTAGGATCACCCTAACCTAAAGCTTAATTCTACACTAATGGATAATTTAAAATAGAAAAGGTAAATAAACAAAATTATTCTATTAACAATCCCCTAAGAAAAACTTATAGAATAAATGTTCTATTTATTCCCCTACTTGATTACAATGCCCACATCTTTCCCTTTATTTATATAAATTGAGGGAAATGTGAGAGACATATCAGTTGACAATGTGAATATAGACTAGTTTCCAAATGATTAGTACAGACCACATGATAAATGTCAACATTAGGTTTTCAATGGATAGTGAGCATGTGCAAAGCAACCAATTTGACTATATTCACACCTACAAAATCAAAATGTGCATTCTAAATATAAAACTCTAAGTTTATAATACACATGGGTAAAACTAACTTAGGTTAATCTTACATAGGCTAATATTGAAGTTAGACTTAACACTAGATTATTACTCTCACAAAGAATGACTCTAAAAGAAGGCACATGGAAGGAAAAACACAAAGAGTAACTAATACAAATAAACCATGTACAATAAATTATTTTATTATTTTATATTGATGTTAACTAATAATACCATATAATTTTTTGTAAATATTATAACATGAATGTAAAGAGTCTAATGTTTCACTTGAAGTATCATAAATGTGATCAAAATTAATATATTAACCTAAATCACCATCATAAGAAGAGCTATCATGGTGCATAAGAAGAAAAGATGTGATATATTATAACTTGAATGTTTTATATATGAAATATTTTAGATGTGATCAATATTTTCCTTATCTTGAATGTGATTGTGAAGGGTTCACAAGTCCATAAATAATGGAGGTGCAAATAAAGGTCTCTATTGAACCTTCACAAGCATTAGAGGTGTGAAATCCAACATGAAATTTTAAGAAGAGAGAAAAAATATAAGGGGACATTCAACAAAATATGTGGCATCAGAGTTGCACATAAAATTGAGAGTATATGTGATAAATTCTATAGAGTGTAGAAGGACCCTATTTGCACACAAAACACTGATGATCCAATAATATAATAAAAATAAAAAATGTTGACTTAGATGCCACTTAATCCTAATATTATTACATAATCTCCAAATACACATCAACATTGGGGAAGGAAATCAAAATATGATTTGTGAAAGGTGGGAGAAAGGGAGTTGGAGCATTATAGAGGGTTGTTGGAGCCACAAAACTATAAACATATAAATAGATATAACATTTGAGATATATTTATGTATAATAGGGAATATATTCTAAAATGTAAAACAAATATAGGGGAATAATAAATAAAATACTCCAAAAAACTAAAGGAAACCACTACCAGATTATAACAAGAAAGTAACCAAAAGAAAAAGAAACAAGGAGAGAACATATCCAAGTATGAGGATTGGATACAAAACTAGATATCTTCATTGAAATGTTGAATATATTTTAATACATTAAAATATAAGATATTTAGATTAATTATAAGATAAGGATATTGTGATTATATTATGTGTGTGTGTATCCTTGTAGGCTATGTTGAGGCATCCCTTATCTTGGAAACCCCATTGAACTACATTCGTTTAGTATTAGAGCAAGGTTGAATTCCTTTGGAGATTATAGGTAGATAAAAATATTGATATTTTAAGATAAAATAATATTTTTTAAAGGGGTGAAGATATTAGAAAAAATGATTTGAGCCATATAGCCAAGGTTTAGACTAGTAGATCACTAAGGTGAGGCAGCTAATAGGAGGTAAGTAAGTGGAAACAAAAAGTAGAGAGAATGAGCTACTTAAGATCATGAATGTATATTTAATGGTATTAGTCTCTTTAGTCTAAAGTGATTTCATAGGATCATGATATGGGAACATGACATCATGAATAAATAAGAGTTAGTGGTTGAGAAGTAATCCATAGTGGCTAAGCAGAGATGAGTGAAACCCAATAAGAGAGGAAAAGTGTGCATGAAGGATCACACAAAAGTAGTAACAAAAATGTGTGTATATACACAAGTATAGGTAATTCATAAGGGAGAGTAGCAATGTATATTATAACTAGAAACATTGAGTATAAGGTCTGTGAATTGGTCTTCATTGTACACAATGGGTGGAGTGTTAGATAAATATTATTAGTGTTTGTATTTTGTTTAGATATATTAGTATTTATTATAATGTTATATTAGTACATTATTTTAAAATAAACTAATATAATATATATATATATTGATTTGTGTGATCTTAGGATTATATATTGTGATAATAATAACCTCCTTATTTTTAGGAGATGTCAAACTTATAAATATGTAACTTGTCAATTGAATACAATTGAGTGATTTTTATTTTAACTCTAGACAAAATTATAGATCTGGTACCAAATTTCCATTATGGGTTATATTAAATCCTATTCATTAATCCATCAGATTCAACCTCTTTAACATCCATGTATTATCCATGTGAAGTTATACAAAGTGTGAATAAAGGGAGATGATTATTCAAACTATTCTGCATTGATAATTCTAGATGTGAATGCATATTGTCAAGAAATCCATAAAGTGTGTATTAATGAAGGCCACATATTTTATAAATTATATGTGATACGTATATTTATATGAGTAAATTTCACTAATAAAATGTAGTACATCATGATTTAGCCAAGACACAAAGAAGTTTGTGTATAGTGTGAATAGACTAAGCAGATTACTTGGATGCCATGGACTAACTAATGGTGTGGATATAAATTTAAGGAAATCACAAAATGGATTAACATATTCTAATTTAATTATTATGAATGCTTTTTTAATTTTGTCATTAAATAAAACATAGATCATTAATATGTGTTTATATGTAGGTTGTCATTTGTCATTTGAAAATGTTTTCTTTTAAGAAGTATAATTCAATGCATATTTTAATTAAGAGAGAGAATTTTATGTCAACATTTTTTTAATATAAAGTCTATAATTTTTATTTATTTTATTTATTATATAATAAAAAAATTTATAAGTAAAATAAATTAACAAATCAAATCTTTTACTAGATTTTGTGATCAATTCAATTATTTATAAGTTGATAACATATGTATTAAAGTATTCTATGAGTCATTATAAAATGTGTCAAAATTTTTAAATTTTTGAGTAGTTTTTAGGTGAATACTAGGGTAAATATCTCATATTATTTTAATGAACATATTTTTTTGTATAAACTGATGTCCTATTTTTCTATTTGAAACATTTTTGAAGATGGATATTCTATTAGAAAAGTTCACTAGACTTAATTTTCACACATGGAAAGTTAAAACTTAGATGAAAGTAATGAAAAAGTTTTTTTGGTTAATAGTAAATGGCAAAGAGAAATCACAAAAATATCCTAATAAGTGGTTGGAATAAGAGACCAAAAATGGTAAAGTGAAATCCATTATTGGGCTTGCACTTTCAGATTATGAATTCCACTATGTAGATTTTGAGAAACCATCCATAGAAATATGGGAAAATTTGAACAAAACATTTTTTGCTAAAGCACTAAATTCAAAATTTTATCTAAAGTTAAATATTTAGGTTCAAAATGGATGATAATGTTATAATGTCTAATCATATTAATGATTTGAGATCCCTCCTTAGAAAATCATCATAAGACAAGGCTCCAGTTGAGGAAGATGCTAAATAAATAATGTTAAATAATTTGACTCCCAAATATATATATATATTTTCTAATCTGAGTCAAATGCCATTTAAATATCTAAAATATATGATCTCATCACTTCTCAATGAATAAAAAATAGTACCATCAAAAGATACAGAAGAGGAATGTCTATTTTACTCAATAAACAATCCTAAAAAATTAGATAAAAATAAGGAAATTGAATGATTTTATTTCAAGAAAAAAGGACACACATCCTATTGTTATAAAACTTGAGATAATAATATTATGAAAGCAAAAATACAGGGAAAACACAAAGAAGTCAATATGGTCATTGAGAAAGAACCAATCATTGAGGCATATTAAAATAATTTTGATGATAGTGATGAAGAATATTTATACTAAATAAAACATAGTGAAAATTTAATGGAGGCAATAGAGGTTAGAGGACATTCAATGTCCTCTCATTAGCCACTAGTATGGGGCCACATTGTGATGTAGTGTCATATTTATATATTATTTTTGCTTATTTTTTGTAGTGTGATGAGTAAAACCCTATTGTAACATTTGTGAAAAAACTAATATTGTATAATAATCATAATTTTGTAGGAAAAAAATAAGGTTTCAAAGTAAACATGGTATGGACTATTATAAAACTAATTTCAAGCATTTGTGAATCCTAGTAATTTAGAATTTGAGAATGTTGTAGAAAGAGGTCCAAGAGCTGTCTCAAGAATTTGACATAAGATTTGTATATTTCCAAAGGTTAATAAACAATTTGATGGATTTATACCTAGTCTAAGATTTTTTTCAAATAAAATATTCTATAACTTGTGATTATTTCACCATGTTTTCACTAGGGCAAGGGGAGGTTGTTACAAAAATAATATTAGTGTTCACATTTTGTTTAAATACATTATTTTTCATTCTAATGTTATAGTAGTTCATTACTATAATAATATACTAATATAAGTTATACATTGATTTGTTTGATCTTAAGGTTGCATATTGTGATAATAATAATCCACTTATTCACAAGGATGTGAAACCTATAAATACGTAATTTTTTAAAGTGAATATAATATAGTGATTTTTATTGTAAATTTATCCAAAATTATAAATTAAAAACAAGGAGTGAATAATGTGGCCCAATATAAATCCAAATTAAAGGGTGTCTCAGTGTCATGGCTTATAGAAATGATAGAGGAGTTGATCACTAGGGTAGAGGCACTGTAAAATAGGATAACAAAACTGAATAAGAAATTTAGGAAAAATAATCCCATGAATAATAAGGGATTAAAATATAGAGAAGAGAAACATGCAAGAGCTCCTAAATACATATAATTACCTAAGTGCATAGAAAATGAAGAGCACTAGAAGCATCAGGGAAAGTATGAGGTCAAGCATAAGGAAAAACACCTATCTTCTTTAAGAGAGAAGTCCCTAAAGGATTAATGACATGTGTGTTGTGTTAAGACATCAATTTTAAGATGATATGTGTTAAAGAATCTATGAAGGTGTAATTAACACATAATATTTGTGGTTACATAATAGAATATTGGATATACCTCCAATATATAATTATTTGGAATGGGAAAAAAAAAGAGTTGGAATCTGATGGTCCCAAATTTATTGGACTATGTAGCACATCTAGTGGATTAACCTAAGTTTAGGATAAGACTAAAAGGATTTAGGTGCAAGATAATAAAGGATAATATTTCCTTGAATGAAAATGTGTTGGAAGATATTCTAGTGGAATGGTGTGAGACTATTCCAATGATTTGAGGGGATAATAATATTTATTCAAAAACATTATAAAGAGAGAGTACATAATAAAAATTCATAAATATCAAATTAATTCAATAGTCATTGATCTATAAGGAGAGGCATTAAAATATTTTTTCCCAAGCAAATGTTTCCCTAAATGAAGTGCAGGAGGAGGATGCAGCTAGTGTTACTACATAAGATAAGAGTGAAGAGTTTCAATTTATAAAACTAGAATATATAAAATTATTAAACTAGAGGTAGTCAAAAATGTAAAAATAACTAAGGATGTACATAAGAGGAATATATTTAACATGTACTAATCGAAGAGGGAGTTACATGAGAGCATAACATAAATGAAAGGGTAGAAGAGGAAGCATGCTAATAATAAGGAATAAAAGTGAAAGAAGAAGCACAAGGAAGGGATTGTGTGAGTAATAATTAATAATCCTCAAAATAGAAAGATGAGGAGAGATTTGACAAGGCTAAAAAATATTATCTTGAGAGTCCATAATAAGTTTTTACACTATAATAAGTTGAGCGGTAATAAGATATGAGCAAATAATAAAAAAAGAGATCCTCAATAGGGAGGATATAATAGAATATGAAGATAAGAATAATATGGTAACCTTGGATACAAATAAAGGATAATATTATTTCACCGAGACAATAATAAGGGAGGAGAAAGTGATATTTCATTTTCAACAATGCATGAGTGATGAGAATTCAAACTCTCTTTATCTTTGATGTCAATATGATATAAACATGTTTATTCTAATAGGTTTGCCTTCAATATCACAAGAATTTTTTAAAAAAAATTGAACATGATTTTATTATTTTTATGTATGATATGAAATCACAAACAAGACACAATAAATATTTATACAACTTAGGAAACTAATCTTTCCTTCACCAAGTCTAATTTTTGTTGACAATCTCAAAATTATCTCTTCTTAAGCTAAGATTTCTCATACAATAGGATTATATCCATATTATTTGAACATGTTATATATAATTTATACCTATTTATAATATACAATTACTATCATTACTCTAATGATTCTCTTTATCTCATTACATAACTTACATACTTCCCTTCTTTATCAATCTTTGACAAGAAGGTAGAACTCTATCTTATTAGACCTTGTTCTAGGTATATTACCTTTCCTTTATTATTGATTAATTTTTGGGAATAAATATAGATCATATTTAATTTAAAATTTTCATTTTCACTCTCCTTAGGTCATATAAACCAAGACACAACCCTCACTATTGACTAAATTGGTTCTTTCACCAAAAGCCAAGAAACATTTTTTGTTAATCCTCACCTACAGGCTTGCTTACTATGTTTCAGGCATAAATTGATCTACATGTGTAAAAAAACATGAAAAAAATTACATATCCTTACATACATATTATTTTACATTTGTATAATAATTCATATATATTGGACAATTGATTTTTAAGATATTGAAGATTTAGTGACTGATTTCTTTTTAACCTTGTGTGCAGGTACATTTTTTGAGTTTTCTTAATATATTTTTATACAATAATATAAAAGATATAAAATCACCTATAAAATTTTAAAAACATCATATTATACCATTACAAAAAAATTCATATTTTTTCCATGGTTAAATATCAAATTATTGTAATTTTGAGATCTCTAAACCATGAACTAAGGTTTATGCGCAATACACAAGTCAAGAGAAAAAAATCAACTTAAGATAAAATTTTACTGAATTTAAAAGATTGTTTTTGAATTTATTAATATACCTATAGGTTTATCATAATTTTTAATTTAACCTTATATCACTAACAATCTTGAAAACAAAAATAAAATGTCTTCTTTCCTAGATTGTAACTCTCGAGATTGTGTTTTTAGGCTTAAAAATTAAGAACCATCAATAATATTACTAAAAAGATTAAAAAACATAAAAAAATACTTAATCACATGTATATAAAGTTTGAGAGTTCTTCCAGATTCATAACAATCCTCTTTTTATTAATATATTCTTTAAATTAATGCATAAAGTCCTATAGACTATCACCAACTCTACACAACAACCTACTACTTCTTGTTATTTTCCTTATCTTCTTACAATCCTTGGGATAATTACTTAATTTTTATAAGATTATAATATTTTTAATTAATTCCTAATTTTATTATTTTATTTTTTCATTTAACAAGTATATCTCAATAACCCTAAGACTTATCAATCATTCCTAATTTGTCCATCATCATATGTTCGTCATATCTTGATTGGGTTTAAGACAAGTTTATAGTGAATTAATGGTTAAAGGATACCTAAAATATATATTTGGACATTTAAGACCCATTACCAAATTATGAATAACTTTTAAATTACATGAAAGTCTTGAAGACTCAATAAAAAATACATTTTTTTAATTTGTAATTTTGGTGGGAAACCTAGAAATGTCTCTAATTGACCTAGAAATGACAAATGAATCCTATAAAATGCTTATTATTGAATAAAAATGACCTCTTATACCATTATAAGATTAAAAAAAAATGAATCAAATACATATACTCATTTTCATCAGACTCCCAAATAGAAAAACATATTAATGAGCTCTTGCTTATGAGGTCTTTATTATTGCTCTTGTAACTATCATTATTAACCACATATGCTTCTAATGCATCTTATTATTATATCTGATACTCATAATTTCGTGTTTACTCAAACATTTTGGCTTATACACATCTAGATCCTATGACTTGCTTATAATGATAAGGTATGATATAAACTTGAATTGTCTTTAGATATACATTCATATAATTATGTATTGATACAATTGGATTGAGACATGAAATCTTATTAGACACTAGTAATTTTTGTAGCTTTACCAAAGGACTCATTTATAACATGAAAACTTACCGAAACCTATTCAATCTCTTTTTGAAGTATCCACTCACAAGTGAAACTCTTCCATTCTTTTTGTATCCTTATTATATTTGAACTACCTTTAATACTAGGGTATGAATTCATTCAATTCTATAATTTTCACCTTTTGCTTCTCTCCTTTCAAGTAAAACTCTGATATCAAGAAAGTATATTTTAACAGTACTAAAATGAAAAATATAACTCATAATATCCACCATTTTATATTTTTGAAGAACTTATTTTTCTCTATTTGAACTTAATTTTTTTTTGAATCTACTTTATCCTCCACTGTTGCTATCTCTACATCCCTTTTTTTGAAAATTTCCCCCATTAATGTACTTATTATGCTCCCTATGTCACTAGGGAAGAAGGGGAAAGTAATAAACTCAATTTTGAGTCCTATAAGACTCGAGGTTTGAGTTGTTAAAATAATTACTACTAGAAATAACATAGAAAGCAGAGATATTGTCACCATTTTAGAAGTCTACAAGTAGACCTTGCTACAGGGACAACAAATGTTATGCAGTGACACTACTTCTTGCTAATATTTATGGAGTTCTTTCAATATCTACCAATTATTTCCTAAAATATAAACAAATAATGGATATTTATAGCATGAACTAAGCTAAAGAGAGTTAAGGGTGGATCCAAGAGTAAGTAGGGTAAGATGGAAAATATAATTTGCTTAAGATGAATAAAGTCATGAATTTTGTTAACTTTTAAGGGTAAAAAACATAAAAATAGAAGCTATCAACTCTATCATAAAGATTAAAGATAAATAAATATAGTTGAAGATTTAGAGGAAAAGATATGCATACATATAAAAGTATATATTTCATAAATATTTCTCAGTCACAGTAAATTGCATAACACATTCATTTGGAAATGAGAAAGAAACATAACAAATATACTAATAGATTAGTCAGCCTAGTGTAAAAATCAAACTAAAAGATGCATATATGGAGTGAATTTTCCAAATTAACTTGCAAAAAAATAAACTATCAGTCATATAAAAGTATGAAGAACAACAAATAAGAAATAAATAATTAAACACTTCAGAGAAACTTATGAATTCTTTGGCTCTTTTGTATCGATTATTGAAACAACTATTTATGATTTATAAAATGAGGGGGAAACCCCTATTTATAGGCATAAAAATTCCTAAAAAAAGTTCAAATAGGCCCTTCAAAAGGCACCCAAATAGCCAAATAGTTAAAATGTCACATACAAAATGAAATAGAGTATTATCAAAGGCCCTGAAGGTAGCTATTGTAATGCTTATTGTTGTTGATTTTGTTTCTTATCTACTTACTCATTAGTCCATAATTATGCACACACCAAGTAGTCCTAATCTATGTAGGTGAAGTCTAGGATTATGGGTTAAAACAAATTAGGTACCTCCTTGATAAGTTTGTCATGTTTTGTGAGTATTGGCCTTAGTGCTTCTTCAATTACATCTAGATTTTCTAGCCTTTAATTGGAAAATGTTATAATGCCCATTACCACTATATCAATATTCACACTAAATACATCCTATTATAATTTGGCCAAAACACCTTCATCTCGGTTCTAAACTCTTGATAATCTATGAAGGATCCATTAGGTTTGGTCACCCTAGTGACCATGTCATCTTTAAGTATCAAGGCTATTTTAAATTCAATTTTCTCCAAGGATGTAGTTTCATCCTTGATTTGATCTAGACATCTCTTTAGAATCTTCCAACTATTCATGAGGATGGTTTGTGTAGGAATAATGTCCTCAAGTGGTAGTACTTTGAGGACAAGAAACTTATTACTTCTTACAACTCTAGCTAAGTTAGCCAACTTGGCATCATAAAGTGAAATCTTCTTGTCAAGTTTAATGACCACTTTGGACTCTAGGACCCCATATTCCTACGTCTTCTTCATGATGTTATATAGGTTGAAGATATTAATAACAACATTTATTATTGATATTAAGGTGCCATATGGTACAATGGGTAATGCTTGGTCCTTCAGTCTTTTCAATTCCTATTACATCCCCTTCATCAAGGCAATTATAGACTCTATTTGGGCCTAAAATGAGGACATAGGGTCCTCTACATATTATTTCACTCTTTGGGGCTAACATTTCTATTACTTTTTATGGTGAAGAGAGACTCTTCACTCTCATAGACCATAGCTAAACTTGACTATGGCTGCTCTACCTATCTTGTAACCATTTTCTTCATGGTTTATGTGGTTGCATAAAAACTCATTCTAACTTGGGGAAAAGAGAGGAATACTTGAGGCCTCTCCTACCTTGCTACTTATATGATATCCTTAAACCAACTAGTGGAAGTAGTAGATGTTGTGGGAGGTGGCTGCAATAGAGGTGCCTAGGTTGATGAAGAAGCCAAGGCTATGGTAGGGATGAATAAATTTATTGGGTTTAATTTCCCAAGTGGAAAAAAATAAACACTTGGTATGGACCAAGTCTATAATGAATGAAGAAAACTTTGAAGGTATACTCACCTTAACAATTATGGTGAAATTAAGTGGCTTATGGAAGGTGAATTACTTTTAAATGGGCTTCAATGGTCTCATAGGCATATAAGAACCAATATCAAATGAGGAAATTATAGTGGTTGCATGGGAGGGTTCCATGTGTGCAATAATATGAGTAATGAAATGGGGAAAGGTGAAACCAAAGGAGGCATTATCTTGGCTCATGTTAGTGTCAATTGAGGATTGAGTAGTGGTGGTATCTATAGAGGCTAATGATGATAAATCTAATGGGGAAGTAATGGTGGGTGGAAAAAACATGGAAGAAGAAGGGAGAGTAAAAGAAGAAGTAATTGAAAAAGAAAGTAGTGGTGTTGTAATTATAGTGGGAACTTAGGGAGCTGATGGAGGAGACACTACTCCTCTTATGGTAGTCCTAGTATACTTCTTTCTTTTGTAGACTTTATTTATATTCCTCCCAACCAGTGCTTTCAAATCCTCCATTGAGAGCTCAATTTTTTATTACAACTCCTCAAGGTCAATGACATCAGGATTAGTCTAGTTTATGCTCTCTAGGGTAGATCCCATGGTAGATGTAGAGACAAATTTATGACCTTAAGAGAGGTCATGTTGGCTACTAGCTTTTCCTTGCTCAAATCTTGAAGGCATTCCTTATTTGCTTGAAGTGGCCTATCTCAGAGGTCTACAAGGTCTATGCCTAATGAGAGGAACACTATCTTCTTCCTCTTCTTATCTCTCCTCATAGTCTACATCGAACATGATTCCATGAGTTGGTTTAAGTTGAGGCCTTATGATGTCTTGATTCTTCTTCTCTCTATCTATAATCATTTATAGATCCATGCTCTTTCTTGCTACATTTTTTAGGACTACCTCATCATTTATAGCATCCTTGTAAACCCATTCATGCACCTCTTTCTGGTGCTTATATTCCAATGTCACATCATTTTTGAATTTGAATAGGTGATTTTTAAGGACATTTTTAGGGTCCCATGCCTAAAATCATCCTTATGAAATAGGTATGAGTCCATGTGCCTTACAACCACTATAATGTCTTGTCATCTTGTAATCTTAGTCCTCCCCAACTTTTAAGGAGTCTTGTGGGGGACTATGTTTTTATTTCTCTTGAAGATGCCATCAACTCCATGGAGAAGTTGATAGGGCATTTCTTCTTCTACCATTTTCATTGGCACATATATTGGCATCCTAATGGGAGATACCATTACTCCTTCCATCTAAATGACTATGAAATTTGGGTATATCCAATAACTTCCCATCTCTTTCAATGTTTACCAGACCTCCAAGGGAACCCTCAACATCTCAGTGATAAATTTGTACACCACTAGAAAGAAGTCTTCTATAATCACCTTGATTTTTCACCTAAAGAGGTGGATGTGCATTACAAAGAATAGTTGGGTCACGACCTCATCTCACATAGTGGAACATGAATTATAACCTAGATGGGTAGTTACATAAATTGCATCCAATAGGTGGCTCATCATGAATAATGGAGAAACATTATTGAAAGTATCATTCATTGTATACACTATATTATTTCTAATGATGTTTTCAAGTGAGGGAATTTGTTGATCCTCTAAGATTATCTACAATAATGGGATGGTTCTTATGTCTACATACCTAATGTGTGTATTTCCTTATATCTTATTGAGGAGGGTGAGGTTAATCCTAAATCCCTTCTTGAAAAAATGAATATGTATGTTCCCTAAGTCATCCATAAATAACCTATTTGGATCAATCACCCATGAAGCTAGGACTATCTCTACTTTGTGTACCTCATACCAATTATGAATGATGCTCTAGTTGTAGTCTAGATGTGGTAGAGGTAGATCATAGTAATTTTCAAAGCTAGGCCACATGATGAAAGCAATTAAAAGCCACTATTTCATGGATTTGAGAAACCTGTCCTTACATCTCATCCTCCTAAAGATGTCATAAACTAGGAATACACAAGGTATGACTTATGGCTTCACTATGGTCTTGTGAAGATTGATAACATGGATTGTAAGGATGTCTAAATCTAATTAGATTATGTTTACATTATCTCAACCTTATCAACATCTCTAGCTGCTTCAATATTGAAGTATATAATGATATAATGCATATCCCCTAATTTTATTGGCCTCGAAGATGAATTTTGTGTATTTAAATACAATTAAATTGCCATATTAGAATAGAAATTCATCATTCCCAAATGCAACACTCTTACCCAAAGTGAAGGGTCCTATTTGTGCCATCTCTATAATATATTTGGTAGTAATTTATGTCTTCTTATATCTCTCTATAACTTTAGAGTTCTAGCCATAGTGGTCATGATGTAATATATGAATACCTTTGAGCTTATCATATTGAGGAAGTAGATAAAAAGGATAGTAAAAATGTATAGATTAAAATGCAAATATAAGTAACATTAGTTAGGTTGAGTAGCCTTTTGAAAGATTGAATTGATTAATTCAAGGTTGATGGTGATTCTGGTTCATGCCATGTTAATGGAGAGCTCATCAACTTTGCATTTGAATCTCTTTGAACTATTGCCTTTGGAATTTAATTATATTAAAATTCATATTCAGTTATAATTTTAATTTTATTCACCATGAATTTTATTTTTAAACATAAATATTACCACCATTTGACATGTGGCATACCACCTCAGATCGAGCTAAGAATTCATAGGGTCTAAATGTGATTAAGGTGCTTAGTTATCTTGAGTTCTAGACAAATGGCACCTTTTGATTTCTTTTGAGCTCTCAGAATGTATCTCAATGTTATGACTCATTTTTATCTTGCCATGTGGCATATTTTAGTTCATGGTAAGCTCTTGGTAGTGCCTTTTAGTTTTGATTGGTCAAGGGACTGCTATATGTTACTCTCATAGGTAATCATGGCTCTTCTTTTCTAGGTGGATCTATTATACGTAATAATAACTTTTATTTACTAGGTGTCTTCTTTGGAGGGTTCTCAGATAATTTTCAATAATTTGGCACCAATATATGGCTCTCATTGAGACATAAATCTCCCTCACATGTGATCTAATGGATCTCAAGATTTATCTTTGTGGGAATGACACATGGCATCACCACATGGGCATAAAGGGGACACATGTCACTCTTGTGGTTTTTTTCTTTCTTTTGCCAAATGTCACTCTCTAAAGAAACTTCAAACAACTTTACCCCATAACTATGGATTATATGGCTAAGATGAAACCACATGTCCTTATTATGATCTCTCATGAGATTTAAATGGATACAACATGGTGTGGATATTCATTGATCTTAAATGAAATTTAAAGGGACACATGTCACCTTGGAAGGTTACTTAGATCAGACCAGTCATGCTTCAGACACACAGTGGCATCTTGTAGGCTTTTGGCTTATAGTGAGACATGTATGGGATGCATGGTGGCTTGAATCAATTGGGCTCACTTGTGTGGGCTAAGATATTGACATGTAGCCTTGGATTTGAATTTTAATGGCTAATCTTCTCATAATCTCTCTAGATGGTGCCATGTAGCTCATAAACTTGGTAGATTTACTCCAAATGTCCTATGTAAGGAATGGTAGATCTTGAAGGCATTATAAATCTCAATGAGTTGGATACCTATCCTCTTTAGTTGTAGTCTTTAATTTGACATCTCACAATGCATCACAAACTTCTACTTTATTTTTGAAGTCCTATGAGATCAAGTGAGGAGATAAGTTAAACTTATGAAAATATTAAATGCTCATCTTAAACAAATTAAAACAAGTTTAAAACAAAACTCTACAAGTCAATGCTTTAAAAAAAATATAGGGTAAGTCCAATAAGATTAGGTGAAGCTTGTTGTGTTCATGGTAATTGGAGAACTATGTAGAACATCCCTAGTGAAGGCCCATTTATATATTTTGAAGTATTAATGGGTAATGATTCATTGTTGAATAAGACATTGGAGAATACTTGTAATATCTTTGAACATTCCTAAGCATTAATATAAATTAAAAGATGAATAATTAACCATGAACTATAGAAATGAAAGTATTGGTAAATTAAACCAAATTGATATATATTCAAATGATTTAACAATTTTGACATCTTAGGCATTGATCTCCATGGGGAAACTTTTAAAAATGTTAGAACCCAAAAATTCTATTAAAAAATGAATCAAAATTTAGTTATTTCATTATGCTCTTTAGTCAATATCAAAACTACTTTTTAGAACTAATGAAATCCCATATGCTTGAAATAGTGTTTAAATCTTGTAGACAATCATACTATGTGTGTGCTTTGAGGTTATTTAACCATTTCCATTAGGTTTAGAAGTGATAAATTTCAATCTTCAAGACATCAAAACATGAAATGACTTAAGAATTCTTTAGATTTTATATAGTAATTCTTTGCTTAGTTAGGGATGGATTGGGTATTGCTTTGATACTAGCCAGACATCCATAGTCCCAACAAAGATACCTTTGGCTCCACTCTAGGCCTTGATCTACTACCATACAAGTGTCCATAACCCTGACATAGATTGCCTAAATCACCATTCATGGAATCTGATGTAGTTTATGATTTCACTTCAGTGGTGTATCATTTTTTTATACCAACATTCATAACCTAGAATGGTTGGGAACTAGAATTAGCCAGGTGTAAATATTTTGTCAAAACATAGCTTGAATGTGATTCAATTTTAGAGATCAAGTCCTACCCTCGAAATATATTTGGTGAATTTAAATTATAGTATGATGGTCCACATAAATTCAAACACTAACTCAAGAAAATGTTCATTTATTTGAACTATATTACAACATCAAAATAATTTTAGGATTTTCATGAGAAATTAACTTTTAATTTAGATTGATCAAATTTTCCAAATTAGAAGACTACTAGAGGTTCCCTAACTTTGGAAAACTAATGCATGAAAACAATAATCCCTTCTTCCATTTTTATCTATTGGGATTATTACTAAACTACAACACATAATAGAAAATAAACACAAAAAAATAGGAAAGAAAAGCAAGAAAGGAAACAATTGGAAAGCAAATAAATAAAACTATTCTAATCCTACCTACTCTAACTCTAACCAAGATTACTATCCTTTTGGAATTTTTGATAGAGCAATAGAGAAATAATATTTCATACATTTTGCATTGATTGGAAAGGTTATGTCATTTCATTACAAGTCTTTGAGTCTGAATGTACTTTCACCAAGTACCTCTTCCACTTGATATGATCCAATTTAGAGGTGATTTAACTTGTCATGTTATCCTTTCTTTTCTTGAGCCTTGTCCCACATTAAGACCAAGTCTGATATTTGGATTGCTTTAACCTTGGCTCACTCTTTTAACTATATTTTCACAACATTCTGATGCTTGCTAAAACTTTACAATGCTTCATCTCTAGGATCTTCCATCTAGATGATGTTTAGTATCCTAGACTACACTCCATCATCTTCCATGTAATTATCCATAATTTGATAAGTGATCAGCTTGAATGTGATGGGAAACATAGGTTGCTACTTGTAGACAAGTAAGAATGGGGGCACCTTGAGTGTTTGCTTAAATCTTGTTCTATCAGCCTATAAAGCATATTTTAATAGTGACTACCACTCTCTAGGTTTTTTTTGATAGAATTCTTGATTGCATTCATCAATATTTTTTTAGTGGACTCTATAACTCCATTACCTTGGGGATAATAGTTTAAAGCAGTCCTAATGACTATTTGTTTATCATATTCACACTCAGTAAATTCATCCCATATAAAGGTTGGGCCATTGTCACATACTAAAGATAGGGGCATCCCAAACCGAGTAATGATATTTTATTCTAAGAATTTGATGACATCAATTATTTTACTATTCTTGGTGGCCACTACTTTAGTCCACCTTGTGCAGTAATCTATGGTGGTGAGTAAAAATTTGTTTCCCTTTGAGGTGTTGGGATTGATTACTCCTACAAAGTTAAGTCACCATTGTGCAAATATCTTCACCTCAATTACTAGTTGCTAAGGCATGGTTGCCTTTATCTCTCTTCGATCAAATACTTGGAATTGATGACATGTATGCACATGGGCATTTATAAATATAGTTAGATAATAGTAGCTAGCTATAAAATTATTGTGCGTTGTGGTTTTCACTAAAGGGTGATCACTTCCAAGTTTATCATGGAAATTTTTCATAATTTCTATGGCTTAAGCTTTGGAAACACTCTTTAGATAGACCTCCTCATAATTTTTCTATAGAGAACTCCTTTTTTTATCATTAAATGGGATGATATCATCATAAGGGCCATTTTATATTACCTTTTAAGGTGTGGGGGACATAATCCATGTATCAAGTAATGAACAATGTACTTGTACCAATGATCTCTAGATACTTGTTATGCTTCAACTTGCAAAACATCAATACATGGATCAGTGCTTGTGATGAGTTAGATTAGACTTTTACCCATAAATAATTTAGAATATTTTATCTCTAAATCATATTCTTTAAGTTTAGTCATCCACTTCCCTCTTATTTCTCCAAGTTCATTATGTCTTAGCATCAACTTGATAGCTAGATTAGAGACTATGGCATGAGTCTTATCTCTCAAGATGTAGTGTTTGAAATTCTAGACATCCTTTACTAGTGTGTAGGCTTGCTTATCTAAAATAGTATAGTTAAGCTCCACATTATTCAAATTGGTACTCATTAAGGCTATAGAGTGCTCTTTGTCATATTATATCTACATTAGGACAATAATAATAGTGTGATCAGAAGCAAAAGATAAAGATAAAAGTCTTTGGTAAAATAAGGACCTATCAAAATAGGAGCCTAAACAATAGCATTATTAATGTTTTGGAATGCTTTATTTTATTCAATAATCCATTATATCTTAGCATCATTCTTTATCATTACATTGAGTGGTCTCAAAATCTCTACAAAACCATAAATAAATTTTCTCACAAAATCAAATTCACCAAAGAAAGACTTCAACTCCTTTTTTCTATTAGGAACTTCTACCTTTGAAATTGCACTTATCCTATTGAGGTCTATTCATACCTTCTTGGGTGATTAAATGTCTTAAAATTTTACCTTTAGTCACATAGAATATTATTTTCTTGGTGTTTAAATAAATTCCATACCTTTGATAACTTTCCAACACTTGTCTTGAATGCATCATATGATCGCTTCTGATTTTATAGAAAATGGATAGATCATCCATATAAATAATAATGAACTTACCAATTAATCCATGGAATGCATGGTCTATTTCTCAATATATGTTTTCTCCTACATTGATCAATCCAAATGGCATTCATTTGTGTATAAATGTTCCCCACGTGGTGGTGAAAGTAGTATTCATTCTATCACTCTTGTTCACCAAGACTTGGTTGTATCTTGAAAAACCATCAAGAAATAAAATCATTCTAGACCCAATCACCAATTAAATGACTTCATCTTGGGATTTCAAAGGATAATTGTACTTTTATGAGGATCTATTCAAGTTTTTGAAATCAACACAAAGTCTAATTTCTCTATTTTTCTTTCAAACATGTATGAGATTGGCAACCCATTTTGAGTGACTTATGGGGAAGATTATCCTTGCATCTAGTAATTTATTTACTTCTTTGTAAATCAATGGCTCTATTAATGGATTTACTAGCCTCTATCTTTTCTTGAAAGGTTTATAAACCTTCTTCAATGGGATAGTGTGAGTAATCACACTAGTGTAAAATATCTTTAAGTCATCATATGAGTAGGTAATAACATATTTTTACTTGGTTACAAGGGTGGTGACTTTGTTTAGATCTTCACTGGTGTAAACTAAGTAAATGCTAACATTTTACTCATTCTTAGGACTTCCGAAGTTAACTTGATTGTAATCTTTCCCACTCACATTGGGTTGTTTCTCTTTAGATTTTTGTTTATCTAGGTCAAATATTCTTTCCATAGAGATCCTTCCTTTAGGGATTTGGTTCTCTTTGAGTTGAATCACCCCATATTCATTATATTTTGAGTCTTGTATAGAAATTTTATCCTATTAATCAATGATGTGGGACTCAAATACAATAAAACTACATAAGAAGTTACTTATTTGCTTATCATCATCAAAAACTTGGTAGTGGTTGATGTTATCTAGCATAAAGGGGCATGAAATTATATCAACAATGAATTCTTACAAGTTTAAAGGCTTTGGAGGGGCTAGATTCACTAATGATGAAGCTAGAGCATCTAAAAATTGGTTATACTCCCTAGGTAAGGAAACAATATTGAATGAGTCAAAATACTCAATTAAATCCCAAGATTTAAATTTATACTTTCTCAAATAGGAAATCTTACACTGATACTTACTTCAAAATTGATTAACAAGTAACTCCAAATTACTATAGACCAACATTTATTTTACCTTATTCTTGATAGTTAATTAAAGTCTTAAAATCAAAGATTCATATTCTACTAAATTATTAGTAGAAGTAAATTGTAATCTATAAGAGGCTAGATATGTTTCCCTTTGGGATTTGTCAGAACAATCCAAACACAAGAACCTTAATTTGTTCATGTACCATCAAAGTGTAATGTGCAAAGAACTTTTCTTTCTATTTTTGCTTCATAATTTTCAATAATGTTAGCATTTTCCAGACTATACATACCTAAATTAGAGGATTGCTAGTTTACCTTCTCATTCTTGGCATTGTATTTAGTGATCATGTACTTCATCTTGGGTTCCCAATCAATTTTGATCTAATTGGGAATCCTACACCAAGGTAGCCACATGTGAGAATAATCAGTGGACATATATCCATTTAAACATTTAGTCCAGTCATGGCTCAACAAAAATCTATAAGCCTCAGGAATGTCAATGAGCTAGATGTTGATGAACTATTGGATATAAGGTTCCTAGGTGAGTTGCATGTAAATATTTAATAGTTCACCCATTACTTTCACTCTTTACTTGTCCAATTATACCACTACCTTCTCGAATTTGATTGCGTTTAGTCTTAATTTTTCAAAAATTCTTGAAGGAATAATATTATTTGAAGTACTAGAATCAAGCAATAAATTATGAAGATTTTTACCAAAAATTATTATAATTAAAAGGAATGGTGGGACCTAATTTTTCCTCTTGTATATTACCACATTTTCATGAGATGATTTACCTTTGTTAGAGCTAGGCTTTTCATTCAATGATTTTAACAACAAATCATGTTATTTAGTGATCTGAGTAAGCTCATACAATGTTATATTTGCCTTGATCTTATTCATGTCTTTCACTTGTTGTATCCTCCTTTTGATGTTGTTTAGAGAGCTTCTATTATTTTTTGACTCTCCTTCCCTTTATGGGGTGGAGAATAATTGTTTATCCTTCTATTGAGAGGTTTATCCATTTTTTTAGGTGGGGTGGAAGTTATCAGAGATTGGTTTTGGAATTTACTCATTAAAGAATAGTTATTCCTATTATATTTTTGGATAACATTTACCTCCTCAACATTATGTTCATGCTCATTTTCATCTTTATTAGGGAAATCATAGGACTCAACCATTATGACTATTTCTAGTATTTTAGGAGCATCATTGGTTTTGTCAGAGATTTTAGCATTACTCTAATTAGTGGGATTCATATCAAATCCATACATTTGGATATAAATGGCTTAAAATGAATGGCATAACTATACATGTCTAGCTCTCCATGTCTAGCTGTATTATGCACCTAGCACTAGTTAGGAAAGGTTAGCTCAAAAATGTTTATCTTAGGAAACTTGCTCAGGGAGGACTTATCATTATTGTTAGACCTATTGAATAGTGTTATATATATATGAAATAATTTATATTGGAACTCTCACCCATATTTCCCATTTATTTTTGGAGATCTAAGAAATCATTAGTGAGTTTTTGGATAGTCTTTTGTATGGAATCTAATTTTCCATTTGGAGGTTCTAAGATTTTATTTTGGGTGGCACTTTGAATGTTGGTATTGTTCACAAGCACCATTATTTGGCTGGTGTTATTATTCTAGGGATGTGCTCTAGCATTTTCTTGGTTGAAGAATCATATCTACTATTTAGGTTCAGTGTGGCTTAATTATAGTTGGTTTATTACTATTAGTTGGTTTAGTGTAGGTATATTCTAGTTCATATTGGGTGTGATATTTAGAGTAGACATAGCTGGGTCAATGTTTGGTATAACAAAGGTGAGATACCCATAAAGGTGCATTTCTCATCAATATGAATGGATTTAGTATATAGTAAAGGCAACATGTCAATACCCATGGCTCTTATCATGAAGATTACTATCATTGGGTTTAAAGAATTCTTATATATCTCTAAAGCTAAACCATCTACCAACTTATAGGGTGGGGATGTCAGAATATACATTTTTTTATAGCATAGCATTGAATGTTCTAATTAGGTTTTTTGGGTCCCTTTTGAGGGTGGTAAATTATTGGTATACAAATCCCATACTAATTACCCTTATGAATTTGGAAATAAAAGTATCATTAAATTCACCCCATCCTATGATGGAATCTTTGGGTAAGTTAAGGAACCAATCACAAGCCATATCCCTAAAGGTGAAGGGAAAAAAGTGATAGGAGATGTCCTCATGGATCACATTGACCAACCTAAAAGATGCATTAAATGACTTCACATGTTCTTCAGTGGTCATTCTCCTAGTGGGGGTAAAGAGAGGCAAATATTTTTCTAGATTCCTAGGTAGATTATGCATGGGCCCAGGGATATTGATGGATGAGACAAATAACCATGCCATGATTGGCATGAGAGGTTAAAATTTTTAGTTATATGGGGAATTTAGCTAGGTCCTGGTCTTTCTATAATTACTTTTATCTGCTCTCATCTTCCTATGGGGTTTTAAGGATGTTAAAGGGCTCTTAGGTTTAGATCAGGATCTAGTTCTACTCTTAGACAACTCTAGGATGCAGAATGGGTAATAAAAGAAAAGGATATTCAAATATGACCTAAAAAGTGAAAAATATTATAAATATTGGTTAGTATTTCATAGATAAGCCTTAGATCAATAAAATTTACCTTGATATGTAAAGATCTAAGACTTGAAAACTCAGATTTCTTAATACCTACATAAATATTGTTAGCTCTACCCATTAACTTATAAAGATCGATATCAAAATAATATTTTAAATAATTTATACATTTGATATAAAAATAAAAAAGGTTTAAACACTTTAAAATAACCTTCAACACTAAGTTATTCAAATATTTACTAAATTCCAAATGAATTAGAGCAATTATAATCTTAAATGCCTAGATCTAGTATAATTGAGGTCTTAGAGTTTGACCTTTGTACAAATTCTTATAGATATCCATATTATTTAACAAATTTATGTGAATATTTGAAAATATGATCAAAAAAACATTGAATATGATTAAAGGGCATGGTATCCCATCTATCTTAGCAATAATTTAGACAAATATCTAGGTTATTTGTTATATTTCCATGAATGAACACTATCTTTGATGAAATCCTTTAAAGGATACAAAGATTCTTGTAAAGAATGTAGATATTTAGTGTTACATAAAAATATTTGTTCACTTTAAAGTAAATATGCATGTATTAAATGAAGTACACTACAATTCTACAAAAATGGATGAAGTAATTTCATAATGGACGTCTTTCTAGCACCAGCTTTTCCCTTCCTATTGATGCACTTATTATGCTCCTTGTGTCACTAGGAAATAAGGGGATATTAATAAACTCAATTTTTACTCCTATAATACCTAGGGCTTGAGTTTTTAACATAATTACTATTGTAAATATCATATATAATAGATATATGGTCACCACTTTAGAAATATGCAAGTAAACCCTGTTGTAGGGATAATAGATGTTATGTAGTGACACTAGTTATTGCTAATCTTTATGTAATTGCTTCAATATTTAAAAATTATTTCCCAAAATAAAAAAATGGATATTTATAGCATGAACTAAGATAAATTGAGTTATGGGTGGATCTAAGAGTAAGTAGGGTAAGGCAAAAAATAGAATTTGCTTAAGATGATCAAAGGCATCAATTTTGTTAAATTCTATGGCAAAAATAGATAAAACTATCATCTACCAACTCTATGATGTGGCTGAGATATGCCCAGTAAATATATAATAAATGACCTCATCTTACTCTCTCTTTTTATTAAGTTTGATTGCATTTTTTAACTTTTATTTTGATCTAAGATGAATTAGGATGTTATTATCCATCTTTTGTTGATTGTGATTCTAACGTTTTAAAAGACCTATAAATCCTAAAAAGTGTGTTGGAAAATTCTAGTTTTGTAATAAAATAGGTCATCATCAGGATAAAGAATAAATATGAATTGGATTAAATGTTCTTTAGAAGCATTGGACTCAATTCAGATTAGTTCTAGAACCTGCAGAATCTATTCCAAAACCATCATAGTTAGTTCCAAAACCTACAAAATCTATTTTGGAACCATCACAATCAGTTTTGGAACTTCACCATACTATTTCAAGTTGTCACATTTTTGGACTTAGCTCTAGAACTCTATATTTATCTTCGATACTCTTTTAGATAAGTTCCAAAACTTTTGCGGCTAGATTTGGAACTGATGAGGATCTATTCCAAATGACCGATGATCTGTTAAAGATCAATGATCCCATTAAATCAGGAACAAATTCCTAATTTTCTAAACCGATAGAATCAAGACAACTATCACATAGCTGGACATCCAACCACATCTTGATTTAGCATCTATTCCAGGCACAATTCAGTTCTATCATATCTATGAAATAGTTACAGCCATCAAAGCATCTATATATACAGACATAATATAGATATAAAAAAGAATAAAATAGAGAAGATAGTAGAAGAATAGAGAGAAAAAAGGATAGCTTAGTATATTTGTAATATAGAACATTTTTATCAATGAAATATCCATTCTTATTTTGAAAGCAAATTAAATTGTTCAAATCCTGTTCTAGGCCGAGCAAGGGCCCACTCCTCCAAAGGACCAAGATCTTGATTTTTGTTAATATTTATATTTGTATTAGAAAAAGTAAATAGGTAACTCTATTAAATTTATAAATGCATCCAACTCTTTAAAATTAAGATTTTTTGTAAATTTGTTCCTGCAAGTGTTTTAGATTAAATTTTCACTTCTACAACATATGTTTATTTCCAGTAATCAATTTCATTCCTACAACATATGTTTGTTTCCAGTAATAAATTTCATTCCTACGATGTGTGTTTATTTACAAAAATCAATTTCATTCCTACAACGTGTGTTTATTTTTAGCAATCAATTTCATTTTTGCAATGTGTGTTTATTTCCAACAATCAATTTCATTCCTGCAATGTGTGTTTATTTCCTACAGATTTGCATAGTTTTATTTCAATAAGGTTTTAACCAAGAAATCCTTAAGACATTAAAACCCCCCAAAATAAGAAAAATATACAAATACCCCCATTTAATTACTAAATCATTATGATTCTTCTTATTCCATATAGCTTCAGACACATCCCTGGTTAAATATGACATCAATAGAAAGTTGATTAAATGAAGGGGATAATGACACCCAACATTTTTGGCACCATTGTCGAGGACTACTAGTTATAATTTTATAATTAGGTGTCAATAAGAGAAATAATCATTCATTTAGTAATTAAATAAATTTTCCCTAATTTACGAGTAGACCACAAGATTGCAAGGGAAGATTTCTCCCCAAATTTTCTGAACAAGAAATTCCATCATCCTCTAGTTTAATAAAAGATGTTTAACAAGAATTGGAGGCACCATTATCTCCTTCAAGACAAGAAGCAAAATTACCATCTTTAGAATTTTTGGATCAGTGACTATAACCAAGTAAAACCATAGGAAGGAGGATTATTTTTCAAGATCCATTGAGGGAAAGTTTAGATTCTCAATTAATTAGTCAACCCCCTACTCCTGACTTTTCCCCATCTCTAAATTAGACCACATACCACATTGATTGGGAGAAGGAATTAGAGAATACCAGAGAAATGGAATGAGAAGCTGTAAGAAAACTTGAGAGAACCTTTACCTATCCTATTCATATCGAGGATGATGAAACCACTATGAAAAACATTTCACCTGCACATTTTCCCACATATAGAGGAATGTCATCTAAGGATACTGACCAATTTCTATTTGAGTTTAAAGTACTATGTTAGACTTATGATTACAAGATAGATAATCAAAAATTGAATTTGTTTCCATCTACCCTGAAAGATGCAACAACAAGGTGGTTTATGGGATTAACATCTAATTCTATTACCAATTGGGAACAAATTGAAACTATCTTCCTAGACAAATACCAAGATTATTGTAGAAGAAGAAATCAAAAGGAATAATTTTTCAAAATCAAATAGGAAGAAGATGAAAATATGGAAGCTTATTTGGATAGATTCCTCTTTATGAGTAAAAGATGGGGATTTGTACTTTATGAAGATTTAAATAAAAAAAAAATTCTCAAAGGTCTGGATGATGAATCTAGAGAAACCCTTGATTTAATTGGTGGAGGAAACATTACTCAATTAAGAATGGATGAAATCATAAATTTTTTTAAAAACTATTCAAGAACAAGGGGAGGATGTAGAAAAGGGAAAATGGTTAAAAATTTGAATCCAGATATGAAAAAATTGATGGATGAATTGGAAAATTTTAAAATATATATATATATTAGTTCAATTAACCTCCACCATGGATGGATTACAAGCTAAAGCAAATGCCCAACTTGAACCATTAGCCATGTATTGTCCTAGATGCAGGAAGAAGCATGCACTAAGAGAATGTCCTTTAGATAAAATGGAAGTATGTCTTGTCTATGAATCTGAAGAACATGATACTCACACTTTCTCTCTTCTTCCTCTCATAAAAAATCAACTCAAACAAACCAATCATTAGCCACCATAGAAGAATTAAATTTTGTTTAGAGACAACCTAATCAAGGATAGTTTATGCCAAGACCAGCTCCTAATCCCTAGATGATACCATGGGTAGCTCAAATAGTACCACAAAGTTGGGAAAAGCCACCTTGGGCTCCTCAACCCACATGGCATCCTCAAGATTGGGCAAGTGAATATTGGAATACTCAAGGACATTAACAACCTTAGGCTGGTCAAGGAAATCCTTATACTTGGCCACAACCTAAATGGATCCCTAGCAATTACATGTAAGGAAAAACATATCCAAATCAAAACCTATACACCATAATGAGACCTCCAACACAAAATCCATAGATTGTAAAAACATTCAAACCAGATCTAGTAAAATAGTTAGCAGTCTACCTATTATAATCACTGAGATGACAGAAGAAGCTAAAACCCCTAGCATAGTTACACCTCAAGAAGATGACAAAGAAAAAGATAAAAAAACATAAAAAAGTTCTACTGAGATTCCATTTCTAGAAAGACTTAAATAAACTATCGAACTTAAGGAATCTGAATTGGTGTAGGAACTAAGAAGATTAAATATTGAAATACCATTGTTACGAGAAATTAAGGATATTCTAGAGTTGAACAAATTAATCAAATTGTTATGTTTTAAAGAATATGGAAGAAATAAAGAATACTCCAGGACTATTTAAGTAGATGAGAAACTTGCTAATTTATTAGTAGGAAAACTCTTACTACCTAAATATGGAGATCTTTGAAGCCCTGTTATTTCTGGTTTTATAGGAAATAAGGATGTACATAATGTTTTGATTGATTTGAGCACATCTATCAATGTAATGATAGTGGAAACTTTGAAAACATTACCATTAATAGGCATACAACCTAATAATACCATATTGTAGATGGCAGATCAGTCTGTAGCAAAACCAGAAGGAGTTATTGAAGATGTGGCAGTAATGGTGGAATCATGGGAATATCTAGTTGACTTACTTATATTACAACCAAAAGGTGAAACACTTAGTTATCCTATTATTTTTGGGTGACCATGGTTAGCTATAGTTTTTTCCTTAATTGATTGTAGGTTAGGTGATATGACTATTTCAAATGGTAAGAATTCAAAGAAAATTTCATTATATCCATCTGCACGACCTTTTATTGATACTCAAGAGAAATTATGGGTTGATAATCTTGATATTAATGAGAAAAATATATCTTCTTTGTTTATGATAACATTTCAAAATCATGTATGGGAAATAGATGATATGGTTAATCCTTCATTAAATGACATCAATCATCATTGGAGTAGTTAAGATTAGTTTCTGAACCATCACAGTTAGTTCCAGAACCATCACAGTTAGTTCCAAAACCATGTGAATTCTCTGCAAGTGAAGATAACTTCACTCTAGGAAAATGCAATTTCTCTTGGGGAGAGGAAGGATCTGTAGCATTAGCTTTATAGATATCAGGAGATGATGAAGAATTTTTGGAAAATAGCAGTAACGAGGAGTTCGACCTATAACAAGATAAGTATCATAACTCTTCTTATTGTCCTTTGTCCAACATTCTACCTCTAAGAACTTTCAGAGATGCTGCTACATATCATATACTGTCACCACATGCCTATCCACTAAACACCTTAATGGAACCCTTTCAACAAATTAGTTCATCATATCCTAGAACCAAACATGTTGAGATTCAACCAAGAATTTTTTTAAATATTAATAGCTAGTTAAAGAATGATGAAGAAGTCAAATTGTTTGATGTTCTGAAGAATCATACTAAAGCATTTACTTAAGACTATAGAGATGTGAAAGGAATTCATCCAAGTATTTTCACTCATCACATTTATACTAAAAATATTAGATTAGTTAGGTAACCTCAGAGAAGGATTAATCCAGCCTTAAGGGATATAGTCAAATAAGAAATTGAAAAACTATTACAAGCAGGTTTTATCTACCCTATCTCAGATAGCCAATGGGTGTCTCCTCTTGTAATTATCCCCAAAAATAATGAGAAATTGAGAATTTGTGTTGACTATAGGGAACTGAACAAAGCCACCTTGAGAGATTATTTTCCCTTACCATTCATAGATCAAGTTTTAGACAACCTTTCAGGTAAAAAGTATTTTTCCTTCTTGGATGGATTTAGTGGATACAATCAAATCTGAATTGCTATTGAGGATCAGGACAAAACTACATTTACTTGTCCATGGGGTACCTTTGCTTACAGGGTATTGCCATTTGGACTATGTAATGCTCCAACAACCTTTTCAAGCATTGTATTAGCAATTTTTTTAGACCTAACAAATGACTATGTGGAGGTATACATGGATGACTTTACTGTGTATGGAGATACATTTGATGATGCCTTAAAAAATTTGGACAAAGTATTAACAAGATGTGAACAACATCACTTGTCTCTTAGTCATGAGAAATTTTTGTTGATGGTCAATAAAGGGATCGTATTAGGGCACCATATTTCAAAAAGAGGAATTTAGGTTGACCAAAAAAAACCAAGATTATTTCAAACTTGCCTATTCCTTAAACTCCTACAGATATTAAATCATTCTTAGGACATGCCGGATACTATAGATGTTTTATCAAGGATTTTAGTCAAATTATTACTCTCATGTTGAAATTGCTTACCAAGGACTGTGAATTTCTTTGGGATGAATAATGTCAATAGGCTCTTGAAGAAATTAAAGAGAAATTAGTAATTTCCCCAATATTATAAGGACCTAATTGGGAGAAACCTTTTCACATCCAAACTGATGCCTCAAATACCTCAATCAGTGAAGTTTTGGGATAAAGAGATGAAGAAGGAAGAATGTACGATATTTACTATCTTAGTAAAAATATTACTCCCACTAAAAAAAATAACACTGCCACTAAAAAATAATTTCTAGCCGTGATCTATGCAATCAATAAATTTAGACATGTGTACAAAACATTTGTACATACAGATCACTCAACAATTAAATATTTAATGAACAAACCAGTGGTTGGAGGTAGAATAATTAGATGGTCATTAGTTCTACAAGAATTTGATATTACCATTATGGACAATCCAAGCAAATCTAATGTAGTAGCTGATTTCTTATCAAGATTGACCAGTACAGGGGAGCCAGATCCAGTCAACGATAACTTTCCAGATGAACAATTGTTTGTTATTTTAGCTAACACACCATGGTTTACTGACATGGAAAATTATTTTCTAATAGGGAAGTTTCCTCCTTTCACTAAAAAGCAAATAAAAAAATTAATCAAAACCAGTGCACAATTTAAATGGTTAAATGGAATGCTATTTAAATGTGGTCCTAATTTGGTTTTACATAGGTGTGTAAGAGAAGATGAAATTTTTGACATCCTCCAGGCATGTCATGATGAACCAAGTGGAGGACAGTATTCAGTGAAAATAATAGCTCACAAGATAGTTGGCACTGGTTACTATTGGCCATCTCTGTATAAAGATATGAAGATATATATCACGCAGTGTGATCCTTGTCAAAGGATGGGACAACCAACCATTACCAATGAAATGCCTCTACAACCACAAGTAGTGATTAAACCATTTGAGAGATGGGGATTGGATTTTGTTGGAAATTTTAATCCTCCTTCACAAGAAAAAGAGCATATTCTTGTGTGTACTGATTATGTAACAAAATGGGCAGAAGTGCAAGCTTTAACAAATGCCACTGAAGGAGCAGTTGCTGATTTCCTTTGGCATAAAATTATGGTAAAGTTTGAAGCACTAAGAATCTTAGTTTTAGACTAGGGACCAAAATTTATGTCCAATATGATCTAGGCCTTCACAATGTATTATCATATTAATCATAGGAAGTCATCTCCCTATCACCTACAAGCAAATGGACAAGTTGAAGTATAAAATAGAGAATTAGAAAACAACTTCACTAACATAGTTAAAGATGAAAGAAAAGATTGAGTAAAAAGACTACTTAAAGCTATGTAGACATAAAATACAACTTGGAAAACCACAACAGGGTTTTCACCATATGAGTTAGTCTATGGGAAAAAGCCCTTGTTGCTTATTGAGTTTGAACTATAGACATTGAGGGCAGCAGCTCAGGTGGGTATTGAATTGGATGTATCTCAAAAGGAGTGAATCCTTTAACTCAATGAATTAGATGAATTTAGAATGGAAGCACTTCACCAGATAGAGATAATCCAAGGTCAAAGGAAGCAATGGCATGATTCACATATCAAAGAAAGACAATTCAAAGTAGGAGACTAGGCATTGCTATTTTATTCTAAGTACCAACAATTCAAAGGTAAATTAAGAACCAAATGGTTGGAACCTTATCAGATCAAGTAGATATTTGACAATGGTTCTATCTAGTTACTTCCCATTGATGGTAGTAGAAGAATACTCTTGGTTAATGGACACAGGCTAAAACTTTATAGGAAGCCTCCTACTAAAGATGAATTCTTGAAGCAGATTGAAGCAAGCAAAGAATTTGATCATATGGAAGAACCTAGTTATTTAAAAATAATCACATAACTAAATGAAGAGATCCAGAATAAAGGGAAGAGAATGAAAACCAGTAAATGGCATTCTCTTCCCAAAAAAAAAGGAAGAGAATGAAAACCAATAAATGGCATTCTCTTCCCAAAAAATCATAAAAAAATTATATATATATATATATATATATATATATATATAAAGAATCAATTAAAAAACAGTGATGATGTTGATCTTCTCAAATAATAGCTAATTCAAATAAAACTTTTTGAATTCTAATTATTTTCTAACCATTTTTCAGGGATGATGTGTCTACATAACGGAGGGATTACATCATCAAGGATGGTAATTATGTTTTTAACTTATTAAATGTTGAATGAAAGTTTGCATGTGTGATTAGACTTGATTTAGAAAGATTAGTATGATGAGTCATCTATTATACATCATGGTTAAATGTGAAAAATCATGAGAAGGATATTGATGATGGAATGAGTGGGTGGATAACCATAAAAAAATCATTCTTATGATTAAAGCAACTAAATCTGCCAGTTCTGCAGCTGAGTACAGTAGTTTCACAACTGAGTAAAGTAATTCTGTAATCCAATTCACCAAAATATCAACTAAATCTACTAGTTCCATAGCCATAATCATTAGTTCTACTGATACAAGAAGCAATTTTCAAGCTAACCTGTGAAAGATTCAATAAAAAAAGAATGAATCATGGGAATCAATAAGAAGTCAGCACCAGACAGTGATACCCAACTCCTTGGAGATGAAGAAGTATAAAATATCTTTCAACATGAAAGATGGCTAGATTTTCTATAGAAAATTTCCAAATACAATGATGAACTGAACTCATTATCAAGGAAAAGGATGAGGAATTAAATTTTCTCAAACTCAAGCTAGAACAGAAAGAAATGCTCCTTGTAGAATTAACAAACTAGCTCATAGCCAAGAATGAGGAATTAGCAGAAGTTAAAAAGAAACTAATAGAGAATGAGGAAAAATGTACAATATAGACCTCTATGTCAATAGTCTTTGCACAGACTGAATTGACTTATTTACAACTCAATCAGTTATGGGATGACACATGCAGAGAACTTAGTGAACTCAAAACATCCAATACAGACTTGAAAGGAATACTAGCGGAAGAAGAGAAAGCAAGGAAGGAATGGGAAGACAAATTTTACGAGGAAAATGATAAGTATAAATGTTTTGTGAAAATATAAATAGTTTTTATGATGAGTGAAAAATTGCTTGCATGCAAAAGACCTCCTATTTATAGCATGTTTTTAGAAGAATAATTCATTCGCTGGCAGTTGGTAAGGATAACATGTGGCCTTCCACATGAAATAAAAGATGAAGTTGATTTCTCGGCCACCTAATCCTTAACTAATACAGAACATAAAAATATTCTTTGTGAATTTTACCTCTGCAATTTTATGCTAGAAAGAAATACAAGTTTTATGATTAATTTGTATGTAGGAGAAAGCCAACTTAACGCATTTGTCTCTATTCTTAAAAATTAGATTGCATGGAAAGAAAGGAAGTCAGAGCATTGGTCAAAGGCTAGTTCATCTGGTCTCTGTATGAGAATTCATTATGGCAATCCACCCACCTTTGCTACATATTTCTAATCCCATGCATTTAATGATAAATTTAAGGGACCTTATCTTTTCAATTTATATCAAAGCATGGATGTCTTCACCACTTGTGAAAGGGCAAATTTTGATAATATCTATGATGCATGTTTAAAAAGATGGGAATTTATACCAATGGCATTTAAAATAAGGGAAGTAATATCCCCTTCAAATTTGATCTAGAGTTTAGGAAGGGCAAAATATTTATGCACAATAATTCCCCAAATCAATGAAACTCCCTTGAGCATATGGATAGGAATGAGGACAAGGCCACCTCTACTTCTCACCCCCATATCTCCTTGGAAAAAAAGAGAACCTAAACATCCCACTTAGTTTGAGGAATGGAAAATAAAAATAGAAGTAGGAGTAGGGTATAGTACTTCTGAGTCAAAGCATTAGGACATTCAGTTTCAGCCATTTGATCTGAGCAATCAAATGGAATGCAGGATATACAATCTCGAATTTGAAGAATGAAGTTTGTAAAGGGACATACAAACAAGTAAGTATGGGGGAAATGATGAGCCCAAGACATGCGCAATAAATGTATAATAAATGACCCCATCTTAATCTCTCTTTTTATTAAGTTTGATTGCATTTTGTAACTTTTATTTTGATCTGAGATGAGTTAGGATGTGATTATCCATCTTTTGTTGATTGTGATTCTAACATTTTAAAAGACCTATAAATCCTAAAAAGTGTGTTGGAAAATTCTAGTTTTGTAATAAAATAGGTCATCATCAGGCTAAAGAATAAATATGAAGTGGATTACATGTTTTTTGGAAGCATTGGACTCAATTTAGATTAGTTCTAGAACCTACAGAATCTATGCTAGAACCATCACAGTTAGTTCTAAAACCTACAGAATCTATTCTTGAACCATCATAGTCATTTCCAGAACTTCACCATACTATTTCAAATTGTCACATTTTTGGACTTAGCTCTAGAACTCTATATTTGGCTCTGGTACTCCTTCAGATAAGTTCCAAAACTTTTGCAACTAGATATGGAACTGATGAGGAACTATTCCAAACAGTCGGTGATCTATTAAAGATCAATGATCCCATTAAATTAGGAATAGATTCCCAATTTTTTAAATTAGCAAAATTAAGACAATTATCACATAGCTAGACATCTAACCACATCTTGATTTAGTATCTATTTTGGGCATAATTCAGTTATATCATATCTATGAAACAGTTACAACCATCAAAGCATCTATATATATAGACCTGGTATAGATATAAAAAAAGAAGAAAATAGAGAAGATTGTATAAGAATAGAGAGAAAAAAGGATATCTTAGTATATTTGTAATATAAAACATTTTTATTAATGAAATAGTCATTCCTATTTTGAAAGCAAATAGAATTATTCAAATCCTATTCTAGGTGGAGCAAGGGCCCACTCGTCCAAAGGACTAGGATCTTCATTTTTGTTGGTATTTATATTTCTATTAGAGAAAGTAAATAGGTAACTCTGTTAAATTTATAAATGCTTCCAACTCTTTAAAATTAAGATTTGTTGTAAATTTGTTCCTGTAGGCATTTTAGATTAAATTTTAACTTCTAAAACATATGTTTGTTTCTAGCAATCAATTTCATTCTTGCAATGTATGTTTTTTTCTAGCATTCAATTTCATTCCTGAAACATGTGTTTATTTCCAGTAATCAATTTCATTCCTGTAACGTGTGTTTATTTTCAGCAATCAATTTCATTCCTGCAATGTGTGTTTATTTCCAGCAATCAATTTCATTCTTGAAATGTGTGTTTATTTCCAACAGATTTGCATAGTTTGATTTCAATAAGGTTTTAACCAAGAAATCCTTAAGACATTAAAAATGCCCCAAAACAAGAAAAATATACAAATACCACCATTTAATTACTAAATCAATGTGATTCCTCTTGTTGCATACAACTTCATACATAGCCCTAGTTAAATATGACATCAACAAAAAGTTGATTAAATGAAGGGGATAATGACACCCAATACTCTAGTGTATTTCTCAAAGCTAAATAAATGTAGTTGAAACTTCAAAGGAAAATAAATGCATATATATCTAAAAGCATATATTGCATAAAGATTGCTCACTCATAGTAAATTGCATACCACATTTAATTGCAAATGAGAAAGAAACAAAGCAAATATACTAACAAATTAGTTAGACTAGTGTCAAAATCACTAATAAATGCATATATGGAGTGAAATTTCCAAATTAAATTGAAAATAAGAAACTATCATTCATCTAAAATGATGAGGAATAACAACTATAGAAATAAATAATTAAGCACTTTAGACAAACTTACAAATTATTTGGCTCTTTTGTATTAATTGTTCCAACAACTATTTATAATTTACATAATGAGTGGGAAACCCCTATGTATAGGCATAAAAATTCCTAAGATAAGTTCAAGTGGCCCATCAATAGGCACCCAAATAGCCAAGTGGTTGAAATGTTAAAACATGGGAATATTTTACATTTGAATATACAAAATGAAATAGAATATTCTCTAAAGGCCTGAATGTAGATGATATAATACTTATTGCTTTTATTTTTTATCCACTTCCTCCTTAGTCCATACCTATATGTATGCTAATTAATCTTTATCTATTTTGGAAAAGTCTAGGATCATGGGTCAAAACAAATCAAACACCTCATGGATGAGTTTGTCATGTGCTGTGAGTACTAGCCTTAGTTCTTCTTCAATTGCATCCACTTTCTCTAGCCTCTAATTAGAAAATTCTACAATGACCATTACCTTAGTATTAATATCATCCTATTGGAATTTGGCCATAAACACCTTCATTTAGGTTATAAAATCTTGATCATCCATGAAGGAGTCATCAAGTTTGATCACCTTGGTGACCATGGCATCCTTCAACAATAAGGTTTTTTTGAATTCAATTTTCTCCAAGGATGTAGTTGCATCCTTGATCCAATCTAGCCATCTATTTAAATTACTCAACCTATTAATGATTATGGTCTACGTAGGAATAATTTACTCAAGTGGTAGCACTTCAATGTTAGGGAACTTATTACTTCTTACAACTCTAACCAAGTTGGCTAACTTGACATCATAAATTGTAAGATTCAGGTCAAGTTTAATGATCACTTTGGACTAAAATACCCCATCTTCCTAACTCTTTATAATGACCTTATATAGGTTAAATACATTAATAACAACATTTATTATTGAAATTAAGGTGCCCTTTTATACAATGGGCAATGCTTTTTCCTTTAGCTTTTCCAATTCTTATTACATCCCCTTCATCAATGCAATTGTAGACTCTATTTGGGCTTGAATTATGGACACAAGGTCCTCTACACATTATTCCACCTCTCTAATGTTGGCATTCATCTTCCTTGTCAAAGTGAAAATAGACTCTTTACTCTCATAGACCATAACTGAACTTGATTATGATTGATCTACCTATCTTCTAACCACTCTCTTTATGGTTCCTATGGTTGTATCAAACCTCATGCCAAATTAGGGAGTAAAGATGACTAATTAAGACCTATCCTACCTTATTGACCATATGATATCCCTAACCTCACTAAGGGTAGTAGTAGATGTTGGTTATGTTGGAGGTGGCTACAATGGAGGTGTTTGGGTTGATGAGGAATCCAAGGTTATGGTAGGGATGAATAAATTTATTGGGTCTAATTTCCAAAATGAATCAAATAAATACTTTTTAGGGCCTATGTCTATAATTAATGAAGGAAAATTTAAAGGTATATTGACCTAAGATATTGTGGTGAGATTATGTGGCTTGTATAAGGTGAATTTCTTTGAAATGGGCTTCAATGGTCTTATAGGCATAGGCGAACTAATAGTAAGTGAGACAGTTGTAGTGGTTGCCTAAAAGGAAGCCATGTGTATAGTAGCAAGAGAAATGAAATGGGGAAAGGTGAAACCAAAGGAGGCACTATCTTGGATCATGCTAGTGTCAACTGAGTACTGATTGGTGGTGCTAGCTATAGAGGCTAATGATGCTGAAGCTAATGGGGAAGTAATGGTGCATGGAGTAAACATGGAAGAGAAAGGGGTAGAAGAAGAAAAAGCAATTGCAAAATAAGGTAGTGGTGATGTAATTATAGTGGGATCTTAGGGAGATGATGGAGGAGGCAGTTCTCCTCTCATGGTAATCTTGGGAGACTTCTTTATTTTGTAGAATTTAACTATATTCCTCCTAGCCAGTGCTTGTAACTCATCCATTGAGCTCAATTCCTTGTTGCAACTCCTTAAGGTCAATGATATAAGGATTAGGTTGGCTTATGCTCTCTAGGGAAACTCCCGTGGTATATGTAGAGATAAATGTATGACCTTGGGAGAGGTCATGTTATCTATTAGCTTTTCCTTGATCAAAGTTCAAAGGCATAAATTGTTCACTTAAAGTGGCCTATAATAGAGGTTTGTAGGGTCTGTTCCTAATAAGATGAACATTGTCTTCTTCTTCCTCTTCTTGTCTCTCCTCATATTCCACATTGAACATGAGTTCATGAGTTGGTGTAATATGAGGCCTTATGATGTCATCCTTCTTCTTCTCCCTATCTAGACTCATTTATAACTTGATGTTCATTCTTGATGCATTTCTGAGGACTACCTCATCATTCATAGCATCCTTGTAAACCCATTCATGCACCTCTTCCTAGTTCTTATATTTAAATGTCAAATTATTCTTAAATTTGAAGAGGTGATTTATAATGACATTTTTGGGGTCCCATGCCCTAAAATCATCTTCAAGTAGTAGATATGAGTCCCTATGCCTTATAACCACTATAATGTCTTGCCATATTATAATCTTAGTCCTCCCTAGCTTCTAAGGAGTCTTATGGTGGGATATATTTTTCTTGTACTAAATATGCCATCAAGTCCATGGAGAAGTTGATAGGCCATCTCTTCTTCTACTAGTTTCACTAGCACATATCTTGGTAGTCTGAAGGGATCTACCATTAATCCTTCAATCTAGATGACTGCGTAATCTAGGTATAGTCCATAGCTTCCCATATCCTTTAATGTTTGTTGGACCTCTAGTGGAAGCCTCAACATCTCACATTCAATGATAGATTTATACACCATTAGGTAAAATCCTTATGCAACCACCTTAATGTTATGCCTAAAGTGATAGATGTGCATTGAAAAGAATAGCTAGGGCACAACCTCATCTCATGTTGGGGACCATGAGTTCTAACCTAGCTAGGTAGTTACATTAATTGCATCTAATAGGTATCTCATCATGAATAATGGATCACCATTATTTCAAGTATCATTCATTTCATAAACTATATTATTGCTAACAATGTCTCCAAGTGAGTGAATTAATTGATCCTCTAATATTATCTATACTAGTGGGATGGTTCTTATGTATACATACCCGATGTGTGCATTTCCATATATCCTATTGAGGAGGGTGGGGCCAATCCTAACTCCCTTCTTGAACTAATGAGTATGTATGTTCTCTAGGTCATCCATAAATATAACCTTGATTGGTTTTAGTCACCCATGAAGCTAAGACTATATCTAGTTTGTGCACCTCAAATCAGTTGTTAATGATGTTCTAGTTATAGTCTCGATGTGGTAGAGGTAGGTCATAACACTTTTAAAATCTAGGCCCTAAGATGACAGTAATTTGGATCCCTTGGTTCATGGATTTGAGCAACCCATCCTTGCATCTTGTCCTCCTGAACATGCCATAAACTAGGTCTATATAAGGCATGATGTTTGGATTCATTATAACTTTATGAAAACTAGCATCTTGGATTGCAAGGATGTTTGAAGCCAATTGGATTATGTGAGGCATTGTATCTACCTCATCAACATCTCTAACTACTTCAACATTGAATTATATACTATTTTAATGCATATCCACTAATTTTATGGCTGTAAGGATGAATTTTGTGACTTTGAATACAACTAAATTTCCATATTGGAATAGAAAGTCATCATTCCCAAATGTAATGCTCTTACCTAGAATGGAAGGCCCTACCTTTGAAATTTATACAATATATTAGGTATAAATTTATGTCCTCTTATATCTCTCTACAACTTTAGAGTTTTAATAATAGCTATCAAGGTACAATATGTGAATAAATTCAATATTTCTCATACTATGGAAACATATATCAAGGAGAGAAAACACGTAACAATAATCAAGTCAAGTATCCTTTTGAAAGATTTCTTTGATTAATGCAAGGTTGATGGTGGTTTTGGTTCCTACCATATTAATGGTGAGCTCATCAACTTTGCATTTAAAACACTTTGAACTATTCCTTTCTAAATTTAATTACATTAGAATTCAAATTTATCTCTTATTTAAATTTGATTCACCATTAATTTTAGCTTTAAAGCTAATGATTCCCACCATTTGACATGTGGCATATCACCTTAAATCTAATTAGGAATTTATGGGGTCTAAATATGATTAATGTGCTTAGTTTTCTTAAATTTTAAAAATGTGACACCTTTGACTACTCATAGGCTCTCAGAATGTAGCTCATTATGATGAATCATTTGTATCCTACCATGTGACATATTGTAGTTCATGGTGAGATTTTGGTGGTGCCTTTTAGTTTTGATTGGTCAAGGGAGTACCACATGTCACTCTCATAGGTAATCAGGGCTCTTATTTTCTAGGTGTCTCTTTTATAGGTAATCATAACTTTCTTTTTCTAGGTGTCTTATTTAGAGGGTTACTAAATAAATATCAACAACTTGGCACCAATTATGTGGCTCTTGTTGAGTCACACATCTCCCTTATAGGTGATCTAGTGGATCTTAAGATGTTTCTTCATGGGAATGACACATGACATCATCACATGGGTTTAAAGGGGACATGCATTGATCTCATAGGCCTTTACTCTTTCTTATACCAAATGTCACTCTCATAAAGAGCCTCAAATAGCTATACCTAATCAAATCTAGATTGATAGCTTAGGTGAAACCATGTGTCTTTATTACAATCTCTCATGAGCTCTAAATGGATGTAACAGGGTGTGGAAATATGGTGATATTAAATGAACTTGAATGGAACATGAATCACCTCAGAGGGTTGATCAGATCAAACCGATAATGCTTAAGACACATGGTGGAATCTCATAAGATTTTATATTGTAGTGGGATGTATGGTGGCTCAAATCGATTGGGCTTACTTGTGGGGGCTAAGATCTTGACACATATCCTTGGATTTTAATTCCAATGGGTAGTATTCTTGTGAACTCTCTATATGGGACCATGTAGCTTACAAACTTAGTATATTTACACCAAGTGTCTTGTGTGTAGCATGATAGATCTTCAAGGCATTATGAGGCTTTGAAAGTTGGACACCTATCCTCTTGAGTTGTAGTCTTTAATTTTACATCCTATGAGGCATCACAAACCTCTACTTTATTTCCAAATTCTTATGATATCAAGTGAGGAGCTAAGTTAGACTTATAAAAATTTCAAATGCCCATATTAAGTAGATTAAAACAAGTTTAAATCAAAACTTTGCAAGTAAATTCTTTAAACAAAATATAGAGTTACTCCAATAAGATTAGGAAAATATTGTTGAATTCATGCCAATTGGAGAACTAGGTAGAACATCTTTAGTGAAGGCCTTTCCACACATTTTAGGTGTTAATGATTAATGATTCATTGTTGAATAAAACTTTGGGGAAGACTTGAAATAACTTTGAACATTCTTAAGCATTAATTTGAACTGCATGATGAATAATTAAGCAAGAACTATATAAGCACAAGCATTTATAAATTAAACCAAATTGATATGTAGTCAAATGATTCATAAATCTTGGCATCTTAGACATTTTGAAAAATTAAAAAAGGAGGGTCCCCATTATGGGAATATGGGGTAGTTGATCATTGTATGCTCCTTGTATCACTAGGAAATAAGGGGAAAGTAAAAAAACTCAATTTTGAGTCCTAAAAGACTCAAAACTTGAGTTGTTAACATAGTTAATATAGGAAATAACATATATAGTAGAGATATGGTCACCACTTTATAAGTATACAAGTAGAACCTAATGTAAAGACATCATATGTTATGCAGTAACACTACTTCTTGCTAATATTTGTGGAATCATTTCAACAACTCAAGCCCCAAGTCTTGTAGGACTCAAAATTGAGTTTCTTACTTTCCCTTTGTTCCCTGGTGACATAGGGAAAACAATAAGTGAATCAATAGGAAGGTAAAATATAGCACTAGAAGGAGGGAACTCATGACTTTACCCTACCAAATATCACCTCTAAAAGGTTATCAAAGCTTTTCCTGATAGGTGTCACCTTCAAAAGGCTTCTAGCTAACTATCAACAACTTGGTGTTAATCATATGGCTCAGGTAGAGACATGTGTGACTCTCAGAGGTGATCTAGAGGATCTCAAAATCATCTTTATGGTAATATAAAATAGCATCATCATGCAAGTCTAAGGTGGACATACATCACTCTCAGAGGGGATCTAGTTGATCTCGAGATGCAACCTCATAGGAATGACACATGTATACCTTAAACCCATACGATGATGCCATGTGTCATTACCACAAAGCTACATTTCAAGATCCTTTATATCATCTCTGAAAGAGACACATGTCTCTACCCAAGCCACATGATTAAAACCAAGTTATTGATAGTTGGCTAGAAGCTGTTTGAAGGTGACACATGTCAAATAAAGCTCTAATAACCTTCTATAAGTGACAATTGGTAAGTTAAAGTTGTGAGGTCCCTCCTTTTAATACCATATTTTCCCTTCTTATTAATGCACTTATTATGCTCCCTATGTCACTAAGAAATAAGGGGAAGTAAGAAACTCAATTTTGAGTCCTAGAAGACTCAGGGCTTGAGTTGTTGAAACAATTCCAAAAAGATTAGTAAGAATTAGTGTCATTACTTAACATCTATTATCCCTATAGTGGGGCATACTTGTAGACATCTATAGTGGTGACCATACATCAAATGTGTTTGCTATTTATAGTAGTAATTATGTTAATAACTCAAGCCTCAAGTCTTCTAGGACTCAAAATTGAGTTTCTTATTTTCCCTTTATTCCCTAGTGACATAGAGAGCACAATAAGTGCATCAACAAGAAGGGAACCAAGATTTTCTCTTCCTATTGATTCACTTATTGTGCTCTCTATGTCACTAGGGAACACAGGGAAAGTAAGAAACTCAATTTTGAGTCTTGGAAGACTTGAGACTTGAGTTGTTAACACAATTACTACTAGAAATAACATCGATAATAGAGATATGGTCACCACTTTAGAAGTGTGCAAGCAAACATGTTATAGGGATAATAGATGTTATGTAATGACACTACTTCTTGTAAATCATTATGGAATTATTTCAATCTTTGCTAATTATTTTCTAAAATATAAACAAATAATGGATGTTTATAGCATGAACTAAGCTAAAGTGAGCCATGGGTGGATCCAAGAGTAAGTAGGGTAAGGCAAAAAAGAGAATTTTCTTAAGATGATTAAAGGCACTGATTATGTTAACTTCTAATGTAAAAACACATAAACTAACATCTATCAAATCTAGCATAATGCTCAAAGATAAATAAATGCATTTGAAGATTTAGAAGAAAATAAATTAATATATGTAAAATCAGATATTGCATAAATATTACTCATTCACAGTAAATTGCATAACATATTTACTTACAAATAAGAAATAAATAGAGTGAATATACAAATAGATTAGTCAGCGTAGTGTCAAACTCAGACTAACATATCCATATATGGAGTGAAATTGACAAGTAAACTTGTAAAAATAAAACTATCAGTCATCTAAAAGTGTGAGGAATAACATCTATACAAATAAATAATTAAGCACTTCATACAAACTTGTGAATTCTTCATCTCTTTTGTATTAATTATTGAAACAATTGTTTATGATTTACAAAATGAGGGGAAAACCCTATTTATAGGCATCAAAATGCATAATACAAGTTCAAGTGGGCCCATCAAAAGGTGCCCAAATGACCAAGTGATTGGAATGCTACATAGAGAGGAATATTCTACATTTGAATTTACAAAATGAAATAAAATATTTTCTAAAGTCCTAAATGTAACTATTGTAATGCTTCTTGTTGTTGATTTTATTTATTCTAAAGTTCCTCCTTAGTAAATACCTCTATCCATGCCAATTAGCCCCGATCTATCTGGGTGAAGTCCAAGATCATGGGTTGAAACAAATCAGGTAACTCTTAGATGAGTTTACCATGTTCTATGAGTACTGGCCTTAGTGCTTCTTCAATTACATCTACTTTCTCTAGCCTTTGATTAAAAAATGCTATAATGTCCATTACCTCAGAAGTATTCTTTACACTATCTATGTCCTATTGGAGTTTGTCCACAAACACCTTTATCTAGGTTATAAACTCTTGATCATCCATGAAGGAGCCATTAGGTTTGGTCACCTTGGTGACCACGACATCCTTCAACAACAAGGCTATTTTGCATTAAATTTTCTCTAAGGATGTAGTTGCATCCTTGATCTAATCTACCCATCTCCTCAAAATCATCCTCCTATTCATGATGATGGTTTGTGTAGGAATAATATCCTCAAGTGACAACACTTTTAGGTTAGAGAACTTACTACTTCTTATAACTCTAGCCAAGTTGGCCAAGTTGGCATCATAAAGTTCAAGATTCTAGTCAAGTTTAGTGACCTCTTTGGACTATAGGATCCCATCCTCCTACCTCTTCTTCATGGCATTATATAGGTTGAAGACATTAATAACAATATTTATTATTGAAATAAAGGTGCCCTTTGGTACATTGGCCTATGCTTGCTCCTTTAGCATTTTTTATTCCTACAGCATCCCCTTCATCAATGCAATTGTAGACTCTAGTTAGGCCTAAACTAAGGACATAGGGTCCTATACATATTTTTACACCTCTTTGGGGCTAACCTTCCTCTTCCTTATTATAGTGAAGAGAGACTCTTCAATCTCATAGACCACAATTGAGCTTAACTATGGATTCTCTACTTGTCTTCTAACCACTCTCTCTATGGTTCCTATGGCTGAATCAAACCTCATGCTAACTTTTGGAGCATAGAGGACTACTTAAGGCCTCTCCTACCTTACTGCCTATATATTACCCTAACCTAGTTAAAGGTAGTAGTATATGTTGGTTGTGTGGGAGATTGTTGAAATAGAGGTGCTTGGGTTGATGAAGAAGCTAAGGTTGTGGTAGGGTTGAACAAATTTGTTGTGTCTAATTTCCAAAGTCAATCAAATAAAGACTTAATAGGGCCTATGTTTAGAATGAATGAAGGAAAATTAGAAGGTATACTCACCTTAGTATCTATGGTGAGATTAAGTGGCTTATGGAAGGTGGATTACTATGAGATGGGCTTCAATGGTCTCATAAGGATATGATAACCAATATAAAGTGAGGCACTTGTAGTGGTTTCCTGGGATGAAGCCATGTGTGAAATAACATGAGAAATGAAATGGGGAAAGGTAAAACCAAAGAAGGAATTGACTTGGCTCATTCTAGTGTCAACTCAGGACTAAGTGGTGGTGGGAGCTTTAATGGCTAATGATGTTGTGAAGCTAATGGAGAAGTAATGGTGGGTGGAGAAAACATGGAAGAGGAAGGGGGAGTAGGAGCAGAAGTAAAAGAAACTAAAAAATAAGGTAGTGGTGTTGTACTTATAGTGGGAGCTTGGGGAGATGATAGAGGAGGCACTGCTCCTCAAATGGTAGTCTTGGGAGACTTCTTTTATAGACTCTCTTTATATTCCTCCTAACTAGTGTTAGTAACTCATCCATTGAGATATATATTACTTGATGGAAATCCTCAAGGTCAACGACACTAGGTTTGGGATATCCAATGATCTCTATGGAATCTCCAATGGAAGATGTAGAGACAAATGTATACCCTTAGGATAGTTCATATTGGATACTAACTTCTCCTTGATCAGAGCTCAAAGGTAAGCCTCATTCAGTTGAAGTGGCCTATAGTGGATGTTTGTAGGGTATGCTCCTAATGAGAAGAATATTATCTTCTTATTACTCTTCTTGTCTCTCCTCATAGCCTACATCAAACATGCTTCCATGAGCTGGTGGAAGTTGAGGCCTTCTGATGTCTTCCTTTTTATTCTCCTTACCTAGCCTCATTTCTAACTCAATGTTATTTCTTGCTCCATTTTTTAGGAATACCTCATCATTCATAGAATCCTTGTAAACCCATTCATGCAAATCTTCTTGGTGATTATATTCCAATCTCATTTCCTTATTTAATTTTAAGAGGTGATTTGTAATGACATTGTTAGGGTCTCATGCTCTTAAGTCATCTTTAGGTAATAGGTATGAGTCCCTATACCTTGTAGCCAGTATAATGTCTTGCCATCTTTTAATCTTAGTCCTCCTCATCTTATAAGAAGTCTTATGGGGGAATATCTTTTTATTCTTCTTGAATATGACATCAAATCCATTTAAAAGTTGATAGGCCATCTCTTATTCTACTAATTTCATTGACATGTATCTTGATAGCACTTGAGGGGAGATACCATTCCTCCTTCCATCTACATGACGATTTAATTTGGGTATATCCAGTAGCTTCCCATCTCATTCAATGTTTGTTAGACTTTTGGGAGAACCCTCAACATCTCATATTCAGTGATAGATTTGTACACTAGGTAAAAGTCCTCTATAATCACCTTGATGTTACACCTAAAGAAATAGATGTGCATTGTAGAAAATAAATGGGGCATGACCACATCTCACATAGGGGATCATGATTTTTGACCTAGCTAGGTAGTTATATATATTATGTCCAATAGATACCTCATCATGAATAATTGAGCACCATTATTTCAAGTATAATTCATTGCATACATTATATTTTTGCTAATGATGTCTCCAAGTGAGGGAATCTACTAATCCTCTAAGATTATCTATAGTAGAGGGATGGTTCTTATGTCTACATACCTGATGTAAACATTACCATATATCATGTTGAGGAGGGTGAGGCCAATCTTATCTCCCTTATTAAACTGATGAAGAGGTATTTTATCTATGTCATCCATAAATACAACCCCAATTGGGTTAGTCACCCATGAATCCAAGATTTTCTCTAGTTTGTACACCTCATACTAGTTATCAATGATGCTTTTGTTATAGTCTAATTGTGGTAAAGGTAGGTCATATTAATTTTCAAATATGGGATTTGTAATGAAATCAATTAGGAGCCCTTGGTTTATGGATTTGAGAAACATGTCCTTGCATCTCATCCTCTTGAAGATGCCATAAACTAGGTCTACATAAGGCATGACCTTTGTCTTCACTATGGCCTTGTGAAAATTGACATCTTGGATTGCAAGGATGTCTGAAGCCAATTAGATTATGTGAGGCATTGTCTTGGCCTCATCAACATACCTAACTACTTCAACATTAAAGCATATAATAATTTAATGCATATCCCTTGATTTTATGGCCTAAACGATGAATTCTATGTCTTTGAATATAATTGAATTAACATACTAGAATAGAAAGTAATCATTCCCAAATGCAATGCTCTTACCTAGAATGGAGGGTTATGTCTTTGTTATCTCTGTAATATACTAGGCAGAAATTTATGTCCTCTTGTATCTCTATATAATTGTAGAGTTCTAACAATGGTAACTAGGGTGAAATCTATGAGTATCTTCAAGCTTTGTGATACTAGATAAGTAGAGAACAAGGAGAACAAATGAATATAACATCAAAGGAAAATTTAAGTAATAATATCTGAGTTGAGTAGACTTTTGAAAGATTGATTTGATTAATATAAGGTTGATGGTGATTCTAGTTCATGTCATATTAATGGTGATCTCATCAAAATTTCATTTAAATCACTTTGAACTATTGCTTTTAGCATGTAATTGCATTAAAATTTAAATAAATTTGATTCACTGCCAATTTTAGCTTTAAAGCTAAATATTACCACTATTTGACACATGGCATACACCTTAGATATATCTAGACATTAATAGGGTCTAAATGTGACTAAGGTGCTTAGTCATCTTGAATTCTAGTACATGAAACCTTTTTATTGCTCGTGGCTTCTCAAAATGCAACTTAGTGTGATGACTCATTTGTATCTTTCCACATGGTAGCTTTTAGTTCATGGTGAGCTCTCGATAGTGCCTTTTAGTTTTGATTGGTCAATGGTGTGTGGAATGTTACTCTCTCAGGTAATTAGGGATATTATTTACCATGTGGCTTGCTCATAGGTAATCATAGATTTCCTTTTCTAGGTATCTTCTTTGGAGGGTTCTCATACAACTATCAGTAACTTGGAACTAATTTTATGGCTTTCATTAAGACATGTATCTCCCTCTAGTGATTTGGTAGATCTCAAGATGTAACTTTGTGGGAAAATGTATCACCTTAGAAAAGCATCAATCTTAGATGAACTTTAAGGGAACATCTATCACCTCAAAAGGTTGATCGGATCAGGTTGGTCATGCTTAAGACACACGTGGCATCTTGTATGCTTCTAGATTGTAGTGGGATGTGTAGGGGATGCATGGTGGATTAGTCTAATGGTTAGTCTTCTCATGGTCTCTCTAGATGGTGCCACATATCTTGTAAGCTTAGTATATTTACTACAAATGTCATATGTGGTGCACAATAGATATTGAATGCATTACAAATCCTAGGGAGTTGGACACTTATCCTCTTGAGTCGTAATATTTAATTTGACATCTTGTAAGGTATCAAAAAATATTACTTTATTTTTAGAGTCCTACAAGATCAAGCAAGGAGCTGAGTTAGACTTCTAAAAACATCAAAAGCCCATATTAATAATATTAAAACAAGTTTAAAGAAAAATTAGACAAGTAAATGCTTTTAAAAAAATATAGGGTTAGTCCAATAAGATTAGGTGAAGCTTGCTTCATTCATTTTAATTAGATAACCAAGTATAATGTCCTTATAAAAGGTTTGTCTACACATTTTAAAGTGTCAATGGTTAATGATTAATTTTTGAATAAAATTTTAGGGAAGACTAACATTCCTAAGAATTAATATGAATTTCAAGATGAATAATTAACTAGGAACTATAGAAGCACAAGTATTGGTAAATTAAACCAAATTGATATGTATTCAAATGATTCAACAAGCTTGTCATCTTAGGCATTTTGAAAAATTAAGAAAGGAGGGTCCCCATCCTAGGAATAGGGTGTTTTTTATCATCAACAATCCTTAAAGTCTTGTTCTCAATCATTACTTCTATTTTTTCTTTAGTTATAGTTTCTTTAGACCTTATTTTTACTAAGTTAATCTAATTTTCAATATCATAATTCTCTTCATTATCATTCTCTAATAATGACTAAAATTTTATCACTTTATTTACATTATCCTCTACTTTATTATGAGAAATGGTAAGCAAGTCTTATATCTCAATACTTCTTTTCCTAGAATTAATTTTTTTAATCTCATGTTTTATAAATCCATCTTCAAGATGTAGACACTTAGTTTTGGATAATTTCATGCCTAAATTAGGATTCAATTCAATTTATAGAAAATGGCACATTTTAAGCCTAGAAATCACCTGAATTGGTCAAATTCACCCAAAAATAGTATTTAACCACCTACAAACATGATGAGGATATCTTATTTGGCATATTACCTTAAATTCACCAAAAACTTAGTTTAGTTTTAACCTAGTTAAATTAAAACATAGTAATTTGACACTTTTGGCCTATCAATCTATTAATTCATAACATTTAAAACAATTACCAAAATCTGAAATGTTACATCCATACTTCAGCCTAAGTATATAACCTATAAACCTATGGATTATTATGATTATCATTTAAATATTATTGCTTTGATTTGGACTTTATGACATATACTAGTTATGGGACAATTATATGCTGATTAGTTTACATGATGGACTAATTATGTGACAATTGTAATTTCCTATTCTATGTATTATGGATGTATATTTTTTAGTTATGCATTATTAGTTTGATATATATGATGACTTAGACTAACTACCCACTTGTTTTGAGGTGGATGCATGATTCATTCTCCCCTAAGGGCATGATAGAGGGAGAGCATCATCAGATTGGATGGCATAGATGGGATGATAGAGGAACTATTGGTAACCCAACACACATCACAATATAATAACTTATTTAACTCTTTATTTAATTTAGATATTTAGTTTGGTTTTGAGTGATAATATACTTCTGCTTTGATCATGTTTTGGTTGATGATTATTATGATTTGATTGTGTCATCTTAGGTTTGACTGTAGTGCATACATTTACTTATAAAATGTTGTTTTATGATTAGGTTCCTGATGTTTACACTAATCTAGTTGTCTAACACAATGACTAGCTTAAATGATATTTAGTAAATAACATTGTCTTGGTTTTATGTCTTTATGAATAAGAAATAGTCAAAGCATTAGTATAAATATATGATTATATAATGACAATGCTAGCATTATTATAACATCTCTATGTTGATGAAAGATTAAAATATTCAATAGGATTATTGTTATGGTCAAACTATGGTTATTGATTTCTCCATAGTTGTATTGATATTCAAAATTATAATCTAGTTAACCTTTTTGAGATCTTGCCAATAGTTGCATTAATATATTATGAAATTAACCTTAGCTAGAGGATTGAAATGTGAGTGGAATCATTGTTATGTTATAAATAAAATTATTAATTGGTTTGATTTATATTTTAATGAGATAATTATCTATTACATTTAAATTAAGTAAATTTAACTATCAAAATAATACTAACTTAAGAGCTAAGTCTAATGCATGAAATAAATTGATAATTAAAAGTCTGAAATGATCATTTAAGAATGACTTAAGTGGACTTAAGCTAGTAATTAACTTGGCCTTCAAAACAAAGATTTAGAAATGCATGATTTATGAAAATAAATTAAGATCAAGTTAATTTGATGGTAATTGTCTTTAAATTGAAATGGTAGAGCAGGGACTTATGCATGGAATTTTTAAGAATGAGTTTATATTAAGAGAATGGGAGAATACAATGATGTACAACATGATAAGGGAAGGAAGAAAGAGGTGAGAAGAGAGATAGAACAAAAAATAAAAATCCATTCAAGGAGGAGGAGAATGCTTCTTGGAGAAAATTACCTATAGGTGGTGTAATTCCATTTCATGGTTGATATGCTTGGAAATTTGGTGTATGTTTTCTTGAATGGGTTTTGATAATGTGCCTCTAAAATTAAATTAAATTTATTATTATGTTCTAATTAAACTTAAAAATTGCATATACAGATATGTTTCTTTTATAATGTAAATCAATCACACTCATTTAGAGGTTGGTTTATGTATATAAGCCATTAATACTTGGATGGGTTGAGTATTGTATGGACCTACAAGAATTGACTGTGTGTGTTTAAGTTTATTTCTTTTGTTTTAGGAGGGTTAAAAATAGTTTATATATACATGAGTATATATATATATATAATTGATATAAACATTATACCAATTGAATATATCTATTTGTATACATGGGTATGAATATATATATATATATATATATATATATATTCATACCCGTGTATACAAATAGATATATTCAATTGGTATAATGTTTATATCAATTTGGAAATTGATTCAAGACTTTTCTATTTTAAATCCTTTAATTGGTTAAAGAAGATTATTCTTTCATATGGTTTTTACTTGTGTTATTTTAATACCGTTTATACCATAACAAACCAACTAAGATAAACTACTGGCTGAGTAAATAGGTAAATACTTCGGAGGTGAACCAATCATTTGAGTATGTCAATCTCTTAGCTATGTATATACTATTAGAGGCAATTATTTATGTAGTTGGTTGTGTAGTGTATACTATAAATACAAATATAATATATTTTTGTTTTGAAGGGATTAATATTCACTGATATGGAAAGCTCTATATACTCCATTAGGAAACAAACATAAAATGATTGAAAGAAACTACATTTCCTCTTTACTATAAATCCATTTTTGGGTGGAACTTTTTTTTCTCTCAAATTTATGTATTATGGTTTAAAATTGAGTATATATACGTAAATTCATATTCTACACACTATATGTATTATAATTAGTCAACTAGGTCTAGTTGGTAGTGCATACATTATTCTTTGTGAAATAAATTAAATTTCCTGGTTGTGTAGTCAATTTAATAATATTAAGCTTGGTTATGCATTTAAAGTGTTTTTATTTTGGGTTTTTGGTAATATAATATATATTTTATAAATATATATACAAAATCTTCTTCGACATACTTTGTTACCATAACTAGTCAATGAGGTCTAACTAAAATATGTACATGTGCTATGTATTCAAGGTATATACTATAGAATGGCTTTGCATGCTTATTATTGGTGAATAATAAAGGCTGATAGTTATGAATTGATTTATTATTCCTTGAGATAGGTAGTATTTGATTTATTCACTTGAAAATGAGTTTTGAACTTTTAGTTATGTTTACTACTAATGTACTGAATAATAGTATCTGACAGTGAATAATATATCTATTGTTTTATGATTCTTTTAAATTGAGTTTAAACATTTAACATAGTATACATTTATGGGAATTTTTAAATATATTTTTGTAAAGGTATTTCTAAAAATAGATAAATTATAAATGGATTGTTAAACCCTGTAAAAAATATAGAAATTAGGATACTATGCATTGTTTTATATAACTTGATGTGTGTAGTTAAACATTACCTATACATATTGGTTATATGGATGATTGGATTGCTATATAAAGTTAGCTATGGTATATATATGCTTGTCATTAATATTTCAATGAATTATTTTGATGTTTATTTAATTATCCACTTGATGTGATTCATGCCTAGATGGTATGATCTTGAGTAGTAAGTGGATATATTCATTATTTTTGAAATGTCTTTATGTTTGAAATTCATTTAATGAATTTGATGGACTAAATGCATAGTTATGATCATTTAACATACTTATCATGTTTTCAAATCTATTAATAGAAAAAATATATTTGAAGCATTGGTTTATATACTACATTATATTTAACCATTATTGCATTGATAATACCAAATAAGTAGTAAGATAGACTTCACCATATTAATTGACATCACAAATGCAAGATGAAGGTAATCTGATCAAGTGGTGTGTATAAAATTGATTGATCTTAAATATTAATTACTATTTGAAAACATTGGAAAAAATAATGTTAGATAGACATTGTCATTTTATATGTTTGATTTATGTGTTTGTATGATATCATGTTAGAACACATTTTCTTTATGGTACACATCATGTAGTATAAATCTTATAACACACAGGTACTAGCATGTTTCTCTAAATCCCCACACCATTAGTATCTACCCATTTGGAAAGGGAGGAAAATTCCATAAAGGAGGATTGTGTGGGGGATAGATGGTTTGAGGTTGGTGTGAAAAAGTGCTCATAATATGCTCTCCCTACCCATTGCACTACTTAATTGGAGACTACACTTGAGATTATTATTAATACATGAATTAGTTTGAAGACTTAAACTCCATGGAGCATAGTATATATTTACTATATTAAGGAAAAATTCCAAATAGAAATGTAATTGTACTAATTTTTATACTTCAATATTAGTAGCTATATTATTGTACCAATCTTGGTTGGATTTTAAAGTGATTACTTTCCTTGAAGTTATGTTATATACATAAAATGCTAGTGATTGGAATTATTGTTGTGTTAATTTTATGGATGTCTAATATGCTTGTGGATAAGTGTAAAAAGTTTAGGGAAAAAAGTGGCCTACTTTTGGACATTATATTCTTAAAATTTCAAAATAATAAACTTTTATAGATACTTTTATATATATACACTCCAAATCTGAAGATGGTGTAAGAACATGAAATGTAGTATTTTGAGTCTAGTTTCCAAAACAGTAATTTTTTTAAAAAGGGTTAAGTATAACTAGGTCAAACATCTAAAATTTTAAGATAAACAGATATTTTAAAAAAAATAGAGTGGATACATGGCCGTGTGGTACACCATTTTTCTAGTAGCATTTAATATTATTTGAAACCCATTGGGGAAAAATTAGATAAGATCTTCTAGTTTGTGACCTATATTCTTTTATAAATTTTCAATGAACATTGTTTTAAATAATTTTTCATGTAAATAGATATTTAAAACTAATAAAAAATGGATAGTTATTGATGTGATGAGCCTAACTACCTTAAAAAAATGAAAATCAATATTTTTTGAATGTGTGTAGAATTAGGCCTAGTGTGTGACCATTTAACTTGTTTTCCACTTAGATCAACAAAGGAAAAATTACATGAACATGTATAGGCATGTATGTTTGTGGCATGTAGTGGAATAAAAAAGGTATAGTTAGAAATAAACATAGTTTGAAACCTTAAATTAGTCCAAAAATTATAAAAGTCATATTTTTGGAAAGAGGAGAGTGTGATCATCATGATGATATTTAGTTTTTCAATTTTTATGTTGAAATTAATAGTGTATTTAGAGATCAAATTTGAGTTTTGCTATTTTTTATCATAAATCTCAAACTTGTCTATAGATTGATAGGTACAAGCCTTAGGATAAGGAATCCAAGCCATTCCTGATTCAAAAGGCAAGGGATTTGAATTCAAATTCAAATAACACAATCACATTGGTAATGCAATTGTGTTATTAACTTCATTAGTAACGTGATCATGTTAATTAATAATGAAATCACATTAATAATTCAATCATGTTAGATATTCACAACACCCAAAAACTTAAATTTGCATTTTAACCTACTAAAGGAGCCATTAGCCCTAGTAGTCTTAAGAACAAAGTTTTGTTTATTAAGATTTTTATTTGGGACCAATGTTATTGTCAACATTTGATAGCATTAAATGATAAATGGAGATGTCTTAACCTATGAATCAATTTATTATTCATTTGATGAGTCTAATATTTTTTAAGATGGAGACAGTCATAGTTCATCCTAAACAGGGTCAAGAAGTCAAAAGCTATTTTTTGGTGATACATTGAACCAAATCACTCATAATTAGTGGATTTAATTTATATTTTATTTTTTACATTATTAAATAAATTATATTGTCCAAAAATAAATTGGAGTACAAGGATCCTCTAATTGAGTACTAATAGACCTAGAAGATTAGGTCTGAAGAGAGTTTATTGATATTATAAATGTTTAAAGATTAGTTATTTGAAATTTGGTATTTTAAAAGGAATTTATAGTCTTTAAAATATTAAAATGGTTTTTTGGAATAACAAAAAATAAATCAAGGGTCATTATATTTTGTGTCAAGAGTGTATATAGTCTTAAAAGAGGTTGAATTTGGTTAAACATGATTGTATTAGTTTTTGTAGATAATTGGTGATGTTTGGAACTTGTAAAAAACTTTTATAAAATTTGTAGTATTGTCTAAGTCTCTGATAACATTGTTTGAGTTAGTAAGTGAAGTTATATAAAGATCTATTTTCAAGATATATCAGTGCATTAGTACCATATTTTATATATAAGAAGTTATCTTTTATCAAGTTCAGAGATACCACAAGCATATATGCCACAAGAATACATGTTAAAAACACCCATGCCTTATGATATGATTTATTTTATCATGATACATGTCATAAAATGTATTTTTCAAACCTATGGCCAAAACTTAGCCTTTGGAGTACCAATATAGCTATGTATCTAAAGTAAATTAGGGCTATTTTGAGCCCCTTCAACCTAATTGCATGACTATAAAATGTGATTTGTAGTCGATCAACTCCAATTTCATTATCTTGTTTGAATAAAATAAACATAAATTATTTATATGCAAGTTCTACATGTATATAATGTGGTTTTGAGCTCAATAAACTTGAAGGTGTCAACTAATGAATGCAAATGTTGATTAGTTCAATTATGGAGGTAAAAAGGGTCAAAATGAGCCACATGAACATAGTTTAAATTGTATATTAAATGTGATTTGGAGTGAAATTAACACTATTTCATGTCTTATATAATTAACCAAATAGTTGTTTCATTTAATATAGGAGGCATTTGAGGCCAATATCAACCCATTAAAGAGCAAGATATGATTTGGGGAAAAATTAAAAGTTTGATTCTATCATGAATTGATCCAATTAGTCAAATTTTGTAATTAGGGGCATGATTTGGGAAAAATTGAGTCCCTAAACCGAATTTATGGCTTAATCAATTGTATAACATGTATGTAACATGTATGGCTTAACTCACCCTACTTTTATCTAAAATGAAAACATGTTCATGTAATTATCATAAATAGATAAACAAACAACTCAGATTTTATTCAATTATGTTAACTATTAGACCCTATATCCAATATCTTAAACCCTATACCATTTAACTTAAACCTTGAACCCTATATCATTTACCCTAAACCATAAGCTATTATCCCTAACCCCCAAAACCTTTAAATTGTAAACCATAAACCAATAAATTTATCTCCAATTAACATCCTTTAGATACAGTAAAAATTAGGTTAAAATGGATGGTCGTGGTCAAAATCGCATTACTCATTACCAAAATTATCTTAATTGACATAATATGTGATGATATGGGGGATAATTGACCCTAAAATCACATTATGTACTCACAAATATATGTTTAAGGAGATGAAATTTATCCTAATTTCCATCAATGACTGTACCTTATATACCTTTAAAACTATACCCTAAGCCCTAATCCCTAAATTTATTATTACCTAAACTCTAAACCATAAATATAAACTCTATGAACCTTGAACCAATAATTTTATCCCAAATTAACATCATTTAGACTAAGAATTAAGTTCATAGGGCTCAATTTGGCCTAAATCACATGATTGATTACCCCATTTGACTAATTCACTTAATCTACATGATGGCATGGGGTATAATGACAACCTAAAAACACATTCTATAATCACAACTAGGTCTAAGTGATTAAAATTGTCCTCAATTATCTTTGTGATTAACCCTATGTACCCTAAACCATATATATAGTAAAACTTAATCCCTAAGACCTAAACCCTAAACACTATACCCTAGATTATAAACCATAAAATTTACCTATTTACCAATTGATTTAGTCCCAATTAACATTATTTATAGTAAAAACTAGTTTCACATGGCATAGAGTGATTATACACTGTATACAGGTCCTTAAACCTAAACCTTATGCCCTAATCCCTAAAACATAAATTGTAATCCCTATGCGCTAATACCCACTACATGCCAAAAACATACATACCTTATGATATAACTGATTTTATCATGATATGTCATAAAATGCACTTTTTAAACCTATGGATAAAACATTTCCTTTGGAGTACCAATCTAGTTGTGCATCTGAAGTAAATTGGGGCTATTTCAAGCCCTTTCAACCTAATTACATGACTATAAAATGTGATTTGGGGGTTGATCAAATCTAATTTCATTATCTTGATTGAAGCAAAGAAACATAATTTATTTGTATGAAATTTCTACATGTATAAAATGTGGTTTTGAGCTCAATAAACTTGAAGTTATTGGATAATGAATTTAAATGTTGATTAGTTCAATTATGGAGGTAATTAGGGTAAAAATAAGCCATGTGAACATATTTTAAATTATATATTTAATATGATTCGAAGTGAAATTAACCCTAATGTCATGTTATATATAATTAACTAAAGAGTTGATTCATTTAATACAAGAGGAATTTGAGGCTAATTTAAACCCCTTTAAGATTAAGATATTATTTGGGGAAAAATAAAAACATTGATTCTATCATGAATTAATCCAATTAGTCAATTTTTGTAATTAGTGGCATGATTTGGGCAAAATTGAGCCCCTAAACCAAATTTATGGCTTAATTAATTTTATAACATGTATGCAACATATGCATGGCTTAAATGACCCTAATTTTATCAAGAATGAAAACATAAAGGTAATTATCATAAATAGGTGAAAAAGTAGCTCAAGTATTCTTTAATTACCCTAGTGATTGGACCCTACATATAATATATTAAACCTTAAACCTTGTACTATTTAACTTTAGCCCTAAACCCTATACCATTTATCATAAACCCTAATCTACAAGCCATAAACCCTAAACCCTTTAAATTTCTTACCCTAAACTCTAAAACAATAAATTTATCCCTAATTAACATCATTTATATATATATATATATTAAGAATTAGGTTTACCAAGATGAATTTGGTCAAAATTGCATCACTCATTAAAACACAATTAAATTAATTACTAAATCTATGATGATGTGGAGCTAATTGAGCCCAAAATCACAATATTTAATCACATATATAGGTTCAAATATATCAAATTTACCCTAATTACCTTCATGATTGTACCTTATATACCCTAAAACCTATACCCTAAGCCATAATCCTTAAATTATAAATCATAAATATAAACTCTTTTAACTTTGAACCAATCATTTTAGCCCAAATTAACATCATTTATTCTAAGAATTAAGTTCACAAGGATTATTTTGGCCTCAATCCCATGATATATCACCCCATTTGACTAATTCACTCAATCTACATGATGTCATGGGGTATAATGACAACCCAAAACACATTCTATAGTCAGAAATGGGTCTAAGTTATTCAAATTATATTAAATTATCTTTTCAATTGACCTTGTTTACCGTAAACCATACATATACATTAAAAAATAAGCCCTGAGCCATAAACCCTAAAAACTATAACCTAAATTGTAAACCATAAGCTTTCCCTATTTATGAATTAATTTAGTCTCAATTGATATCCTTTGTAGTAAGTATTAGGTTCACATGGCATAAAGTGATTAGAAATTATACATAGGTACTTAAACTTAAACCATATGCCCTAATCCTTAATCCCTAAAACATAAATTATAATCCATATTACTTAATTCCCACTACATGACACAAACATACATGCCTTATGATATAACTAATTTTATCACGAGATGTCATAAAACACATTTTTTAAAGATATGGCCAAAACATAGCCTTTAGATTACCAATCTAGCTATGCATCTAAAGTAAATTAGGGCTATTTAAAACCCCTTCAACCTAGTTACATGACTATAAAATGTTATTTTGGGGTTGATCAACTCTAATTTTTCCTAATCGCCATCATGTTGTACCTTATATATCCTAAAACCTATACCTCAAGCCCTAATCCTTAAAGTTCCTAATTCTTAAACTCTAAACCATAAATATAAAATCTTTAAACCCTAAACTAATCATTTTAGTCCAAATTAACATTATTTATACTAATAATTATCTTTACAATTGGCCCTGTGTACCCTAAACCTAAGCCCTAAACACTATACCCTAAATTGTAAACTAAAAACATTCCTTATTTAACAATTGATTTAGTCCAAATTAACATCATTTTTAGGAAAAATTAGGTTCACACATGCCATAAAGTGATTATACCTTATGTAAAAACTTAAACATAAATCCTACATGCCTCAATCCCTAATCCCTAAACCCTAAAACATATATTGTAATCCCTAATCCCTAAATCATAAATTGTAAACCCTAATCCTTAAACCCTATACACTAATTGATTAATAATTTTAATAGATAATACCTAATCTATATTAAATATAATGAGATCATTTTATTCTTAACATAGATAGCACACAATTCTCAATTTCAATGTTTAATCCCAATTGAGTATTAAGAATAACACAATCACATTATTCTTGATATATGATCCTCAATATGTATGTTGAAGTGGAACCTAGTATAACAAATAATGTGATCACTTTATGTAATAACATGATCACATTATATAACATGATCATGTTATTATTATTATAGCTTAAGCTCAATTTTCAAAATCTATTTTTAACCCAAATTGAGAATTCTATCCCTATAAACATTCTTTATGTACTTATATGGGACCTATAGTACCTATGTACTTGACCCCACATTTGAAAATTTGTTAATTATCCTTGATGGGTGATGGATCACATTTGAGGACGAGGAAGATATTAAAGAAAAACCACTAAAGGAATTATAATATTTGAGAGAGAAAATAAGATACGAATGCAAAAAATCCATGGTAGACAAAGTACAACCCATAATCTTGATGAGCCAAATACCATATATAATGAGCTACTTGAAAATAATGAATTAAAAAATGATGAAATTAATTGTAATGAAATGAATAATAATGAAATTCACAATAATGAATTATATAATGTTGTTTTTAACATTCAGAGTTACAATTTTTTGATTTTGTTGATGATGAGTCTATGTATGATGCTTCAACCACCATGAATGTAAAAATTTTTATGGAAATAAATAAAGAAAAAATAACCATCAAGAAAATTTTATGGAAACATATATTGAAGAAATAAACTATGAAGAAAATGTCATCCCACCTCTAAAAAATGAAAGTAATAATGATTTTGAAACACCCTCAACAAATTCCACCATTAAAAACACCTCCGAGAATTGTTAGTAGAAAATACAAGTACTTAATTGAAGACAATGAAAATATTTTAGAACCAATGCATAATAAAATGTATGATAACCATTCAAGAAGACTGGATCAACAAATTTTGGATACTTTCTTTCATAATTTAGATTATGATAGTCAAATTTGTCAATTATTTGTTTCGTTGATAAAATTGATTAAGATGAGACCTATAATATACACATTAGGACTAAGCGCATTCAACATGGATGATGAAAATAATGAAATTGTTCAAAATATACATGATACATATCATACTATGGGCCTAAAATCAAGTACCCAAGATTGTAATGCTACCCAATATATACATACAACTTGTGTATTAAGTGACCAAATAGGGAAAAAATGAATGGGTTTAAAAAAAAAAACCAACCACTTAATCTAAACAAAAAAACATTAATGAAAGCAATCAAAATATGGGAAAGACTTAATGAACCTAATACCAATGAGATATAGGCATTATTTTGTAGACTTCCATGAAATGAAAAGGATATATCCAATACTCTCAAAGAGTTACTTGATAAATTTTGGAAAGATAATATAATAATTTTACGCAATTCAAGAGATGTAGTGAAAAGAAGAGTTGGTTATTGTAAGTTTGAACCACATCTAAAACATTTATTGGATATGACTCAAACATAATTTTACTATAAATTTTTGAAAAAAATCCACAAATTTATATTTTCAAAGATATTTTGAGATGGCCAAACCTTTTTATGTAAAAATAAATCACACACACACCACTTGTTGTAGGTAACATGTTGAATTTTTAATGCACTATGATGTTTTTAACCATATTCATTGTACTTAGCATACTAACAACATTTTTTAGGTGTTTGTCATTGAATTTACACCAAAATCATCTAGGGAATTTATTCTAACTATCTTCTAAAAAATACTATATGGATAATTATCTTACAACAAATCAGGTTTAAATGGTAATTGTAGCATTTATGGTGGATTGCCAAAATTTTAAAAAATGTATCCATGAGGAGATTACAAGTGCACTTAGATAGGAATTAGTTAGTTTAAGTAAATATAAACTAGTGATTTATCAAGTAAAATATGGCAAATAATCTAAAAGGTGTGAGTTTATTACAAGAAAGATACATGTTTTTGAATTTTTGGTCAAATTTAGGAAGAAGATTGTTTATGAGTATATAAGGCACACATAGGGATAGATGGTTGGATGAAAATTTCAAGATAAGAAAAGATACATTACCACTTTGTTTTATTGTTTTAGTATTTGAATTTACTAGAAATTACACATTCAAACCCCAAATGAAAGTTCAATCATAGTATTACAACTCATCACAACTTGCCATATTCATGCATGCACTTGATACTATAGAGAAATAATGAAAAACATTAAGGTATATCAGTGATGAATAATCACATTGTTTAGAGTATATGTAAGGTTGTTTTTAGAAATTTTATAAACAATTGATTTAGATGAACACTACTTTCAATCAACATTACATTTGGTCAGATAATTGCACACTACAATTAAAAAATACAGGGGTGATTTATTGGTTGAGTAGGATGCATGATACCACTGGTGTAGAATACATTTGTATTTTCACCAAGGTTGGCCATGGAAAATGGGATAATGATGGTACTGGATCATGTGGTAAGTAATATATTACAAGGGAGGGGTTGAAATTTGAAAAGGGTGTTGATTTGACAAATGCAAAAACTATGGTTGAATGGTGAAATAAGAACATGTGTTATGGTGCTCAACCAAATTCTACTATTCATAGACATTTATGGTTAATAGAGTAAGATCACTTGAAAAAGTATGAGGATTGTATTGTGATCTAGGCATTTGACTCAAGAGAGGATGGTTAGTATTGTGTTAGTTTTAAAATGAAAACAAGATGAAATAGACACACTAATAGCATAACATGTCTAGGAATAGACACTAGGGAGATCTTAGTTAACAATCATGAATGAAATACACAAATAAAATGCAAAAGAAAACTCTTTTACCTTCTTTTGATCCTCTAAAATACTTGTTGTGGTGGCTTGTTTGGCTTGTGCTCATGAAGTCCTTGGAAATGAAAGATTGATAACCTCCATCTCTCCTTGGCACCTTTGGCTTGTGGCTTGGTTTGGAATAAATTTGGCATGGTAACACTAGTTGATTAAAGTTTTTTGGAACCAATATTACATTATAAATTTCTAATAATTAAGCTTAAAAATGAGTTGTGAGGCCTCCTATTTATAGATTTTTAGATTTGATCAGAATCAACCTCAACCATCCATCTCAAGATTGAGATGTGTGGTTGAGGATTAATTCAATTTTTTTAATTATTTTTTTAATTATCCTCATCATGAAATTTGAATAAGAGGAAATTAAGATGCATGAAGGGCATCATGGAAGGCATTGATGAGGCATAGAGGGCATAAATCTTGATATTTATGGCATTTATGGCCTAAGGATTTTTCCCAAGAAATGAGGTCACTTGATGATGTAGATATTCAAAATTCATTTCCAAAAATAAGTATTCAAGAAGTTTCCATGGAATTGTTAATTAGGCCTTAATTTGGGTTAATTATCTCTTAAACATGATTAAGTACTTTATGCACAAATTACTCAAATTGATCACAATGCCTTGTTATTGGTCCTAAATTTGATTGGATTTGAATTGGAAGTCCACATCAGATGAATTAGATGTGTATTCCCATTCATAATATTCACAAAAAAATAACAAAGTCACAAGTATTGTGTAAAATATTTGATAGGAAAGAGCAGTCTAGAGCATGTAGGTGTAAATTTGGCATTTTGAATCAAAATGAATTGTTCAAAGTTAGTTGGCCCATAAATTACAATGCCCCATTTAGGGATACCCTAGAAAAAATAAGCACTTGAATATGTTATTTTCACATCATTTATCATGTTTACATGTTTTTATGCCTAATTATGCATTTTAGATGGAAACTAGCTAAAATACTAATTGGAGGTTATTGATGGCTAGTTTTAGGTGTCTACAATTTACCCATATTTGGGAAGGCATTAAAAGATATAAGAATAGTAACATCTTCTAAAATAATGAAAAGGTCCTATATGCCTACAACTACAGTGATTATAAACTAACTGTATGATGCCCCCTCAAGGGAATAGTTGACACAAGCAGGTCGACAAATGATCCCTCAAAAAGAAAGAAGCAAAATGAGGGGACCAGAGAAAGGAAAGATGATGGGGTGAAAATATAATGATATTAAAAAATTATTCAAAATAATTTAGAATACAAATGGGATGGTGTATAATGGTTTTCCCAAAGGCAGTTATAAGCATTGTACCCTGATACTAGTAATGTGGTATGATAACATAATGATTTGACCAAAGGCAATTATAAACGATCCCTCAAAAAGAAAGAAGAAAAATGAGGGGACCAGAGAAAGGAAAGATGATGGGGTGAAAATATAATGATATTAAAAAATTATTCAAAATAATTTAGAATACAAGTGGGATGGTGTATAATGGTTTTCCCAAAGGCAGTTATAAGCATTGTACCTTGATAGTGGTAATGTGGTATGATAACATAATGATTTAACCAAAGGAAATTATAATCATTGAGAAAATGGAGTTGCTCTAGTTAGGATATAAAAACAAGACAACAACATGCCCTTGTATGGGAAAAAAATTAAAGTGATGACAACACAATGATTTCCCTAAAGGTGGCTATAAGCATTGAGAAATGCAAGTGGGATGGTGTGCAATGATTGCATAGGTGGTTCTAATAATTAATCCCTGATTATAGCAAACATGATAAATTTAGCTGAGGATGATGATAACTTAACATAGAGGGTAATTATAAATTGAAACAACCTACTAGTACATAGATGCTCATCTGAACTAATAAAGGTTAAAATTCTTTCATGGTTAACTACTCTATTTGGTATATGATTGGGAGTGGAATCAGGATGTCAGTGCCAAAGAGATGCTATCATTGTTGAATATACTTTTTGAAGCTAAGGTTTGGTTTATCATGTGATGGTAGGCTTTATGATAGAACACCATAAATAATTGGCCAGAATATGCATAAGGATTGACTCCCATAATCTAATACTCTATAAAATAATGCACCAATGATAAAAACCATGATGACAATGTAAACATATGAATAGGTATGGATTCAAGTGTAAGTGTGGAAAAGGAATCACCCAATGAACACACATAAACTGGATCAAAGTAATAGTGCTAAAAGCAAACAAATAGGCAAACAAACAAATAAAATAAGCAAAAACAAACAAATAAACAAACAATGTAATAAAAAATCCTATGAACATTGCCCCTAGAAAATAGGTGACAACTTAACAAACCAACTAAATGGGGGAATAGAAGAAAAGGAAGGTGGTGGTCGAGTTGTCTCCATATGCAATAGGTAAGTGGACATTGCCTACATAGCTCCATCGATATAATATCTAATAAAAAACTTTAGGCCAAATATAGTTCTCCTAGGGAATGGGAAGAATGCGATAATTAATGAAAACAAATATAATGGATATTATAGAAGAATGGGAATGATATTTTAAAATGGCAAGTGTGAGAAAAAGAAGGCCAAGAAGGATGGGGAAACTAAATGATAAGTGATTCTCTTGTAACTTAGTAAGGGTTCCCAAAATATTTAAGGCAAATAAGTGGTCAATGTTTTTGTTATTTTCTAATGATTTTCTGAAATGTTTTTGGAAGTGTTTTGGAATGTCATCACCAAATTCAGAATGATGAGACACTAAATGGTTCAAGCTCACAAAATGGTAAGAGCATTCAAACTAAAGTTGCTCACAAAATGGTGAGAGTGTAGGTAAAAGGGTGATTGATATGACCTTAACAAGTATTGAGTGTTGCCTACATAATCCTAGAGCAGGACCTCAAGTCACTATAGTTTTGCCCTTACAATGGAGGAATTTGACTATTGCAATAGCCAATTCAAACAAAATAGGCACAATTGGTAAAAATACATAGTATGGCATAACAAGTGGCAAAATAGTGAGTCAAGGCTTAATATTTCCCCTAGTTTTCCCATAGTTAGTTATAACTAGGGCACAATGACATAGATCAATGGTACTAATTTTCCCAAAGGTGGTTATAATTAGTAGCAAGACTAGTGGTAAGAAAGGACTAACAAATGAAGGATGTAACTAACAAAAATTCCATCACACTATCCCAAGATATGTTTCCTATCTAAAATACTTGAACCAACTAATGAATTGATCAGATATCTTGATGCTAAAACTAATTAATGAATGATAAAAACCAAGGTTAAATGGTTAAGATTTAGAACACACTAGGTCAATAGGTCAGAAATGGAAAGTGGATATGGAAAAGAGGACATATAAGAATGGTATGTGTATAAAGAAAAATAGTGAAAAAAATGGATAACTAAAATGGTCCTTATAGACAATGCACCTTAGCATTCAAGCATAGTACCACTTGAGATAAATAATATTCATTAGCTCTAGAAGTTCATTGCCATCTAGTGTGGCAAGCTTGTATACTCCTAATCCATAATCTACAGTGATGATGAAAGGACCTATCTAGTTTGGTTTGAATTTCCCTTTATGTTTCTTCTTGGCCATGGTATTCTTTGGTTTTCTTTGAGAATAAAATCACCAAGTTCAAATGTTCTATATTTCACACATTGGTTATAGTGGCCCTTGAGTTAATTTTGATATGCTTGAAGATTGTTTAGTGTGGCCATGCATTTCTCATCTATTAGGTCCAGCACTTACAGGTAAGCTACTTGATAGTCATGATCCTCTAAGACATGATTAAAGGAGATGCATAGTGAAGGCAATTCAACCTCAATGGGAAGGATGGATTTAATACCATAAATGAGTATGGGGTGGCTCCTATGGGGGTATGATGATTGGTACGGTATGCCCAAAGGGTAGGGAATATTTGGAGGTGCCAATCATGACCAAAATCATTGACAATCTTCTTGAGAATGTTGACAATGGTTTTGTTGGATGCCTTAGCTTGGACATTACATAAGGGTAATATATTGTAGAAAAGTGTTGTGTGATATTGTATTTGGTAAATAATTGGTCTACATCTTTGTTCTTGAATGATCTTCCATTATAAAATATAATGTCAGAGGGAATATCATAGTGGCAAATGAGGTGGTTGATGATGAATTTGGAAATTTTCTTTTCAGTCACGTAAGTGAGGGGTATAGCTTCAACCCACTTAGTGAAATATTTAGTGGTGGTAATGATATGTTTATGGCCATTAGATGAAGTGGGGTTAATCTTCCCAATGAGGTAAAGTCCCCATGTATAAAATGTCCATGGTTTCAACATTGATTTTAGAGATTTTGTTGGGGCATGAATAAAATTAGCATGCCATTGCCATTTGTCACATTTCTTTACATATGCAGTAGCATCTACATCTATTGTGGCCCAATAATAACTAGTACATGAGAGATTTTTAGATAGGAATGCCCTGATAGAATGGTATTCACATACTCCTCCATGAACTTCTCTTAATGCTAATGTAGACTCTATTGAAGTTAAATAATGAAGCAGAGTTCCATCAAAACTATGATGGTAAAGAGTGGATCCAAGTAAAGTATAATGAGTAGAATGATGAATGAAGGCTTTGGTTTTTTTTGAGATAGGCTAGGTGGTATAACTTGGTCATGAATATATTTGTAAAGGTATAAGTACCAGATAGAATTAGGACCAACAATATCACAAATCATGGAAATGGTTAAAGGTTCTTGAGCTAGTGCTGACAAATTCTTGATGAGGAATTGATACTCTTTAGCTTTATCTATTTGTCAAATTAGAGATCCAATAGTAGCTATGGCATATGTAGTTTCGTTACTAGCCCTCAATAAATTCTCAAACCGAATGTTGGAAATTTTCTTTTTAAGAATGTTAACCATGCCTTTATATGGAACCAACTTGTCATCTTTGGTTTGAAAATGATCTGTGACTTGATTGATGATTAATTGAGAATCACCATAAACTTAAAGATGAGATATATTCTAATGCACTACTTGTCAAAGTCCTGCAACAAGTGCTTCATACTTGGCCATGTTGTTTGTATAAGGAAAGTTGATTCTAAATGATTTAGGGATTAGATCCCCCTAGGGTGTAATAAATAATAGGCTTACCCCTGATCCATGTGTAGTGAATGAACCATTAAAGTATAGCTTCTAGGGTTACTCCTCAAGGGGTGTGTCCATGATGGCCATGATAAATTAATAAAGAAATGGAAACTTGAGTGGATGGATGCCTATGAGTGGTGCTTCAACAAATTGATCTGTAAGAACTTGCCCTTTGATTACTTTTTGATTGAAATACTCTATGTCACAATCACTAAGAAACATGATCCATTTAGCCATTATGCCTTACAAAGATGTTTTAGATAGTAGATACTTGAGTGTATCTACTTTTGAAATGACCATAGTTTTATTATTCAATATGTAATGTCATAGTTTTTGAGCTACGAAAACCATGGCTAGACAAGCTTTTTCAACAGGTGCATAGTTATGTTCATATGCAACCAAAGTACAACTGAGGTAGTAAAAAACATGCTCCTTTCCATTATCATAATGTTGATCCAAGAGTGCCCCCTAATCATAATTAGTAGATGAAAGGTATAACAAGAATGGATTTCTTGGCATAGGAGATAAAAAAATAGGTAGATTGATAAGATAATCTTTGATATATTGTAAAGCTATTTAGTAGTGATCATCCTAGTGAAATACAACTCCTTTCTTCAAAAGGTGTGTAAATTTATGGCACTTATCTACTAATTGAGAGATGAAGCATTATATTGACTAGATATTACATTAAAAACTATGGAGTTACTTCAAATTAATTGGTGGTGGCATCTCAGTTATACCATGGACTTTAGCTGGATCGACTTCAATACCTCTATGAGACATGATGAAGCATAGTAATTTACGTGAAGTTACACCAAACACACATTTATTTAGATTTAGTCTAACTTTATACTCTCTTAATCTTTCAAATATCTTATGTAGCGCTACTGGATGGTCAACTTTGGTCTTGGATTTTCTTAATATGTCATCAACATAGTCTTCAATAATATCATGCATCATATCATAAAATATGATATTCATGGCTCTTTGATATGTAGATCCTACATTCTTAAGGCCAAATGGAATCACCTAATAAAAAAATGTTCCTCATGGAGTGGTGAACACTATTTTATGCTGATCTTCTAGCATTATTCTAATCTGATTGTATCCTAAAAAGCCTTCCATGAGTGAAAGCATTTCATAACCTACCATGGAGTTGACAATCATGTTGATTTTAGGCAATAAAAAATTATCTTTAGAAAAAACTTTGTTGATGTCTTGAAAATTAGTACAAATTATAATTCCTTCAAGTTTTTTTCTAACAAGTATAATATTAGAGATTTATTTAGTGTAGTCAATGGATCAGATACATCATGTTTCTAAGAGTTTTTCCAACTCTTTCTTTACTAATATAACAATGTGAGGATGCATCTTATGGAGCTTTTGTTTTACTAGTTTGACATCAAGATTAACTATAAGGTGGTGCACAACCAAGGTGAGGTCTAATCTTGGCATGTCATAATAGTCCCATGCAAATATATCCACAAACTCTTTCAATAAAACTACAAAGATGTCATGTTCCTCCTTAGTGAGATATGTTCCTAATTTTATCTATTTTAAGTCTAATCAAGTCTCGATATTTACCTCTATTGTACCTTCAACTAGAAGGTTCAAACTATCTTCTATGATAGTAGGCAATGACTTAAACTATTGGACTATGTCAAGGTCCTCTATTAGGACTTTCTCTTTAACTTCTCCTAGGCATGATGAATCTGAGTCTCGTAATGGGAGATTTGGCCATGTAACAAAAATGGATAGAAATTCTTAGAGAATTTGATCAAATACTTGTTATTTCTCAAAACTAAACTTATATTCATAGACAAGTTCATCATTGGTGGTCTCCTAGTCTAAATTTAAAGAATAATGAACACCCCCATCTAATGGCACCTAAAATAGGTTTTCACCACTAGAGTGGCCTTTATCTTTTCTTTTTTCCTAGTTAAAAAGTGCCTCAAAGAGGTTTTTACTTTTGAACCTCAATTTTTTACTTTTTTTATTTTTGTCTAAGGGTGTTCACTCACTCTCCAAAATAGGTTGCAGGATCCAATGTGATTGAGAATCCTAATTTGTGATCTCCCAATATAATATTGTCTCTAAGGCCTAAGAAATCACATAATGCCTCATCATTCTAGAACTCATCAATTGGTAGAATGGATTCTTGCTAGTCCCAATATATCAATTGGGGATCATACAATGGAAATGGATTGTGATGTATGGCTTAGATAAGGGTACAATTGGAATTGTTATCAAACATGTTGGGTTTAACTAGGTTAACAAAGGTAAGGCTATGATTGGACTCTACTTCACTATCAACATCATCATCACTAGTCACTAGTGATGGATTTTGAATAAAATATGTGGGGTCACCCCTAGGTGGTTTAAATCCAAGTCCATAAGGTCTTTCATACATAGTCATGGAAATTAGCTTGAGGCTTCCTTGTTGATTCAGTTCGAGGCCTCTTCCTTCATAATTGTGACACTCCATGATCCTATCAGGAATAAGATACTTTACATTTTTATAAAATTTAGCTTGTTAATCATTGTATAACACTGATTCATCCCCTTCAAGAGGGTTAGGTCCTATACCAGATGTTGGTACAAATGTGAAAAGGCCCTTATCTTTGTTCTTTTATTACCAATGCATATGTGGGATGACCTTAGTTTACCCAAAGGTTTTAGGATTCTAAGGAAGATTGGAAATGTGAATTGTGCCATGGGTCACATATTTTCTTAGTCCATTATTTGAAATTGTGAAATGATTAGAAGCTTCAAGAGGTGGCATGCGGGAAATGGAATCTAAGGTATTAAGATCTATGCAATTATCTAATGAAGGATTAATAATTATAGCCTTTCCTTTATCCTACTTGGAACTTGGATTCATGTCATACTAATAATTATATCTTTGAAACTTAGCCTCAAGATGTTTTTAGTGTTCATATGGGTGTAAATCTCTTAGAATATTCACCTCCATCTCTGAGTGGGAAAACTTGATACATTATTGCAATATTGATGGGACTGCACAAATCTCATGTAACCAAGGTTTGCCTAGAATTATGTTGTATGATAACTCAAGATACAACACATGGCAAAGTTTATCATGGGTTAAAGGCCCAATAATAACTAGAAAATTAATGGTGCCTTATGACTCTCTTTACAGATTATCATAGGCTTTAATAGTTATTATTTCTATCTGGAGATCTATCATTAAGTACCTAAGAAGCTTAATGAGCTTGACAAACACTATGTTGAGGATAGATCCAATCTTTATAAGGACATGTTTCACTTTATGCCATCTGATAAGAAATCTATGTACAATGGGTTATTATGGAGTGGGCTAAGGGATGACATATCACTTTGGTTGAATGTGACTTGTTGGGCTAGAGCTAGGTGTCCAACCAAAGCTTGAAATTTATCAAGGGATATGTCACTAACAATAGTGTATTGTTAACATTCATAGAAAATGTAAAATATAAAGTTATACTAGTGTCTTTTGTAATTGGTCCATAATATCAAACTTCTTGTCTTGGTTAGTAGCGAATGGTTTATTCCAAGGCTAAATAGTTGGTTGGATGATAGGTAAAGTGGTAGATGGTTGTGAGCCTAGGATATTAATATTCAACCTCTAAGTTGTGATTGCATAGTCAAGATTAGATACTGGACCATTATTGCTAACTAATGTTAGAAATGGTTTGGGACTAGATAGGACAAGTCTCAATTGCTAGTGCACTTACATGTGGTCATATGGCAAGAATGAGTTGTCATTATAAGATCCAAAAGTGGAAGTCCTATTTTGTTGGTTTTCCTATATGTACTCCTAGGTCAAAGAAGGATTATCCATGTAATTTGGTTGAATATTGTTGTTTAGCAATGGTCTAGGTTGATTAGTGTTTGGTCTAGGATTAATTAAGATGGTATTAATGCTACCCCCTAAAATATGACCTATAACCCTATTGTAGTCATGTGCAACTACATGGTAGATTTGTTGGTTGTTATCATTCCGACCTTTATTTTATCTATTATTCTATTGTTGTGGGTTCTGCTACTAATTTTATTGGTTCTACTAATTTGACATTTGATTCTGATACTACTAATTTTACTACTATAATAGCCATTATTGTTGTTATTGATTGTTCTACTATTGTTGATTGTTATGTTAGGGAAAGAGGTTTTGATAAATCCCAAGAGTTTTATTAGAATTTAAAGCACCATTATCCACATTTATCTCCCCATTCTCCAACATATTTTCAATTAAATACTTGATGTTGACACATCTTCATAGATTATGCCCATTAACCTGCTGATAGTCACAAAAGTCATTTTCTAGGTACCAATCAGGGTAAGGAATGCCTTGAAAATAATGTTTTGGTATGGGTTAACTAATCATATTAGTGATATAAATCTTTCAAAAAATATAGTCAATAGGTTCTCCTAGGTCAATAAAGACACAATGTGTAGGGATGGTTCTTCTACGAAGAGGGGTTTACAATGGTAAAGACTGCTATATTTATTGTGCAAGTTTTGGTTGTTGCACTTGTAGCATTGCTTGGAGAGGTTACTAGGTATAAGTAAGTTGAAAAGGTGGTTTAGATGATGTCTACATAGTTTTGATATGATGAGATTTGGTTACTCCATTTCCCACAACATTCTTATTTTGGTTGAATTGCTTTGGTCTTTCTTGATTATTGACCTATACCGGTTGTGATTCTCGTGTTTGATTTGGATGTTGGTCATTTTCATAATTTGTACCTTGATTTTGATTAGTTTAATTAATCTTGATTACCCCTTTATTGATGAGTGCTCACTCGATCAACAAACCTTTATCAATGATCTCTTTAAACATATGTGCACATTACAGTTCCAGATGATAGGCTATCTCACTTTGCAAACTTTTAGTGAACATAATGGCTAATTGTTTATCTAGTAAATTATAGGTGAAATGGCTTACAAGGGCTCTCCATCACTGTAAATAACTTTAAAAAATCTCCCCAACTTTTTGCTTTGCTTGTGTGAGGTCCACTAATGAAATTTCATGCTTAAGATTATAGGAAAAGTGCTACACAAATTTATTAGAAAGATCATCAAAGCTTGTTATTAAATTCTTGAAAAACATTAAAAACCACTCTAAGTCCTGTCTAACTAGGTTCCTTGAAAACAACAACAAAAGGTATATGTCACTATATGCTACTAGTTAACATGTAACAAAGAATTCAGTCAAATGATTTTTAGGGTCACCTTTTCCTTTATACTTATCAAATTTTCATGATTTGTATCCTGGAGGAAATGGTATCTAAAAATACTCCATGTTGAATATGTAGGAACACATGTCATCTAATTTGAACTTATTAGTCTGCTTCCTTGATTGAATGGAAACAATTGCATCTTTCATCTATTGTAATTCTTGGGATAGGAATCTGGATGGAATATTGGTTTGAGGGAGAATACTGGTTTGTATAGATGGTTAGGTGGTCACAAGTGGAACACTTTGACCATGATATGATGGAGACACATATTGGGGTATATTGGCTTGGTTGGGGAATGGACCATGAATATGCATATGGGGATTGGGATGCACTTGAAATTACACATTTGGCTACACAATATGCTTGTTTGGGTTGGTTATAAAGGTTTGACTTGGGGGATTTTATGGTTAATATAAAGGGATATAATTATACTTTGCCTAATATGGTTGAAAAGGGACATACTACCAACTAATCAAACCTTATTGTTGAGTGAGAACTTGTAGACTATGACCCTCTCTCTAAAATTTTGGCACATTTTGAACCAATGGTTGTATAGTAGGTACTTGAGAAACATGAGGAGCTCCTTTTTACATGAATCCCTATGAGGAAGTGAAAGTAGGTTACATATTTGGCATCTATCATTGACCAATATTTACATGTTGCTGACTAGTCATTACTTGGTTTCGAATTGGCATATTTGTCTATGATTGAAGAGGTATGTTTGTTATTACTTAACAAGGTAGAATATTTGTTTCCCATAATTGAGGTGGTAATGTAGTCATCCTTTTTTACATTGATATAGTAGACTGTGTTTGATATTGCGGAATACCACTCGCTACTTGTTGAGGAGTAGGATTCATCACATTCTATCATTGAGGCATAACATTATCCATTATTTGATTATATAATCCTATAGGTTATACACTTGAGGAAGGTTGGGGTGTAAAAAATCCTATTCCTTGGTATGATGATCTGCTCATGGGATTAATTATAGGCACACATTGTTGGCTAGTTGCTTGTGTGTTAGTACCACTTTGATCAAGATTGGACATTGTTTGCACATTATCTACTACATTTGGCTCACTATTTAGTGTAGAAGCTAAAGACTCTTCTTCAATAAATGGCATATGTATTAGGTTATCTATCAAATCATTTTATACAAATGGGTCAAATCTCAAATTCTCTTGTCCAATTTATTCCACCAACACTCCTATTAAAGGTACTAGGTTAATGAGGGGATTACTTATCATGTTCATTTGATTGAAATCGTGTGATAAATTTAGGTAGGTTTGGTATTCTATTTTTATTTGATTAAAGTGATCTTTCAAGATGTTTTTACCCTGATTGAATATATTGGGGTTTTGGTACGTTGTTTGGACTAGAGCCATAGGATTGCTAGAAGAAGCCTGTTGATCATAAATGATATTGTGGGGCACTCTTACTAGACTTGGTAAATTTTCATGGGGGAAGTATGTAGTAAAACTATCCCCTATCTCTATGGCCCTAACCAAAATCTTGTCTTTGTTCTCTAAAAAATTTCACTCAAACAAAAATGGATCATACATGGAAGTTATATTGGTAGAGTATGATTGTTGGAGTACTGGTTCATCCATCATGGGTATTATAGCTAAGTATTTCATGGTTTTTTCTTTGTTTTATTCTATGTAAGGTGGTGTGTCAACTAAATATTTATCTAATGAATCTTGGCTTTGTGCCCTTGATTGAGTATTATAACAAGGATAAGAATTCATCTCATAAGTAATGTTATTTGCATAGGGGTCTTGCACCATTTCTTCATGTGCAACTACATTACTAATCCCTATATTGTACATGAGTCCACTATGAGTGTATGAATACATGTTGAGATCCATATTCAATACTTGGAAATAAAAGGTCAAAGAGTTCTTCAAAATCTAAAAGGACAAAATCTAAAATAAATGATGCCTTCAACTTGGTCTAGATTTTGTCAAAAGGATCAAAAGGTTTATGCAAATATTTGTGAGGAAAAAATATAGCATAAAATATCTAAAATTTCATTGTTCACATAAAGATTAATAAGTAAATGGACCAAAAAATTAAAATTCAAAACTCTAAGGTCAATGTGTTTCAGATCAGTCTAATCTAGGAAATTAAAAGTTGCTAGGTCTTTTGGCCAAATGTGGCATCAAAAGCTAGGCTCAAACAAGGCATATGCTAGGACTCTTCACCAAATGATGTCAAAATATATAATTTTAAAATAGATGAAACTTTTAATCTAAAAAATTTTAAACACTTCTAACAAACACTAGGCATGTGATTCTTGGACATGAACTTGATCAACTAGGTATAAGGTATGAAATAAAAAGCACTTTTATCAATAGTTTATTTTCTCACAAATAGTGGTATAAAACTTGGTTCTTTTGATAAATAATCTAGACAAAGGTGAACAATATAATTGTGCTTTAGATAAAGGATCAAAAGAGTACACTTGGATTAGTCTAAAAATGCAGGAACAAATTTGAAACTCTATGTAAGAAGGTCTATGAAATAAAGTTTGAAATGATTTGGGAAGCATAATGATGCTATACTACCCAAAATGTGTGACAAAAAGGTTTGATTTAAAAAATTTCTAAGGCAAAGGTGCTTTCCTCTAATTTTGATAGCATAACACTTCTTTTCTTGACTTGAAAATGTTGTGGTGCATAGACTTAAAGTGCAAGTATTTAGCATAAAATGGCTTAAGTCTATCAAGTGAGGAATATGATTATGAGTCTTAAATGACCTTTAACCCAAATTGGAAAGTGAACCTAAGTTCTCTCAATTTTAGTGCAAATGGTGAACCCACTTGACACATCAACCCTATATAATTGTAAAGGTGTAATTTTTAATTTAAATTATAAGTGAAGGACTTAAACGACTTTGGTAAAAGTCTAGACTCAATTGGGTAGCATAACTGTGCCAAAGTGGATGATATTACTCTCAATCTTTTGATGAACTTTGAATGAGGTAAATTGATGATCTCATGTGGCCAACATAATGCCTCTTTGTTCAAAGGAAAATTTAGACTATGTACTTGGGTTTGGATTATTTGTTTACACCAAGCTTTTGACTCCAAACAAGACATTAATCTAGGAAAAGACCAACTAACTAATCACCCTTAGATCCTAAACTAACAAGGTTTCTTGGTATTATTAGAATTCATCAATATAAATCATTTGAGAGGATTTTAAGTGTTCATCTAAAAGTAAATGTGCATTATACAGTAGGGTTTTTACACCCCCTTCTTTCAAATGATATTAATATGATATAGACCTTGAGGTGCACCTTGTACCAATCATACTTCCATGGCAAGTGGGGATTTGTCTAAAATATAAAAAGATTCTAAATGATCTAGGGGAATCAATTGCATAATGACTTTCACACCAAACAATGCAAAATAAAAGTATGGATTTTGGGTATGTATCACTCAACTTGTTTCAAAAAGGTCAAGTCCTTTTTGCAACCACTACATCCTACTATTCACTTAGTGTAGTGTGATGTTCAAAGTGCCACTATATCCCATGTGTAACTCTAAACGAGTCAAATGAAGTCAATGCTAGGAGATGAAACCTTAGGTCAAATCTTTCTTAAAGAACTTGTGGGAGGTGATGAAGTCCCCCTCATAAGCCAAGATGCATAAATAAATAAAACATGAAAATAGAAAGAATTTAGGGTCATTTTCAAGATCACCCAAACTTTGATGAGTTTTTGGGGAGTGCTTTAGATGACTTTATTTCTAATCCTTGGACTAGGCTACTTGAAATAAGAATGGTGATTTTGATTCTAAGGGTTACCTAAAGGGGACAAATGGAAGAGCATACATGCAACACCCCTCTTTTTATGAAACAAGATTTGGTTAAAAAACTATTGCAAGACAAAAAAACTTAGAAAGATGAGCTCAATTTTAAACCCAAATGAAATGTTTGGTGGTGTTCATTTGATCCCTTGGTCTTAGTTGTAAACTTTGAAAAAAAATCGTCAAAAACACCTAAAAATTCCTTGTTAAACACCAAAACAAAGTTCCTAATCAAATTTTAAGCATGCAAAAGTGATTTAAACATGTTTTGAGGAAATATCTTGCTTGGTCCTATAACAAAATTGTTAGCATATCCCTTATATTTTAATCCCTTTTGAGTTTGAAATAATAAACTTTGGAAAAAGAGGTCTCGAGTCTATGTTTTTTGAAAAACATAGTGACCAATGTTGGTCAATACCACCGACATTAGTTATAGCCAACTGAGATCTGACTGATGATGATTCTGCTGACTGACATTGATTAAGCTAGGTAATTGATGTCGATATTTCTATCGATGTCAATTACTATGTAAAAATTATGGAAACCAAAAACATAAAAATAAAGTTAGAAAACTAATTTTCAAGAGTTTTAAAAGCTCAAATAAGTGTTTTAAAGTTGAGAAAAAGATCTCCTTCATGTATAGGATTCATCTAATCCCATCGGGCATGCCATATGTGATTTAGGAATTTGACTCAAGAGAGGATGGTTAGTATTGTGTTAGTTCCAAAATGAAAACAATATGAAATAAACACACTAATAGCATAACATCTCTAAGCCTAAACACTAGGGAAAGCTTAGTTAACAATCATAAAATGAAACACACAACTAAAATGCAAAATAAAACTCTTTTACCTTCCTTAGATGCTCCAAAATGCTTGTTGTGGTGGCTTTCTCATCTTTTGCTCATGAAGTCCTTGACAGTGGAAGCTTGACAACCTCCATCTCTCCTTGGCACCTTTGGCTTGTGGCTTGGCTTGGCTTGGAATCAATTTGACATGGTAACACTAGTTTCTTAAAGCCTTTTGGAACCAATATTGCATTATAACTTTGCACTAATTAAGCTTATAAATGATGTTGTGAGTTCTCCTATTTATAGAATTTTGGATTTGATCATAATCAACCTCAACTGTCCATCTCAAGATTGAGATGTGTGGTTGAGGATTAATTCAATTTTTGGAATTAAGTTTGTAATTATCCTCATCATGACATTGGAAGAAGGATAAGTTAAGAGGCATGAAGGGCATCATGAAAGGCATTGATGAGGCGTAAAGGGCATGCATCCTAAAATTTGTGGCATTTATGGCCTAGGGATGTCTTCCCAAGAAATTAGGTCACTTGATGATGAAAATATTCAATATTCATTTTCAAAAATAAGTGTTCAACAAGTTTTCATGGAATTATTAATTAGGCCTTGATTTGGGTTACTTAGCTCTTAAACATGATTAAGCACTTTATGCACAAATTACCTAAATTGATCAGAATGCCTTGTTATTGGTCCTAAATTTGACTAGATTTGAATTGGAAGTCCACATCAGATGTGTTGGATGCATATTCCCATTTAGAATGTTTCTAACAATAAATAACAAAGGCATAAGTCTTATGCAAAATATTTGATAGTAAAGAGCAGTTTGGAGCATGCAAGTGCAAATTTGGCATTTTGACTCAAAATGAACTATTCAAAGTTAGCTAGCCCATAAATTACATTGCCCCAATTAGGGATATACTAGCCAAAATTGGCACTTGAATATGTCAGTTTCACATCATTTCACATGTTTGCATGTTTTTAGGCCAAATTATGCATTTTAGATGAAAACTAGCCATAAGCTTGATTGAAGGTTATCAACGGCTAGTTTTAGGTGTGTACATGTATGGATTTAATAGATTCAAGTGATCTCCACTCATTTTGTATCTCAAATTCAAGTTATTGGACTATTCATATGAGACACTTGGCATGTTTCTATTTTGCATGTGTGGACTCTATTTGGAATGAGTTGAGTCACAAGAGTGGGTAGATGATTGAAGTTCCAAACCTCTAATTCCAATAAACACATATTAGGTTTTAATAACATTATAAATTATAAATATGACATTATCATATGACTTTGACCATGTATCTAATATAGTTTAGGCATATAGAATATTTTTCATTATGTATAATTTATTCTCATTATATATCTTCATATTATCACTAAAAATATTTTTTTGAGTTAAGGCATGTTTTTATAGTTATTAAGATGAGGATAATAAAGAGGGAACTGATTACTACTTATGTCGATGTGTAGAGAGAAAGAAAAAATTGACTTTCCTAGTTATAGATAGAGAACATTGACTATCCCACTGGGTTAGTCGTAGTCACTGGAACTTGGTTTTGATGATATCCTTTAAAAAATTAGATCAAAGGTTTTTTGAATAGTTTAAAATAAATATTAAGATACTACATTATTCAAATTTTATTCTTGGAATTAATTTTAAATTACAAAAATATCATGGGAAGACATTGAACTAGAAACTATGGAAAGTTTAGGAGACAAACCATGAAGCTATTCTTGCTACTATCAAGGTTAAAATAGATCCTAGTGGTTCACTAAATTGAAATAGGTAGGTATGTTGAATTTTAAAATGCATATTTAATAAATTTTACCAAATGTTTTTTATTTTCTAGGTAGTACATATAAATTTCATTTTTAATTACTTACTAGTACTTTTTTCTAGGTTAGTGGTGCCAGATAAGCTTCCACCTTCACATCTTTGACATTGTTAGTAGATAATTATATATTATTGAAGATAAGATAATATTAGGTTGGATGTGATTAAATATTAGGTTATATGAGATCAAATCACAATAAATGACTTACATGTTTCATTTTATGTGTGTTTGAACTTAGGCAACAAAATTGTATTTTTCTTGTATTGGGAAGGGCATTCTTGAGGTCAAATGGGTGGCAAGTTTGTTGATTAGGCTCGATGGGAGGCCAATACCCTAGTATTATATGTTATATTCCCACATAAAACATGTTGGTAGTGTCATTTTATGGATAGTAAGCACCAAAATTACAGTTCTGCAACCACAACTTCAACTTTGAAAACATTTATTGTCAGTGTTTCTGCACTCCAAAATAGTGGTGAAAATGCAATTCCAAGTGTATTTGAACATCATGTTAGTTTTATAACATTTAAATTTTATATATTAATTTTATATATTTATTTTATAAAATTGATAGTTTCTTAGGTAGAGGTCCCAGAGGCAAAAATGCCAGTTAGAGCTCAAGAAGTTGCTTGTTTAATGCCAAAAAGTTACTTTTTTGGACCCCTCACTACCACTTGTCCAATGGATTGATATTGAAGCTTATACCTAAGTAATTTAGGGTGAGATTAAAGGGTATAAATAGGTAGAGGAAGGATCTGATTTCTCATGTAAATGACTTACATGTTTCTTTTTATGTGTGTTTGAACTTAGGCTAAAAAATTGCATTTTTATTGTATTGGGAAGGGCATTCTTGAGGCTAGAATGGGTAGTGGATTTATTGATAGGGCCTAATGAGAGGCCAAAAACATGGTACTAAATGTTATATTAAACCTTAAATGTGTTTTAAGTGTTAATTTTTGGCCAATAAGAATCAAAACCAGAGTTCTTTAACCATAACTTCAACTTTGATAACATTTGTTGTCAGTGTTTCTATGCTCCAGAATGTTTGTGAAGATGCACTTATATGTGGATTTGAACATTATGGTAGTGTGATAACATGTAATTTTACTATATATACATAATAAAATAAATATATTCTTAGGTAGAGGTCTTAGAGGTAGAAATTCTAGTTGGAGCTCAAGACATTGCTAGTTCAATGACAAAAAGTTAATTTTTTGGACCCCTCACTACAACTTGTCCAGTAGATTGCTCTCGAAGTGTCCACCTGATTGATCCAAGTTATATTTATAGGAATTAAATATTAAGGGTAGGTATATAATAGTTCATACAAACGACTTATAGATTTCATTTTATGCATGTTTGAACTTAGGCTTAAAAATTACATTTTTCATGTATTGGGAAGGGCATTCTTGAGGCCAAAATGGGTGGTGGGTTTGTCAATCGAACCTAATGGAAGGAAAAAAACCTATTCCTAGAAATTATAATCCCTATATAAATTTTTAAAATGTAAATTTTTGGTCAATAAGCATGAAATCTATTTTTTTGCAACCACAACTTTAAATTTGACAATATTTGTTATCAATGTTTCTATGCTCTAGAACGGTAGTGAAAATGCACTTTCAAGTGGATTTGAACATTGTGATAGTGTGATAACATGTAATTTACCTATTTTTAAGGGATTTAAGTTATATATTCTTAGGTGGAAGTCCTAGAGCCAAAAATGTTAGTTGGATATCAAGAAGTGTGGCTAGGCATCTTTGGAGCATGACTCGACAGGTCTTCAAAGCTTCATCAAAACATATTCAGAGATTTGTTGGAATGTATTAAGATATACCTAGGTTGATATTTAGGTATTATATAGAATGTCTTTGGAGCTACCTGGAATATCTTTGGATATTTAGTAGAACATCTTCATATCTTGATGAATCATCTTTGGAGCTACTTACATAGATCTTTGGAGATCGACTAAGGATATTTGTTTCTCACTATGTTCTATGTTGAGTCTTCAAAACTATTACCAAAATGGTGTTTCCAAATTTTTTGATGACTCCTCCAAATAATCCCACCATATAGATGTATCTATGTATGCAAAAATGTACTCATTTCATCATAATTAGACACAAATAAAAAGATAGAGAATCAACAATGTATCACATATAAAAAAAATGACAATTTCACTCATTTCCTACTTAGATGAGACCTTAAGTTTTAAATTTAATTAAATATATAACCAATATGCAACAATTATGGATAGTTTATATGAGATATAATGTGCTATATAGAATTCTCATCACTACCTTCAAGAAAAGATAGTCAAAAAGGCATTATAGCTAGGTGAAGGTGAAAGATAAAGTAACTTATATGCGTAATTATTAGAATGAAAAATTTGTAGGGATTTATGAATAATTTTATGTCTTTAAATTATAAAATTTTGAACATGATTGGGTATAGTTTTTAAGTGTAATAAAATTGTGTTAATGATCAATTAAAAAGTTGTAAATGGGTGATGACAAATGAAAAATAGATAAGAGTGTCATTAGTCATTTCCACTATACACAATGAAATCAAAAAATTAATTTAAAAAAAATATGGGAGATCTAAGATTTATAGCATTTTTTTTTTTTTAAAATCCTCATTTATGTACAACATTAAATATGAGATCTAATAGATAATAGTTTGGAAGATCAAAATAACACTATACAATAACATACAATGAAATAAAAGTTTAATATACATTAGATAGATTACCATGATAGGAATATAATATAGGCACATGTTTGTAATGTAAATAACACATATATTTTCATGATAGGCATACAAAAAATTCCATCTATTTACATAGTATCTAATGTTGGGTAAATGTCATATATGCATATACAATATCAAAAATGTGTAAATTACCATATATGCATACAAAAAATTACATCTCAAGTAAGCCATCCTATTCATTAAATAACCTCCCTCTCTTTGCCTTCCTAAAATAATACTCTCCATGGCATGCACTGCTAGTAGATGGAGACCCTTCTAATGCCTTAGATTGATCCAAGGTCTAACTATGGGTCCTATGATCATAGCTCACTTGCAGTTGAACCTATTCAACTAAAAGTATTATTAAAAAACTAACATAAAATAAATTCAACCAATTGTTAAGAAATTAATTTTAAACTATAATAAAATCTTATAAACATGAACTTACTGAAAGTTTTTGGTCCTACACAATTTTTTTTATGATCAAACAAGTCAATGGTAGTCTTAGCTCTTCAAATAGGATTCTAAAATATGGAAGAAACATGAAAAGTTACCCTTCTAATCATCTGATTGGGAATATAAAATGTCATAAGATAAACCTACATACACAATACATTCACATAAGTTATATTTTCACCAAGTATGTATTAAAATTATTAAAACACTTGTCTATTTTTATAATTAAAAATTACAAATTAATATATACATCTGTCAGTGCTTGTGTAGATGACATTATAACAATAACACCTATGTCTATCTCATCTCATAGAGAGGGAGAGTGTTTACTTGAGCCATAAACTATTCATGTAAATAAAGTATCACTTACTTTTATGTATGGTATAAATTATATATATGGTAATTTTTTATCAATGTAAATCAAGATATATATGGAAACATATTTAAATGTGCATATCATGAAAAGATAACGTAAACCAAGAATAATGGAAGTGTAACTACCATGCAATGTGAAATGTATAATAATAACAAGTATTTTTCATTTTGGAGGTAATATAAAAATTGTAATACATGTAATAATTTTGAGTGGAAGATTAGGAGGGGGAAAGAATAGTATCACTTTGACAAGGCAAAGTTAGGAAGAGAAAAGGAATAAGAGATATATCAAGAACTCCATCCTTACTTCTAAAGTTATTTGTATAGAGTAAAATGAAAATAAGTTTTTGGTGTTTTATGATCAATCCTATGGTTTTCATATATATATTTAGAGAAGATTCAATTCATTAGTCTAAAATTTCAAAGTGGTGAAACCCAAGTTTCAATACTCTATCTTCAGGCACAGTCAGAAAGAGGATAACATAGTCAGTTTAAAGTGTCACTACAAATGATTTAAATATGAGTAATGGATATAGGATCTTTATTAAATGATTTTAAACACATTAAAAGTCTCAATACTATTGATAAAATACAAAATACATGGGAATATTATATACAACCCAATTAGTGACAATTCTGAGTTTACATAGTCATAAAGAAAGACTATATAGAGTTCTTGGAAATAGAGTTGAGGATTTAAGGTATTTTGAATTTTTTGGGATATAATTTTTCCAAGTGTTTGTTTCTTTGAATTTATATCAAATGAAGTTAAAGTGTCTTAAGGTTTTATTATGTCTTATTTGTTGACTTAGTCATGTTGGAGGGGTACATAAATTATGTAAAACTACATGTTGGGAGTGATTTATTATTAAAAAAGGAAAATTAATAGTTTGATATGATGCATGGGGTAAGGGAAGATAAATTTAAATATTTATAATATTTTATAAGGTTAAAAAGGTCATTTTATCTCATTTATTATCCTCTCAGCTAGGTGTAGGACTGAGACAACACAAGTTAAGGTTTGAAACTAGAAAATGAGATAACAAGTTATTTAGATAATGAAAAGTCATTAAAATTTGTGGAAATGATTATTTATATAGGAATAAGTGTATTTTTAAGGTTTAAATTCTATTTGAGTCCATATGGCATGGTTTCACAATCATTAACCTTGAATTAGACCTAGGAAACCTAATTAGTCCTGACAGGTGTTGAGTTAGGTGTTATCCAAAGAGAGTTAAATTATAAAAGTCCCTAAATTAGATATGTCATATAATGGGGTTTATAAATGTGTGTTTTATTTGGTTGGGAGATTTGTATGCTACTCAAAACAAGGAGGTTTGCCTAAAAAAAGGGATAGTAGAAGGAAGGTGTCAAAGAGGAAAGAAGAGTTAAGTGAAGAGATGAAGCTTTGGGGTTGTGTGGAATGGTTGGATACATAAAATATGATGTAATTGAGTAGGTAGATGATATTATTAGTATTTTTGAAGGAAAAAATCAAACTAGTATGAAGACTTATGAAAACACAAAAGAAGATTGTAAAGAACAGAGCAAAGATAAAGAAATAAAACATGAAAATAGAGTATGAAATGAGGAGGTTGATGTTAAAAGGAAATATTGTAGAGGTATTTGATTATTAAAATGACTTCAAAAAAATGAGGAGGTTGATGTTAAAAGGAAATATTTTAGAGGTAGTTGATTATTAAAATGACTTCAAAAAAATAAGGAGGATTAGGTGAATACAAGGAGGATTAAGATCCATTTATTAGCTAAGAGTAAATAAGAAATACTTAGTAAATGTAAAATTATCAAAGAGATAAAGAGGTTGAAGACATAAGACAAAGAAGGACAAAAAAATGTAAGAGCTAATTATTTGGTAGAGGTAAGTGTGTGTTTCCATCTATATCATGGAAGCTTGTTAAAGCTTATTCATAAAGATACTTGATAGATAAATTTAACTTAAACTTACAAGATAAATATACAAAGACTAAATGTACATAGAGAATAAGACTAACTCAAAATTTTACCTATGTATAAGTAAAAAGTGTCATCGTAATAGAGATAGATGCAGTAGTGGATGGGCTAGTAGCTAGATGCAAAAATGTAAATAATGGCTATGTCAAATCAAATGTTGCAAATGTGTACTATGATGATGAAGGCATCATTACCTCCTATAACATAAAAAATGATATATAATATTAAATTTTTATGTAAATTAATTATTAGCTAAATTAAATTTGAAAATATAACATAAATTCAACATGGAATTTATATAAAATATGCATGCATCTATGTAGTGGCTAATGTCTACACACCAAATGTGTGTGCTAAAAATTCATCACTCATAAGTATATTATCCAAGCCTATGAACCACCAGTGTCATCATAAGTCTAATTCACATAGCTCCATAATAATTACAAGGGTGGGGTCATGTATGCACATTAGGTGGTGTATCCCTAACATCAATCTATGAGAGTCAACTTATATGATAAAGGAGTGTATAAGTGAGAAAATAATAGATTTCAGAGTGTCTATATCAATGAAATTTTGAACTATAATGGATATCTCAGGCTCAAGTGGCATTTGGATATAGATCCTTTTAGGTTAATTAGGTGCACGATGTGTACCTGGTCAATCTTGTGTAGAGGCTTTCCCTCGGCCCTAAAACTCACTAAAATCAAAATAGTTTAGAATATCATTGAGAAGAAACTCAAAATAGATTTTCCTTAAAAAATATAATAGGGCGTCATGGTTGTTACATGGTGGACAATCAAATACCATCCACCCTTTATCCTAAAAATTGGTTGTGATTAAATTATGTTGTTAATGATGATTTGGAAAATATTTAGCAGTTATCGAAAATGGTGTATTGGTGGATGGATCAGTAAATAAGGTGAAAATGGAGGTTTTTTATATTTATTTATTCTTAAGCTCAAGTTATGACAATTTTTATCATAATAATCCATATAAATATCTTGATACGAAGTCCATCTGTCAATTTGACTCATTATAGATTCAATTTAACCTAGTACTATCTCTAGGGAATTGGCTAGTTGGGTACGGTGGGGGTTGGTGGAAGTGGGATTCCTCATTCTCCTAGTTAATTATTCAATTTCAATTTCATTTCCCAAAATTTTGTTAATTAGAATCTCTTACTTACCTAAGGGATTTTGTGGAATTGTAGGAGGGTTAGGTGGAGAGATAGGAGGAGGAACAAGAGGGACTTGTGGAGGTTTAGAAGGGTTAACATGATGGAATATTCAAAAAAAACAAATTATAACTAAAAATTACTAAAATTATTAAATATTAGGGTTAAATAATGAAAATAATGAAAAATTAGGGTTAACAAGTGTAGATTTTTAGCACTTACCTATTCTACATGGTGATATCATTGACCCAAAACTTCTCGAGATGAATTTAACATCTTATTATAAATATTTGGTCTCTCTCCCATAAAATTTGACTACAAAAGGAAAGAAACTTCAATGCAAAATGATGAATTTGCATTCAGTTGTTGGTTTTTATTTTTTTGCAACACAAGTAATGTGATCATGTTAATGAAAATAAAAATAATGTTATCGAATTGATAATATTATTGAATTTTTATTTAGAATAACATGGTCATATTATTTAATAACATGATTATATTATGGTTTGATAATTACAGAGCCATAATTTAAATAACATGGTCACGTTAATTAAATAGCATGATTACGTTATCTATTAACATGATCGTGCTACAAAAAATTTCCATGAAATTATCCCCCAAATCCATGCACTTACCCTAAGGTGGTATGTTAAAAATCACTAATTACATTTTCATGGTGTAATCTAATGAAATAATAATGTTTAGTATTTAATTTACAAAAAAAAGTTATTGCATTATTCTAGACAATCTTTGAGGGGCTATTACATGTGATATAAGAGCCAAGGCTTAAAATGTAGGACTTAATGATTCTAATAATGATTTTGTATTCTTATGTTTGAAGATATATAATAATGGTGAAAATAATAGCATTGAGTGAGGGTCCTTAAAAATCCAATGACAATAACCCTCCAATTATTCTTAAACAATTTTCCACTAAACAAGTAATAAAATTGGATTAAATTCTCTCTACCATGAATGGTACCAAAGATCAAATCACAACCCTAGAATAGGAATTTTATGGCCATGGAGAGGATGAACATTAGGAAGAACCTATTGAACATATTTTTTTAGCAAGAAAATGAGTAGGATGTGAGAGTTGAGGTAGGTGTAGAGTTGTCTAGGGACAAGAAAAATGTGAGTCAACATAAGTTTGATGGAACTATCCTAGGTCATGGAGCTGAATCATAATTGATAGAGATGGAGAAGTATTTCAATATTTGAAACTACTCTAAGTTCACCAAAGTAGTTTGGGGAGCATATTAGTTCATTGGTGAGGTAGCTACATGGTGGGCCAAAAATAAGTTGGAAATGAACCTTAAATCAACCACCACTACTTAGGAGTAGTTTGTGACATTATTTAGGTCACAAGGGATTCCATATATTTATTTTGATCAAAAGTTCATAAATTTATAGAATCTAAAGTAGAAAGATTTATCAATGAATGAGTATTAGGAGTAGTTCACCAAAATTTTTAAGTATATATCATAGTACTAGGTAAATGAGAAGTTCAAGATCAAGAGTTTTATCATGGGATTAAAATCTTAGATCAGTGGAGAGGTAGATGTTCATGGATCTTATACCATGGACTAAATCTTCAAGAACGTATTCAATCAGGAATAGAAGTTGAAGTCTCTTGTATGAGCTTGGGATAAGTTCAAGAAAAAAATTAGAACTTATAATATAAATTTCAATAAGATGAACTGGAAATAGAGGATTGGAGACTCTAAAAGTCAGTTGAAAACTTAGAATGCCAAATTTAAAAATAGATCAAACAATAACAAACTAGGAAATGGTTTCAAGGGAAACCTATAGTCTGATAGGAAAGGACAACCTAAAGGTTGTTTAATTTGTAGAGGAGACCATTATTCTCATGAATGCACTCTAGACAAGTCAAAGAACAAAGGTCTTAATCCTTAGTAGGATAATTTTTAATAACATATTTAGACAACAATTGATAATTAGCAAGCTAAATTTCAAGCATCACCCATAGAGCTATTAGGCACTTTGTTTAATCATCTAGTTTCTATTTTCATAGATACATGGGTTACTGAATGTTTTATATCTCCTATAAAGATTAGTAGGTTTCCTAGAAGAGATGGAATTATGGGAAATAAATGGTTAGTATAATATTAGAATGACTCAAAAGTCATGGTTAACAAGTGTTTAGTTGAAGTACAAATTAGGTTGACTGAATTCACAATAGTAGTCAATATATTTTTAGTAACAATAGGGTCATATGATGTGAACCTAGGTGACAAATATCTTGAAAAACACAAGGCCAAGGTTGAATTATACTTGAATAAGGTTGAGTGTCTGGATGATATTGAAAATCAGAGACTAATTTAGGGTGAGAAAAGAGAGTTGAGGCTCAGGAAATTTTTTGTATTGTAACTCAAGAGGGCTTATGGAAAAGGGAGCCAAGCATTTATTGTTAATATAAATGAAATGGATGAACCTAAGGAACCATATCTCAAATATTACACATTTCTTAGAGATTTTCATGATGTGTTTATGGAATAATTACTAGGATTTCCTCCTAAACATGAGTTTGATTTCTCTATTGATATCATACCTAGATTAGAACCATAGTATAAGGAACCTTATAGGATGACAACCATTGAGTTGGTTGAATTAAAGGCTCAAATCCAAGAATTATTGTCAAAAAGGTTTATTAGGCCTAGTGTATCACCTTGGGGTGCACCAGTTATATTTGTCAAGAAGAAGGATTGTACTCTTCATTTTTGTAATGATTATAGGATGTTGAATAGGAAAACTATCAAAAAAAAGTATCCACTACCTTTTATAGATCATCTTTTCAATCAAATGTAGGAAGAAATTATCTTTTCTAAGATTGATCTTAGAGTGGGATATATTAGTTGAGGATTTAGGATGAGGATATTCTGAAGATAGCTTTCAAAAGTTATTATGGGCATTATGAGTTCCTAGTGTTAAACTTTGGGTTGACTAATGTATCAATAACATTCATTAATCTCATGAATAGTGTGTTCAAATATTTTTTAGATCACTTTATTTTATTCTTTCTAGATGACATTCTTATAAATTAAAAGAAGGAATAGAAACACTTTCAACATCTAAAACTAGTTCTACAATTTATATAAAATCATAAGTTGTATGGCAAGTTGTCTAAGTGTGCATGTTTCTAGGAGAAAGTGCAATATCTAGGACATAATATTTCTATAGATGATATTTTTGTAAATCTAACTAAGATAATATCCATTATGGAGTGGTCATTGCCAAGGAATGTGCATGAGGTAAGAAGTTTCATGGGATTAATAGGTTATTACAGGAAGTTCATTATGATTTTTTCCAAGATAGCTAATCAATTACCTTCTTGAAATGAAAGAACTAAGTATTTGTCTAGTCAAAAAATATGAAGTAGTTTTTCAGTGATTGAAAAGAAGACTTAATTCAACACCAATGTTAAGAGTTATTGACCCCAATGTTTAATTTTTAGTGATCATAGATTCATCAAGAGAGGGAATAGGAGGCATCCTTATGCAAGATAGTGCAATAGTGGCTTATGAATAAATGAAGCTGAAACCTTATGAGGTAAAATACACCCCTCATGATCTTGAACTTGTAGCACTTATTCATGCTTTGTAAGTTTGGAGACATTATTTATTTGGAAAACCATTTGAGTTTAAGATTGATAACTTGGGACTCAAATACATTTTCACCCAAAAAAATTTGAATTCTCATCAAATGTGCTAGTTAGAGTTTCCATCAGATTATGACTTTGATATCAATTACATCAAAGGTAAAGCGAACATAGTAGCTGACATCTTGAGTCATTGAAGGTATATAACATCTATGGTTATTATCATGAGTACTTTTAGTGATCATGTGATTGATTTCTCACTAGGAGATGAATTCTATGATTAGGTCATAAAAACATTATCTATGAATGCTAAGAATCCTCAGTATAAAGGTATTAGTTTTGAGAGTAATGGTATTTTATGTTACAACAAAAATATGTATGTGTCAGATAAAAAAAATATGAAAACTAAAGTGTTAAAATAATTGCACAATGCCCCATATTTTAGACATCTAAGAGTAACGAAGCTCATGGTAGAGTTTAGACCTCTATATTTATAGAAGGGACCAAGAAAGATGTGATAGACTATGTGTCACATTGTCTAGAATGTTAGTGAGTGAAAGATGAGCATGTGCACCCAACTGTATTATTATATCTGCATGATATACCATATTGGAAGTGGTAGGTTATTAGTATGGAATTTGTCCAAGGTTTACCAATGTCATGGAACATGCATGATATGATATTGGTAGTTGTTAAAAAACTAACCAAAGTGGCTCATTTTATTCTATGTATTTTGATAGATGATACACCTACCCTTGAAAAGAGATTCATAAAGGAAGTGCATAGGTTTCATGGTTTTCTAGAGAAGACCATTTTGGATCATGTTCTGAATATGAATTCTAGGTTTTAGGTAACTCTAAACTTAGATTTGGGTATGCAACTAAATTTAAACATTGCATATGAACCAAAGACTGATGGACAGACTAAGTGAGTTAATTAGGTGTTAGAGGATTTTCTTCATATGTATTGCATGGATCAAAAATACAAATGGGAAGATTATTTTTCATTTTTTGAGTTTACATACAATAAATCTTACCAATTAACTTTGAATATGACACCATTTAAGGCACTATATGAAAGAAGGTGCAAGACACCAATCAATTACGATAAGTTAGAGGACAGGGTAGTCTTTGGGTCTGAGATGATTTCAGAAATGGAAGAACAAGTTACATTAATGAAGTAGAGATTGGCTAAGGCCAATGATAGACAAAATATTTATGTTGATCTGAAGAAGATAGATAGGAAATTTTCTATAGTTGATAAAGTGTTCTTGTAGGTTAAGCCACAAGAAGAGCTTGATTAAATTTGGGAAGTCAATGAAACTATGACCAAGATATGTGAGACTCTTCAAGGTTTTAGAATTGGTCAATCCTATAACATATAGGATATCATTGCCACCAACCCTAGATCTATTAAATAATGTTTTCCATGTGTGTTATCTTAGAAAGTATATAGCTGATCCTTCACATGTACTAGATTGGAGTGATTTTTAGGTTCTAGATCTTGGAGGGGGTCATGGTAGAACTAATCAAAGTAATTGACACTCACACATGTCATTTATCTAATAGAGATGTGTCAAAATACAAGGTATTATGGAACCAATACTCTAAGGATAGTGCTACTTAGGAGGGCTATGATAAGTTATTCAAGATATTTTCAATTTTGTTAGCATGATTTGATATTAGATACGATGTTTTTACTATGTTAAACTCTCTTTTTTATTAAAATTTATTGTTTGAATAAGTATCATTGGGATGATGAATAGTTTTAGGTGGGAACGATGTTATATCCCAATTTTACCCTAAGTATTTTAACCTTTAAATCCATGGATTATTATGGTTATAATTTGATTATTATTGATTTGATTTGGAATTTATGACATATAATGGTTATGACACAGTTATATTTTTATTATATTACATGATGAATTAATTATGTGATAGCTATATTTTCTTATTATGTACATTATGGATGTATTTTTGTTAGTTATACATCATTAGTTTGATATATATGATGAATCAAACTAACTACCTACTTGTCATGAGGTGTATGTAGGATTGATTCTTCTCTTCAAGCTTGATGAAGGGAAAGCATCATCGGAAAGGATGGCATAGATGGGATGATTGGGTGATGCCAAAGGAACTGATAATAACACAACACACACCACAATAGAATAAATTTTTAACTCTTTGTTTGATTTTGATAGTTAGTTTGTTTTTGAGTGTTAATGTACTTATGCTTTGATCATGTTTCAATTGATGATTATGATGATATAATTTTTTGATATCATGTATGATTTTAGTACATATATTTACTCATATAATTTTTTTTATGATCATGCTATCAATATTTACACTAATATGGTTATCTAACATAGTGACTAGTTTAAATGATATTCGATAAATATCATTATCTTGATTTTATGTCTTTATGGATAAGAAATAGTCAAGGCATTAGTATAAATTTATGATTAGATAATGATAATGATAGAATTATTATAACATCTAGGTGTGTGATGAAATATTAAAATGTTCAATAAGATTGTCTTTATGGTCAAAAGTTGGTTATTCAAAATTATAATGTAGTTAACCATTTTGAGTTAATGCCAATAGTTGAATTAATATCATATGAAATTAACCTTAGATAGAGGATTGAAATGAAAGTGGAATTAGACTTATGCTATAAATAAAATTATTAATTAGTTTGATTTATCTTCTAATAAGATAATTACCTATTACATTTAAATTAAGAAAATTTAACTATCAAAATAATGCTAACCTAAGAGCTATGTCTAATGCATGAAATACATTGAGAATTAAAATTATAAAATTATAATTCAATAATGACTTAAGTGGACTTAATACAATAATTAACTCAGCTTCAAACACAAATATTTAAACATGTAGGATTTATGCAAATAAATGAAGCTCAAGTTAAGTCGATGGCAATTAAATTTAAATTGAAATGGTAGAGTGATGGTTTATACATGGAATTTTTAAGAATGAGATTATATTAAGAGAATGGAAGAATATGGTAGCATATGAAATGATATGGTAAGGAATAAAAAGGTGGGCAGAGTGATATAATAGAAAAGAAAAATCCATTCAAGGAGGAGGAGAATGATTCTTGGAGGAAATTATCGATAGGTGGTGTAATTCCATTTCATGGTTGCTAGGCTTGGAAAATTTGTGTATGTTTTATTGAATGGGTTTTAAAACCATGTCTATAAATTAAATTCTATGTTTTATTTTTATTATGTTCTATATAAACATAAAAATTGTATATACGGATAAGTTTATTTTATAATGTGAATCTGTCACACCCATTTAGAGGTTGTCTTGTGTATATAAGCCATTAATAGTTGGATGGTTTGAGTATTGTATATAAATACATGAATCTAGTTATAATTTGATTTATTTTGTTTTATAAAGAGGGATAAAAATAGTTTACACACACACACACACACACACACACACACACACACACACACACACACACACACACACACACACACACACACACACACACACACACAGAGAGAGAGAGAGAGAGAGAGAGAGAGAGAGAGAGAGAGAGAGAGAGAGAGAGAGAGAGAGAGAGAGAGAGAGAGAGAGAGAGAGAGAGAGAGAGAGAGAGAGAGCGATATGAGTAGTTATATTCAATTTATATAATATTTATATGAATTGGGAAATATATTCAAGTCTTTTATGTTTTATATCCTATAACTAATTAAGGAAGATTCTTATTCCATATGGTTTTTACCTAAGCTATCTACATACCTTTTATACTGTAACAAGTTGACTAAGATAAACTAGTAGTTGAGAAAATAGGTAAATACTTGGGAGGTGAACTAGTCATTTGAGTATGTGATGTAGACTCATAGGGAAAATTCCTCATAAGCATCGCCATCTAATTTTAAACCCAATTGGTCACAATGACTTGCTAGTTTTGATCTTGAAAACTCCATCTCTAGTTTAATCTTTCCTATTCCTTGGGATCGTAATAGTATCTTTGAATATTAACTTGTTTATTGTAATATTCAAGGAATTTATTGATATATTTAACTTCTTATTTATAAATCACCACTCATTACATACCTCATACAAGTCTTCCCTTTACAAGTCCTTCATATGCTTTCACTAGGTAAGATATCTTTTGTCTTCAAATGCTAATCTTTGATATAAATATAAAGAAGTAAATATATTGAAATAAATAATATATGAATTTATTATTATACATGTTTCAATCCCTTAAAATTCATCAAACTGACCAAATCCTTCACCAATCCTTTGCATAATGTTCACAATATCTAGACAAGGCTAATAGCCTTCTTCACACAAATTCTCTTTCCTTAATCAATCTAGGATATTTTAAAAATATTAAATTAAATTTATATTCCTAATTTATATCCCCTGAGGTATGGGAAAAGTTTTATGGTATTAATCTCCTTTTACCTCCTACTTTCTTTGAAAAACAATCATCTTTTAGGCCTAATTAGGCCTATTTCAACACCACAGTACAAAAAACCATACTAGTCTATACTATTAAAAACCAAAATCACTTGAATCACTCTTTTAACCCTAAACCAAGTAGTATCACAAAATTTTATCTTATTCTGATAGTTATATCTCTCTAAATGTCTTAAACCCTAATTCTAGGGTTTGTTGAGCCTTGTTTAGGCTAAGAGCCTTATAAATCACATATATTTTCATATATAGTGTTTCAAAGACCCAAAAAACTTTAATTAGGTTTGTTTTAACTTATAATATATCCCCAAATATTATTTATACCTTATTCCATGTGTCAAATGCTTAAAAACAACCATTTATAGTTGATTATGCAACATTTTAAGGACTATGCATAGTTTTCCATATCCTATTCTCTTTTTATTATAACTTTATCCTTCCATAAACCTTCTGTATGATCATCCATATTATTAAAATATATTATTTTCCATCCACAACTATCATATACCTTCCATAAATTATTCACACTTCTAATTGTGGATTGACTATGTAGGGAAACATGTGTTACATAGGTCTGTATTAAGGATTACCTATAGTAGGTTAGGTTCCATGCAAGAATAAAATGATATAATTATAATGAAAAAAATATATGACTCACACCCACTATATAAATTCAATAACTTAGGGTACATGAATATGAGCACTTTTAGCATCTGAAACTAGTTCTACAATTGTTATAAAAGTATAAGTTGTATGGCAAGTTGTCTAAGTGTGCATGTTTTTAGGAGACAGTGAAATATCTAGGACATATTATTTATATAAATGACATCTATGTAAATATAAGTAAGTTAAGATCCATTATGGAGTGGTCATTTCCAAGGAATGTGCATGAGGTAAGAAGTTTCATCAGATTAACATGTTATTATAGGAAGTTCATTCTAATTTTTTCCAAGATAGCTAATCAATTACCTTTTTGGAATGAAATAACTAAATATTTATCAAGTCAAAAAATACGAAGTAGTTTTTAAATTATTTAAAATAAGACTTAATTCAACACCAATTTTAAGAGTTACTGATGCCAATGTTTAATTTTTAGTGATCACAAATTCATCAGGAGAGGGACTAGGAGGCATCCTTATGAAAGATAGTGCAATAGTGGCTTACGAATAAATGATGCTAAAACCTTATGAGGTGAAATAAACCACTCATAATCTTGAACTTATATCAATTATTAATACTTTGTAAGTTTGGAGACATTTTTTATTGGGAAAACCATTTGAGTTTAAGATTGATAGCTTGGGACTCTAATACATTTTCACCCAAACAAATTTAAATTCTTTCCAAAGGTGATAGTTAGATTTTCCATCAGATTATGGGTTTGATATACATTACATCAAAGGTAAATAGAACATAGTATCTAACACCTTGAGTCATTGAAGGTATATAACATCTATGGTTATTATCAAGAGTACTTTCAGGGATCCTGTGATTGAGTTCTCACTGGAAGATGAATTCTATGATCAGGTGATAAGAACATTATCTATGAATGCTAATAATCCTTGGTATAAAGGTTTTAGTTTTGAGAGTGATGGTATTTTATGTTAGAAAAAAATGATGTATGTGTTGGATCAAAAGAATATGAAAAGTAAAGTGCTAAAAGAATTACATAATGCTCCATATTTGGGACATCTAAGAGTAACCAAGCTCATGGTAGAGCTTGGACCTTATATTTTTATAAGGGAATCAAGAAGGATGTGACAAACTATGTGTCACATCATCTAGAATGTCAGTGAGTGAAATATTATCATATGCACCCAATTATATTATTATATCTACATGAATACCATATTGGGAGTGGTAGGTGATTAGTATGGAATTTGTCCAAGGGTTACCAATGTCATGGAACATGAATGTTATGATCTTGGTAGCTGTTGACAAACTAACCAAGGTGGCTCATTTTATTCTAGGTAATTTTATAGATGATACACCTACCCTTGAAAAGAGATTCATAAAAGAAGTGTATAGGTCTCATGGTTTTCTAGGGAAGACCATTTTGGATCATGTTTTGATTATGAATTCTAGGTTTTTGGTAACTCTAAACTTAGCTTTGGGTATAAAACTAAATTTATACATTACATATCACCCAAAGACTAATGGAAAAACTAAGTGAGTTAATTAGGTGGTAGAGGATATTATTCATATGTATTTAATAGATCAATAATAAAAATGGGAAGATTGTTTTTCATTGGTTGAGTTTACATACAATAAATCACACCAATCAGCTTTGAAGATGGCACCATTTGAGGTACTATACAAAAGAAGGTGCAAGACACCAATCATTTGGGATAGGTTAGAGGAAAAGGTAGTCTTTGGGTCAAAAATTATTTCATAAATGGAAGAATAAGTTAGATTAATCAAGTAGAGATTGGTTGAGTTAAATGATAGACAAAAGAGTTCTACTAATCTAAAGAGGATAAATATGAAATTTTCTATAGGTGATAAAATGGTCTTCTGAGTTAAGCCTCAAGATGAACTTGATTAAATTTAGGAATTCAATAAAACTACGACCAATATATGTGGGACCCTTTAAGGTTTTATAATTGGTCAATCCTATAGCATATAAGATTACATTGCTACCAGCCCTATAGCTATTACATAATGTTTTCCATGTATCTTATCTTAGAAAGTATATAGCTAATCCTTCACATGTACTAGATTGTAATGATTTCTAAGTTCTATATCTTGGGAGGCTCATGGTATAACTAATCAAAATAATTGACATTCATAAATGTCATTTTCATAATAGAGATGTGTCATAATACAAGGTCTTTTGGGATGAAGACTCTAAGGATAGTGCTACTTAGGAGGGCTATGATGAGTTCTATAGGATAGTTCCACATTTTATAGCATGATTTGATATTAGATACTATGTTTTTACTATGTTAAACTCTCTTTTTTATTCAAATTTATTGTTTGAATAAGTATCATTGGGATGATGAATAGTTTTAGGGGGGAATGATGTTACATCCCAATTTTACCCTAAGTATTATAACCTTTAAATCCATGGATTACTATGGTTATCATTTGATTATTATGGATTTGATTTGTACCTTATAACATATAATAATTATGACATAGTTATATGTTGATTAGAATACATGATTAATTAATTATGTGATAGTTGTACTTTCTTATTATGTACATTATGGATGTATATTTTCTAGTTATACATCATTAATTTGATATATATGATGATTCAAACTAACCACCTAATTGTCATGAGGTGTATGTAGGATTGATTCTTCCCTAAAGGTATGATGAAGGGAAAGCATCATCAGAGAGGATGACATAGATGGTATGATTGGGTGATGCCAAAAGAACTGTTAGTAACACAACACACACCATAGTAAAATAACTTTTTAACTCTTTGTTTGATTTAGATTGTTTTTCAGTGTTAATATACTTATGATTTGATCATGTTTCGATTGATGATTATGATGATATAATTTTTAAATTTCATGTATGATTATAGTGCATATATTTACTCATATAATTTTTTTTAATGACCATGCTATTGATATTTACACTAATCTAGTTGTCTAACATAGTGACTAGTTTAAATGATATTTGGTAAATGTCATTATCTTGATTTTATGTCTTTATGAATAAGAAATAGTCAAGGCATTAGTATAAATCTATTATTAGATAATGACAATGGTAGAATTAGTATAACATCTATGTGTGTGATGAAATATTAAAATGTTCCATAGGATTCTCTTTATGGTCAAAAGTTGGTTATTGATTTCTCCATAGTCACATTGTTATTCAAAATTATAATGTAGTTAACCATTTTGAGTTAATGCCAATAGTTGATCTAATATCATATGAAATAAACCTTAGATAGAGGATTGACATGTAAGTGGCATTAATTAATGTTATAAATAAAATTATTAATTAGTTTGATTTATCATTTAATAATATAATTACCTATTACATTTAAATTAAGAAAATTTAACTAGCAAAATAATGGTAACCTAAGAGCTAAGTCTAATGCATGAAATACATTGAGAGTTAAAAGTTTAAAATTATAATTTAAGAATGAATTAAGTGGACTTAAGATAGTAATTAACTTAGCTTCAAACACAAATATTTAAACATGTACGATTTATGAAAATAAATGAAGCTCAAGTTAAGTCGATGGCAATTAAATTTAAAATGAAATGGTAGAGCAATGGTTTATACATGGAATTTTTAAGAATGAGATTATATTAAGAGAATGGGAGAATATGGAAGCATAGGAAATTATATGGTAAGGAATAACAAGGTGAGAAGAGTGATAGAATATAAAGGAAAAATCCATTTAAGGAGGAGGATAATGATGCTTGGAGGAAATTATTGATAGGTGGTGTAATTCCATTTCATGGTTGCTAGGCTTGGAAAATTTGTGTATGTTTTATTGAATGGGTTTTCAAACCATGTCTCTAAAGGAAATTTTGTGTGTTATTATGCTCTATATAAACCTAAAATTTTTATATATGGATAGGTTTATTTTATAATGTAAATCTGTCACACCCATTTAGAGGTTGGCCTATGTATATAAGCCATTAATAGTTGGATGGGTTGAGTATTGTATAGACCTATAGGAATCGAGTTATAAGTTTATTTAATTTTTTTTAGAAACAGGGCTATAAATAGTATATATACCTATAGGAATTCATATTGGTGTATGTGTGTGTGTGTGTGTATATGTGTGTGTGTGTGTGTGTGTGTGTGTGTGTGTGTGTGTGTGTGTGTGTGTGTGTGTGTGTGTGTGTGTGTGTGTGTGTGTGTGTGTGTGTGTGTGTGTGTGTGTGTGTGTGTGTGTGTGTATTTAATTTGTATAATATTTATATGAATTGGGAAATCTATTCAAGTCTTTTATGTTTTAGATCCTATAAATGGTTAAGGAAGATTCTTATTACATATGGTTTTTACCTATGTTATTTACGTACCCTTTATACTGTAACAAGTTGACTAAGATAATCTAGTGGTTAAGCAAATAGGTAAATACTTGGGAGGTGAACTGGTAATTTTAATATGTGATGTAGAGGCATGGGGAGAAGTCCTCATAAACATCACCATCTAATGCTAAAACCAATTGGTCACAATGACTTGTTAGTTTTGATCTTCAAAACTCCATCTCTAGTTCAATCTTTCATATTCCTTGGGATCATAATAGTCTCTTTTAATATTAAATTGTTTAATGTAATCTTTAATCCCCTTATTCATATATTTAACTTCTTATTTAAAACTCACCACTCATTACCTACCTCATACAAGTCTTCCCTTCACAAGTCCTTCATATGATTTCAATAGGTAAGATATCTTTGGTCTTCAAATGCAAATCTTTGATATAAATATAAAGAGGTAAATAAATTTAAATAAATATTATATGAATATCTTATTATATATGTTTTAATCCCTTATAAGTCATCAATATGACCAAATCCTTCACCAATCCTTTGCATAAGGTTCATAATGTCTAGACAAGGCTAATAGCCTTCTTTATGGAATTTATCTTTCCTCAATAAATATAGGATATTTTAAAAATATTAAATTAAATTTATATGCATAATTTATAATCCTTGAGGTATGGGTATAATTTCATGGTCTTACTCTCCTTTTACCTCCTACTTTCTTTTAAAAACAATCCTCTTTCAGGCCTAATTAGGCCTATTTCAACACCATAGTACACAAAACCATACTAATATATACTATTGAAAATTAAAAACTCTTTAATCACTCTTTCTACCATAAACCAAGTAGTATTACAATTTTTTATCCCATTTTGATAGTTACATCTCTTTAAATGTCTTAAACCGTAATTCTAGGGTTTGTTGAGCCCTGTTTAGGTTCAGATCCTTATAAATGACATATATTTTGTTCTATAGGGTTTCAAATACCCATAAAACTTGAATTAAATTTTTTTAAACTTATAATAAATCCATAAATATTATTCATACCTTATTCCATGCATCAAATGCTTAAAAACAACCATTTATAGTTGACTATGTAGCATTTTAAGGACTGTGCATAGTTTTCCATATCCTATTCTCTTTTCCTTATAACTTTATCCTTCCATAAAATTTATTTATGATCATACACATTAATAAATGATATTATTTTCCATACACAACTATTATATAGCTTCCATATATCATTCACACTTCTAATTAGGTATTGACTATGCATGGAAACATGTGTTACATAGGTCTATATTAAGGATTACCTATAGTAGCTTAGGTTCCATGCAAGAATAAAATGTTATAGTTATAAAGAAAGAAAAAAATATGAATTATTCCCACCATATAATTTCAATAACTAGGACTGTATGTTCCATCATTATAATCTAGAACCTACTATAGGTAATCCTAGTTTTAGAGGGAAAACTCGTAAAAGTCCTATAACACATCCTAAGTGACCCAAATGAAGTATAAGACCACAAATGGGCCTAATAAGGTCCATTAAACACATTGAAATAAAAAATTTACCATATTTTACCCATTTATTGACAAGAAATCAAGAATAGTGCTTCTTGGATGGATGCTCCTGTATCACTATGTCAATCTCTTGGTTGCATATATACTATTAGACGTAATTAATTATGTAGATGGATGTGAATATTATACATATAAACACATAAATGATATGTTCATATTCTCAAGGTATTAATAGATGATAATATGGGAAACTCCATATAGTTTGTTGAGAAAGAAACAAAAAATGTATGAAGGAAACTACATTTCCTCTTTATTGTAAATTAAATTTTGGGTGAAATTTTATATTTGCCTTAGATTTATGTATTATGGGTTGAACTCGAGTCTATATATGTAAATTTATCTTAGTCACAATATATGTATTATAATTAATCAACTAGGTCTGATTAGCTGTGCATACATTATTCTTTGTGAAATAAATTAAACCTCTTGGCTGTGTAGTCAATTTAAAAATTATAAGTTTGGTTATGCATTTAATGTATTTTTATTTTGGGTATTTTTATTAGAGGTAATTAATTATGTTGTTGGATGTGAATATTATACATATAAACACATATATGATATGTTTATATTCTCAAGGGATGAATAGATGATGATATGGGAAACTCCATATACTTTGTTGAGAAAGAAACAAAAAATGTATGAAGGAAACTACATTTCCTCTTATTGTAAATTAAATTTTGGGTGAAATTTTATATTTGCCTTAGATTTATGTATTATGGGTTGAACTCGAGTCTATATATGTAAATGTGTCTTATTCACAATATATGTATTATAATTAATCAACTAGGTCTGATTGGCTGTGCATACATTATTCTTTGTGAAATAAATTAAACCTCTTGGCTATGTAGTCACTTTAAAAATTATAAGTTTGGTTATGCATTTAATGTATTTTTATTTTGGGTTTTTGGTTATATATATATAACCAAAAACCCAAAATAAAAATACATTACACACACACACACACACACAAACAAAATCATATTCTACATACTTTATTTCCATAACTAGTCAACAAGGCCAAACTAGAAGATGTACATGTGTTATGTATTCAAGGTATACATTATAAAATGGCTTTGCATGTGTATTATGGATTAATAATGAAGGTTGATAGTTATGAATTGATTTAGTATTCATATTTATAGGTAGTATTTGAGTTATTCACTTGAAAATGAGTCACGAAATTTTAGTTAGGTTAACCACTTGTGTAGTGAATAATAGTATTTTACAGTGAATAATATATTTATTAATTTATGATTATTTTAAACAGATTTTAAACATCTAACACAGTATACATTTATGTGATTTTTTATATAAAAACTTGTAAATGGATTTTTATAATAGATACATTATAAACAAATTGTTAAACCCTATTACAAATATGAAAACTAGTATACTATGTATATTTGTATGTAAATTGATGTGTGCAGTTAAACATTACCTATACATATTGGTTATAATGATGTTTTGATTATTTTATAAAGTTAGATATGGTATATGTATGCTTGTGATTAAGATTAAAATGAATTATTTTGATGTTTATGTAATTATAAACTTGATATGATTTATTCCCAGATGGTATGATCTTTGACTAGTAAGCGAATATATTCATTATTTTTGAAATATATTTATGTCTGAATTTCATTTAATGCATTTTATGGAATAAATGCATAGTTATTATTATATCTTATACTTATCATGTTTTCATATCTATTAATAGGAATAATTTGTTTGAATCATTGGTTTATATACTATGTTATATTTAACTAGTCTTGCATTGATAATGCTAAACAAGTAGTGAGATAGACTTCACTAGCCTAGTTAGCATCATGAATGCAAGATGAAGGTAATATGATCAAGCGGTGTGTATGAAATTGATTGATCCCAGATATAAATTTCTATTTGAAAAATATAGCCAAATTAAAGTCAGATAGACATTGTCATTTCATATGTTTGTTTTACATGTTTATACTATATCATGTTAGAACACATTTTATTTATTTTACACATTACATAGTAAGAATATTACATAACATGAGATTGGCATGTATCTTTGGATTCCTACACTATCACTATCTAACCATTCATGAAGATATTGTCATTCCTTAATGGGGGATTGTGTAGGGGATTAGCAGTTTATGGTTGGTGTGGAAAAGCACTCAAATGATGCTCTCCCTCCCCATTATACGACTTAATTAGTGACTAAACTTGATATTATCAGTGATACATGAGTTAATTTAATGACTCAAGCTCTGTGGAACATAGTATCTATTTATTGTATTAAGGCAAAATGCCTAATGGAAATTTAATTTTACTAATTTATATACTTCAACAGTAGTAGATGCATTATTATACTAGACATGGATGGATTTTAAAGTGATTAATTTAATTGTATTTATTTATATACATAAATTTCTATAGATTGGAACTATTATTGTGTTAATTTTTTGGATGTCTAATATGCTTGGGTAGTATGTAAGAAATCACTAATTAGATTCTTCTAGTGTAATCTAATAAAATAATAATTTTGAGTATTTAATTCATAAAAAACACTTACTAAATTATTCTAGAAAATCCTTGAGTGGTTGTTACACAAAATAACTAAACAAGATTAATTACATTACAAATATTAATTAACTTAACTAAATAAAAATTCCAAATCAAATTAGTAAATTTCATTTACCCATAAAGGAATTTTTATCCAAATACAAATTCAAAAGGTCAAAGGATATAATAAAGTGATTTATTATCTCCTAAATATTCAAAAAAATATGAGTCACACCTCAAAAATATCTAAAGTGAGTTGTCATACCTAAAAAATATCTAAATTGAGGTATCAAGATTTCATGAGTGCTTTGACCCAACATAGGGTTATACTAACTCAATTAGGTTAATTTAGACTCAACCAAAGTTAAAATTTAACCTAAATTCCCTAAGGTTAGATTTAGTTCTTAGATATATAAATACAAGTGCCCGCACCATATGCCAATAAGCTTTTATGTATAAGTTTGATCTATTGGAATATCTTATTCAAGCCTTTGAGAGTAGTGTTATAGTGCCCAATTTATGCCAAGATTCACACCAAGCCATAAGTGACTATTAGAGAGATTCTACCACCATAAAAGATCATTTCTACAAGACTTAAATCATCATAGCCTAAGAATGGACATTCTCATACAAACAAGTAAGCATTAAATTTAGCAAAAGAGGTAAGATATTTATATTGTCTTTATCTCTATTTTATGATATTATTTGTTATGTTATGCTCTCCCTAGTTCTTAGGCAAGGTGTCTAGTCCTAGTGTATTATTATGCTTGATTTTTGTCATTTCCACTAGCAAGGGACTAATATACATATTGTTTACTTTTTAAACACCTAAGGTACATAATGGTACACTCAGTGGGACCATGTATTCCATATGGCCAAGGAGAATGATATGATAACCTTAGTTTTACTAACAAATGCATTTAATTATTCAAGTTTAAAGCTTTCACCTAGAAATATACATCATTCTATTTTTTGAGTAAATGGTGGCTTCACCATTTCTATGCTTATTTATGATATTTATTTTTGTAAAAATGGTAGCTTTGACCTTATAAATGGTAGATTCTCCTTAAATAATTAGTGGCTTTTCTCCTATTGAATGACAAATTCACAAGGTGAACTTACTCTTTATTTCAATATGTTATTGCTTATTTTAGCAACTTCACCTTGCTAAATGGTGGCTTCACCAAAATTGATCTATATGTCTATATTTATAGGAATTTAGTAGCTTTGCCATGTTAAATGGTGGCTTTACTCTATATTTTACCAAAACTTGAGAGCTCAAAATGGATTTTTTTTTACTCATTTGATTTTTGGCTTCTAGATAAGGAAACCCCCTAACATTTTAAAAGACCTAAGGTGGAGAGAGAAAAGTCTAATCATAGATTAAAATCTCACACACATTATTTTAGTGCTTAAAATCCAATTAATCATGTTTGTCTTTTAGTTGTTTTCAAAAAATTTACAAGTGAAAACAAGGCTAAGTGGCCAAAATTTCAATCACAATTTGATTTGGTGTATTAAAAGGAACATACATTTTAGTTAGATCTCTTAAGAGATTTTACACTTTATGGTTGTTTTTTATTAGCTAAATTTTCAAGTTCATTCAACTAGTTTCTTTATTTATGGCAAACTAGAAAATATTTCATGTATGCTCTCCCCCGTCCCCTTTAGGAAACTTGGGGTGACCAAAAGTACTTTGTTTATTGCCTTTTATATTTGGTCTTATTGGAAATAATGTCATGTATGCTTTCCCAAAGATAAAAGTGACTTGGGTGACCCATAAATGACCTCTAAAGTTTTTCCAATTTATTTTATTACATTTGGCTCATGGGTGGGATGTTGTTTATCCCTCATAAGTTTTCTAGGGGTTCATTAACCTATCGTTTCATCTCCCAACATTATACCAACCCCACTCCATGGTGGGATTTATAAATTGGTCAAATAATTGTATGGGAAAGTGGTGGGTGGTTAGCCTAACCATCCCAATGATCACTTAGGACATGCAATAACCAAGCATTAGAATTCATGAAGAATTACATGGATGAATTCATTATGGAAAGTAATAAACCATTGTATAACAAGCCAAGTAGTTTGGACTCAATTGACATGATTTCACCCTTGTGTCATCCACACTTGAAACCATTTAGTGCATTAAATATTTATAGATTTTAGTCAAATCTCCACTTGTCATAGAATTTCTTACCAAATGATGAGTTATCCTAACTCTAAGTTTGTGCCACATACCAATGCTTGAGAGCTAGAAGGGCGTATAAAAACTCTACTTACATTTATACTTTAATTTTTAGATTAACACATAATTCCTTAAGATAATTTGTATATCAATGGAAACTTTGGTAGAAGCTATATACACCCATGCCAATTTTAGACATAGGACGAGCTATTATTTCTACTTCTATTTTTTTAATTTATATGTGTGTTTTAAGACTAAAACTATTTTTTTGTATTATCACATCAAAAACAAGTCCAAAAAATTAGTTTGTTTTCACACCCCTTTAGCCTAAGAGGTTAATTTGTTTATTTTGTGTCAAACCTTTTACCTTAGAGATTTATCTAAAACCATTTATGTCTCACTTTTTTAAATGGGGCATAATTACGCTACCCATTTTGTCTCAAACATTTTGTCTTAGATATTTTATTCTAAAACCATAATTATGACATTTGTTTTAAGGAGTGTTGTTATGCTACCTAAATTATTTCAAATATCTTGTCTTTTTTGAGACCAAGTTTTAATCCATTATTATATGTCTCTTATTTCAAATGCATGGTTACATTGCCTATTTTGGTCTAGCCCTTTTGCCTTATAACATTTGAGTCTTTTCACATTAAATATGAAAATCAACCTTTCAAAGTGTAAATCTTAAACTAATCAGGTTTATGACAAAGTCTCATCTAATTTAGGATTAGGTTGTCTACCTTTTATTTTTGGATTGTGTTACTTAGGTTAATTTCCTATTTGATATAAAAGACACCTTGTCTAGACTTAGAGATTGTTGTTTGTTTTTCTATATTTTTTAATAATATTTTTAGCCAAGTTGTTTCCACATTCCTTGTTTAAAGTTCTTTATGCCAAATTCTAGCTGTTCTAGTTCCATTCTTCAAATAATCTCTCGTGAATCAAATATCAAGTCTTAGTGAGCCAATTATTAAGTGTCATCTAAGCCAATTACCTTAGTTTAGTTTGTTTTTAGGTTCTAATTTGAGTTCTTTGTTTTTAGGTTTAACCTTGTTTTTTGCATTAGAACATTTACAATCACCTTTGGGAAAATCATTTCTATCTTTTCATCCTAGTTCATAATTAATCTACTTAGTCTAGAAACTTTTGCCACTGATTATAACTACCTTTAGAAAATCAAGACCTTATCTAGAGACACGTTTTGAGCCATGGTGTTAATTTTACTATTGATTATAACCTATTTTGGGTAAATTAGTATCATTTTATTAGACCGATCTTGTGTTTATTTTGTTCTTCCTTTGTCAAATTTGGTTATTTTATCCTTTGTACCTCTTTTATAGAGCCAAAGGCTATTTATTTTTATACCTTAGTTATTTATTACCCTTAGACCCTTTATTTTTCATATGACCTATCCATGGATCTAAATATAGCTCATTACATGCATAATGGAACCATGTATAATCTAGGCTATGATAACTTTGTGACCAATGACCCTTTTGTTCAAGAGTCTATAGTGATGTAGTTTATGAGATGGATCCCTATCTATATTATAACACCCATATGCTAAATAAAGGCCTGATCCTTTAGTGTAGTATCTAGTGACTATACCTCCTTATCTAGGCCAAGAACTAGATCAAATTACATACTACCTTATTCAAATAATACCTAACATTGAATAAATCCTAAAAAAATATCCTTATTATGTTATGACACCAACACATACAAGATATGATATGTACTTTTTTTAACATAATTTTATAGATAATAAAGACAAAGTTCTTATTATATATATCAAAGGAGGAGCCAAGTTTATGCCAGACTTCCCACATGAAATTATAAGTGGATTTATTATAACTCCTAACAATGTGACTCAAATTTAATCATTCAAATATTAATCAAGTATTTATAGTCAAGATTTAGTCCAAATGGCACAATAAGACCAAAGTACACTTGTAAAAGGGAAAGGCCCTATGGATGAACAAATGGAATAGGTATAACAAGCATACAAAAACTATCTCAAGATAAATCAAAATATTAATGCAAGGGATATTTATAACATGCCACTTATTGAGATATATCCATCAACAAAGAAACAAATGGATGCTTTGGGATATGCAAGCCAAATGTAGACCCATTTAGCCAAAACACATTGGTTGGTGACATGTATAATGAACATATTTTGATAGAAGAGACTCATGATAAAAATTAATACCTCACTCAAAATTTTGTGGATAACACATAAGTGCATTCTAGTTTAAACCAAAGTAGACCTAAATTACTACCAATCACTAGACAATAGATTCCTCCAAATAATGGTATGAGTGGATTACATTAATAGGGGATGGGAATATCTATTTACCATAATCAATAAAAAAACCCACCACTCCTTAATTATCTACTTAATTTATTGTGTAATAAAGGAAACAAATAAATAAAAAACCAACTTACCACTGCAACATGTGTAGAACACTATGTCACCTCAATAGGTGACAATAAATGTTCTATCACAAGTAAAAGCCAATATACCTTATCAATCATAGACATTGCCTAACCAACAAGATATTACTATTGGTTATAAAGTATCATTTATTCAATAACAACAAATGCCAAACCCCCAATAGTTTCCTAACCAACAAGTTTCACTCCAACAAAAAGTGCATATTAAAAAATAAGGGTTGCTTCAACAATAAGTGTCAATCCAATAACACGGGTTCAACCAAAAACAAAGGTATTATGTAAAAAAGGTACCATGAGATAATAAAAAACTACCTTTCACCCAATATGTATCATAGACACAAAAATTATCCAACTATCAAGACCTCTAATAGTAAAGATCTAGTCAAAATTATGTTCCTTATATATAACAAGGTTCGACAAGTAGGCACAAATTTCCCTTCCAAACCAAATAATACCTACACATTCCAAAAATCCAAATTCCATTACCAAATACAAAATTCACTAAATAAGGTTGTGTATCCAACCCAAACTATATTCTAATTCAACAATAGTGTATTCCATATCCATAGTATAATCCTAATGTAGAGGTATGCATACCTAGTCATCCTATAAATTCAACCAACATTATACAACATGCTTCACCTAATCAAGGTAATCCACCTTTAATCATGAAACCTTGACAAAAATAGGCCACTCCTAATTTCATTTCCTAAAATTTACAATAAATGAAAGATAAAATTCAATCTATATAGATTGGAAAACAAACAAAAAATTAAAATTGGGTGAAATATGCTCTTATACATTCAACATGGATTATCTAAAAATACAATTTCTTCTAGGTTATGGTCCATAAAAATTTGAAAAATATAAAGGAAAAGGTGAGCCTAAATATAATTTAAAACAATTATTTATTTCATGCTAGTCAATAGACTATATTGACATATACTTACTTCTACTCTTTCTAAGGAGTCTATCTGAACAAACCTTAGAATAGTTATTAAAATTACCAAATAATTCTTACACAACTTTTATGGTATTTTAAATAATTTTGTATAACACTTTTCATATAAACTTGAGCATTGGATTACTATTATGGATATAGGCCAAGTTAAATATAGGACTGGTGAAATCTTTACTAGATACTTGCAATGTTGGAAAAAACTAGCGAGTTGGTTTACTCATAATCTAATAGATAAATAGTTGGATGTGATATTTACTATGAGATTGCATAGTACTATTTCTTACCATCTTAAGCTATAATGTGCTCATACATTTTAAGAGGTTATAATTAACGGAATACAAATAAAAAATCCCCTTGTCAACAAAGGGATAACTAGTTATCCTCTTCTAATCAAAACTAGAACTAGAATCAAGTCTAGAACCATATTCAAAACCCAATTCAAATACTATATTTAAAACCTAATTATTATAATAATAAAGAGATATCTAAACCCTATAATTGTAATAAAAATGTTGTTGGAAATGTAGTTACCAAATCACACAACATTCAGATGATACAAACACTAGCTATCTATTTACCTCTACCTACTCAGAAACTACCTAATCCATATATTAAACCTATACCTCCATAAAATAAACCATCTAAAAATAAAAACAAATTTCAATCCACTCTTCCAAGGAGAAGAACACCCATAGCTAGATAATTCAATGGCATAGGTGAGCTTATTGAATGCATTTTTTGAAGATTTGTTTAAGTAAATATGATTAGTTGGATGATACTAAAGCTATTATCTAAATTAATTTTCCTTGATTAGTATAAGGAACTTGATTTTTTTAAGTACCATCATGTTATAGGATATTTAATAATATGGTGTATCCAACTCAAGCCTTTGATTGAGAATATGCTGGAAAATGGAGAGATATAAAGAGACACCCATGCTCTTATGAATAATCATAACTTGGGTATCTACCTAAATCCATTTCCCTAACATAAAAATAACAATAACTAGTAGCAATACCAATAATATCAATAACAGTGGAAAATAACTCCACCTCAAAATCAATAAAAATAATAGCCACAAAAAAGGTCAAAACCAATGGAAAAATGATCAAACCAACCAAAGAGGCCATCATGTCATTACATATAATTATAAAAATGTTATAGGACACATTTTAGGTGGTCATCTTACCACTATCACTATCAACCCTAGACCAATTACAAATAGACTTAGACCTTTTCCCAATAATGTCTATTTTCTAAGCAATACCTGCCAACCTCCTTATGTTGGTGATTATTATATGGGGCATTTTGACAATTAGGCACCCTACAATCTAGAAATCGCCATTCCAAGCCTCATTACCTACCCAACTAGTTATCAAATCCAAGAATTAGATTGATATTACATAATCACAACTTAGCAAGCTAGGGTCACTATCAAAGGACTACATCCAAATACTACAAATGAGCCTAATCAAACTTCCATGCCAATCATAAATAAACTAATTGATAAAACTGAGGGGAAGGCCTATGATATTTTGGAATAATTTAAGAAGACACCTATGCACATATACATCCTAGATTTTTTTATGTATATCTACCATCCACAAAGGCATCGTGAATGAATATTTGATCCAATCCCTTATGCTAGATGATATCAATCAAGATAAATTCCAATCCATTGTAGGACACTTGGCCCTTGGCCAACATCTCATCTTTAACCAAAGTGATCTATCTTCTCTAGGCCCTCTAAATAATAACCTATTACACATTGAGATCGGTATAATAAACCATAGAGTTAAATGAATCCTTCTAGATAATGGCTCAAGTCTCAAATTTGTGTCTCTAAATTTTGTCAAACATATTAGATATATAATAGTTTACTTACAACCAAATGCCATTATTATCAAGGTATATGATAATGAAGAACATGAATCTCAAGGTATTATTATCCTACCAGTGGTCATTAGGCCATTGACACATGACACTATATGGCATGTGTTAGACTTGGAACTATATTAAAATATGTTATTGGGCCAACCTTGGAACCATAAAATTAAGGCTATACCTTCTACAATGCATTAATGTATAAAATTTCCACATTTAGGAATGGAAGTGACTATCCTTACTAATCTTCAACCATATTAGTATTGTAAATGTGTTGAGGCTAAATATAAAAAGTACAACTATAGGTTTGGCATGAATCCTATGTGCAAATTAGATGGAGAAAGATCCAGAAAGGAAAAATCCATTGAATTAGGCCCACAATCTAATTACATTGATCCACATATCTTACCCTTTACCTAAGTCATGCTTTCACTAGAAATTTCCAACCACTTCTATATAACTAAAAATGGTCTAGGAGAATAGAGTACTCATAATGCATTCCATATTCAAAATTTTCTAAAAACCTAAAATCTTATGGGAGACCTAAGAACAAATCTACTCATATGGAGTGGGAAAATAAAGGAAAATCTCAACTAAATAAACCCATTATTTTCAAAATAAAATTAATTCTAAAATATGACCCCTTAGCATAAAATGATTCATGAATCTACAATAATGAGTTAGCTAACTATTAATAGAGTGAAAAGCATCCTATCCCTGATTACATTATGGATCACCTAGCTTATAAAGGTAGATGCCTAGAGTTCCATCAACAAGGAATAATTTAACTAGTCTTAATGACAAAGAACAAGGGGATGTAGGGTATTAGATTTAAACTAACTAGGGGTGACCCCTAATATCTTATTCATGTTCTAACACCAACAACTAGTGATGATGATGACAATGATGTAGGGTCTAATTCTAGCATCTAAAATGACCTTACCACTAAAAATTTATTTAACCCCTATGTTGTTTGTACCGTTAGTCATATTTATCAACTTTTGTATTTAACCCTTTACCATCCATAATTGATAGACTGGGACTAGCAAGAGTCAACAATGTCATTCAATGAGTTTGAAAATGATGAGACCATATACAACTTTCTGGAGTTGAGGAGTCACATTCCTATTGAAGACCATAAGAAAGGATTTTCTATTAGAGTAGATCTTGCTACTTACTTTGGAGAGTGGGTAAACTTACCTAGACAAAAACAAAAACAAAATCAAATGTTGAGGTCTAAAAGTGAAAACCTCTTTGAGGCACTTTATGACCAAGGAAAAATTAAAGAGAAAGGCAAGTCCCTTGGTGAAAACTAGTTTCTAACACCATTAGACGGGATTGCTCACCCTTCTTCCTATGAATCACATGAGACCTATAACCCAAAATATTTTTATGGATTATATATCAATACTAAGGAGCAAAAAAAATTTGCATATATTATTCAAAAGTGCCTTAAGGTATTCATATCATGGCTGATGCCAGCATTAGGATATTTTGATACATCCTACTTAGGATAATTAGATGAGCTAGTATGTCTAGAGGATTTTACCATTGCCAATCAATTCAACTCCTTGCCAACTATTCTAGATGATGTTTCCACACTTCTTGTGTAAGACACTTCAGAGGTGAATATTGGGACTCTAAAGGACCCAAAGTGGATTAAACTAGGTGCATCCCTCACTAAGGAAGAACATGATGCTTTTACAAGACTTTTGAGGGAATTATTGACATATTTGCATGGTATTATTTAGACATGTTAGGTTTAGACTTTGCTTTGGTTGTACATCATCTTGTTTTACATCTTGATTCCAAGCCTATTAAGTAAAATTTGTGCAAGATGCTTCCTCATATTACTATACTAGTAAAGAAAGAGTTGGATAAACTCTTACACATGAATGCATTAGGTGAATAAACTATTTAGAGTGGATTTAAAACATTATGATAGTGAGAAAGAAACTAGAAGGTGCCAATATTTTCACTAATTTTGGAGATATCAACACAACCTACCCAAAATATGACTTCACTTTTCCTAATAATAACATGATAATTGACTCAATGATTGGATATGAAATTATCTCTATAATGGATGGCTTTCTAGGTTATAATAAGATCAAAATAACAACACAATACTATGTTCACCACTCTATGGAGAATGTTTTGTTATCAAGTGATGTCATTTGAACTTAAGATTGCCATATCCACTTACCAAAGAGATATGATATTGATTTTACAAGGCATGATGCATGACATTATTGAGGACTATGCCAATGATATCTTGGGTAAATCAAAGATCCATGTTGATCATCCAAATATGCTATGAATAATCTTTGAGATACTTTATGAATAAAACATTAAGCTTAATCCAAATAAATATGTATTTAACATCACTTATAACAAACTATTAGGTTTTATTATCTCTCATAAGGGCATTGAAGTTTACCCAAGTAAAGTTTGTGCAATTATAGAAATACCACCAACATCTAACTTGAAGGGGATATGTAGTTTTTAGGGAAAGATTCAATATATTAGATGCTTCATCTGATAATTATCCAAAAAATGCATTTATTTATGCCCTTATTAAAGAAAGGTGTTATATTCTCTTGGAATAAATAGTTCTTAAAATAATTCTACCAACTTAAATAATACCTTGACAATGCACCTATTTTATTTCCACCAATGCCAAACAAGCCATTAATTTTTTACTTGTCAGCAACTAAAAATGCCCCATGGGTAATTTTGGCACATCATGATAAATAGGGTAAAGAGCATGTCATGTATTATATGAGATGAACATTGGTCTCATATGAACACAAATATACACTGATTTAAAAAGCCTATTTAACAATGGTTTTTTCAATCCAAAAGTTGCATCATTATATATTGAAAAATAAGACCATTGTTATTTCCAAAGTAGATCCTTTCAAGTATCTACTATCCAAATTAGCTTTACAGGGTCGTATGGTAAAATCAATCATGGTATTGAGTGAGTTTGAAATTGAATATGCCAACTAGAAGGCCATTTAGGGGGAAATACTCATAGATCATCTTGTTGAATATCCTCTTCAAGATAATCAACCTCTTACACTTGGATTTCTAAATGAGGCCATTATGACCACTAAGAAAACAAATACACCACTTGAGGCTAAAGAGTTGAAGATATAATTTGATGGATCATTCATAGCTTGAGGATTATGGACAAAATATTTTTTGCTACTACACAAGGGGATATCATTTTGTATTGGATTTCCATGTACCAATAACATAGCTGAGTATGAAGTGATCATTTTTAGGATTCATCAAGTTGTATAATGGAAATTTCAATATTTACTAGTGTATAGTTATTCTTAATTAATCATTAATTAGGTCATGGCCAAATACTAGACCAAGAATGAGAAGTTGGTACTCTATAAAGAGATGGTTGAACTCTCAAGCACTAGATTAGCAACATGTAATTTGAAAGAATACCTTAGGCCAATAATAAAATAATGGATGCCATGGCAACTATTTTTTCCATGATTCATCATAGATAGAGTAATCGATTATCATTTTTTTGTTAAACATATCTTAGCACTAAAGCATGATAATCAACCATTGAGATGGTTTATGATATTGTTGGTCCCAAATCTCATTGGTAATCAAACATATGTGCCTATATTCAAGACCAAATCATTCCTCCTACTTTATCACATAAAAACTAAAAATCCTTCACCCATAATGCCTCTTGATATACCCTACCTAGACAAACTTTATATCATAGAATCTATGATGGAACTTTAGTTTGTTATTTACCTTTGGTAGAATATAGATTATAGTTGAGGGAAGTCCATGAAAGAGTGTGAGGAGCCCATACTAGTAGGGAAATATTAGCCAATAATTTAATAAGTACTAGTTTCTATTAGCCAATGATGGAATTAGATGCAACTTCATATGTGAATAGGTGTGTCAAGTATTAAAAGCATGTTAATCTAATTCATGCTCTAGAAAAAATACTTTAACCATTGACCACACCATGGTTATTCTCAATGTGGGGAATTAACATTATTGGGAAGATCAATCCTACATCTTTAGATGGACATAAACATGTCTTGACTATTAACAAGTATTTCATTAAGTGGGCAGAAGTCATTCCCCTCACTTACATCACTGGTAAGTATATTTCCAAGTTCATATTCAACCATCTCATCTACTACTATGACATCCCCTCTAACATTATATCTGATAATGGTAGATCATTTAAGAATAAAGATGTGAAATCATTTTTTTCCCAACACCACATCAAACAATATTTCTCTACTTCTTACTATCTATAGGCAATGACCAAGCTGAGGCTTATAATAAAATTATTTTCTCTTGAAGAATATGTTAGGTTGTGGAGCTAAAAGCTTCAACCTTTGCAAACTGAGGAACAGATGGTTGCTGAGTTCTACAGTAACCGGCGTCGACATCAGGACCGACGTCGGCAGAGTCCAGTGCAGAAGGCCACCGGCGACGGCAGGAAGTCGGCCGACGTCGGCAGAACCAGACAGGCAGGGACCGACGTCGGTCGCCTGTGTGTTCCAGAACTACTCATTTCACGGACAGTTAGTTAAGTGAATGAAGAGTTTGCATGTTGAGACCAGTTAGAGTCTTGTGCTGCGAGGACTATTGTCTAAATTAAGAGTCTAAGTTATTGCTTGAGTTAGGGATCTATTTATAGACCCATTGGCATGTATTGTATAAGGCATGAGATAGAAAGGAAGAGTTCCTTCTAGTTGTAAGATCTGTGAGTTGCAGGTTGTTGCAAGCTCATTGGGGATCTACATGTAAGTTTGGTCTTTGAATTACAGGTTGCAGGTTCATGAGAGATCAGCTTGAAGTGCTATAGAGTGCTTGATGTACCGGCAGGGTTATTATTGACTGGTTGGTGAGGTGAACACCAATTCTGTGTGTGAGTTGGTTGTTGGGACCATTTTTTGTGTAGGAGAGTGTGTGTGAGAAGAATTACTGAACACTTGAGGTGTGGCGAATCTCTGTAAGGTGAAAGAGTGTGGCGGCTCTTTGTTGTATTCTTTTCTGTTAGTGTTAATACAAGATAGTGTATTGTCTCTCATATTCTGTGCTATTGGTGAATTCTAGTTACTTGTGTTTCTGGTTATTTCCGCATATTCAATTGCTTATACTTGGTAATCATACTGTGCTTTTTCTGAGAAGCAAGATCCCAACTAGGAGGTGGAATCAGAGCATGTTTGTTGTTCTTGATCTCCCCTGACAACTGGTATCAGAGCCTGGGTGTAGGTTCTTAAGCCTGATACCAACAACTGGTATCAGAGCCTGGGTGTAGGTTCTTAAGCCTGATACCATCAACTGGTATCAGAGCCTTGGTTGTAGGTTCTTTCAGAGCTTTAAGTTGGGATACTAACAGATTGGTGTAGATCTGGGTAGTGTGTTTTGATTACAGGGTACTCACAGGGTTTCTGTTTGAGTGGGAGTTGAGCAATGACAGAAAGTAGTCAACTACGAATGGAGAAGTTCAATGGCAAGAACTACCAATTATGGAGGATGCAGATTGAGGACTATCTGTATCAGAAAGATTTGTACTTACCGTTGGGTGGGGTTGCTAGCAAACCCTTGGATATGAAAGATGAAGAATGGGAGGTTCTTGATCGGAAGGCTCTGGGATCTGTTAGATTGAGTCTTGCATCATCTGTGATTTCCAGCTTATCACAGTGTAAGACAACGGTGGAGTTGATGGAATCTTTGGCAAATTTATATGAAAAACCCTCAGCTTCGAATAAGGTATTTCTTATGAAGCGTTTATTTAATTTGCAAATGTTGGAAGGTGGATCTGTTCATAGCCATCTTAGTGATTTCCATGGTTTAGTAAACCAGTTAAGTTCAGTCAATATTGTATTTGATGATGAAATAAGAGCTCTCTTAATCTTGTGTTCATTACCTGAAAGTTGGGAAGGTATGGTAATGGCAGTTTCTAATACTGTGTCTCCTTCAAAAGTCTTAAAAGTGGATGATATTGTGAGTGTAATCTTGAACGAAGAGATACGCAGGAAAAGCACAGGTGAATCATCTGGAGATGCTTTGAGTGTCGAAGGAAGAGGAAGGCCAAGAGAGAAGATAGAGCGTGGGAGATCAAGGTCGAAGACGGGCAAGAGATCCAAGTCCAGGTATGGCAGAATAACCTGCTGGAAATGTGGAAAGCAAGGGCACTTAAAGAGAGATTGCAAATCGGGTACAGATCAGCATGAAGAACATGAAGAAGAAGCAGATGCTGCAGGTTACATTGCACAGGATGCTCTGGTATGTTCTTTGGATAAAGTAGAATCTTGGGTATTAGATTCTGGTGCCTCTTTTCATGCATCCCCACATAGGGAATTTTTTCATGAGTATGTCCAGGGAGATTTTGGAGAAATTTGTGTAGGGGATGGTAAGTCTTGTCAGATTGTTGGCAAAGGCAAAGTGAAGCTGAAACTGCAGACAGGTAACACATGGGTGTTAAAGGAGGTCATGCACGTCCCAGTTCTGAAGCGGAATCTGATTTCTGTTAGAAGTTTGGGTGAAGAGGGTTGCACAGTAACTCTCACAGCGGACTCTTGGAAGGTTACCAAGGGTACACTTGTTATAGCTAGAGGTAAGAAAGTAGGTACGCTTTATCTATCTACTTGTTTTACTGATTCTTCTTCTGGGTTATCTACTTCAGCTGTAGATTCAGAGATGTGGCTTGATAGGCTTGGTCACATAGATATGAAGGAGATGCTGGTTCTTGAGTCAAAGGATATGCTTTCGGATTCGGAAGGCATGGATCGTGGTTTCTGTATGCAGAAGAAAAAGGTGAGATTTCTTGAGGAATCCGATGTTAGTGACAAGAACAGGAAAGCCTTGGTTTTCAAGGAGAAAGTGACGGACAGAGTTCAACACAAGGTGCAGGGGAATTCTAAGCAGAGCAAGGGTGTTTTGGACAAGGGTTTGATCCAAAAGGAGCTCGCGGGAAAAAGTCAGGTCTCACAAGAAAAACACAGAGACCGACGTCGGCAGGAAAACTGGCGTCGGTGTCTAGACAGGGACCGATGTCGGCTATGTGCAGCCCGACGTCGGTGAATCGGGGCAGACAGAGACCGGCGTCGGCCAGGGGAAAATGACGTCGGCGGAGAGGCAGTCGCAGGGAACCGACATCGGTCGGCTGTAGACTGAGATGTGACCGGCATCGGTTACTGAGATGAATTTTGGGTGGACAGCAAGCTGTCATGGAGTCTCAAGCGCCCATGTGGAGGACTGAAGGTGTAAGTAAGTTCTTAAATTTGTCATTTCCCTTCTTTACACTACTTGTTGCTCACTTATGGCATAGGACCAGGGAGTTATTGAAGAAGCAGAACAGGTAGATCCAGGAAACAGTGGGAGCTAGGCTTGAATGAGGATGTGATTCCTTGGAGGAGAACCAAACAGGTGTTTTGGGTAGTGTGGCCAGCTGGAAGTAAGCACTGAAAGATGAATGGATGTTAAGGATGAAGAAGAGCGGAAATAGATACGTGAGATGGAAGATCAGAGTATTTGATCTTGTATTAGCTGTAGGGCAATGGAGGTTTGTTCATTGTGTTTCTCTTTACCAGGTTGGATAGTATTAGCTACACTATCCTATTTTCTGTATGATGTGCTTGTTGCAGGGTTACATATACAGGGATTACTGAACTAAAGGTAAAGCTAGTTCAGGTGTTTGTCATGGAGGATCTGGGAGCAGCTAGATTCTTTGGCAAGAGTGTGTTCTAGAGACATGGAAGGTCATGTGTTGACTTTGTTTCAGGATAATTGTGTGGAACCGGTTAGCACACCGATGGTTGGACAGTTCTATGAACAGGTGTCTTGATTCACATAATGAGGTTGAGTGCATGATATGTACTAAAACTGAGTTTTCCCAAGCAGTGGGAGTTGTCACAAGTTAGGAGCCAATCCGGGAGAGAACCATTGGAGGTCAGTTCAGTGGATTCTTACAGGGACTAGTAACAGGTGCACATGCTATGCAAGTTCAGGTTTACTTCTACATGGTTGTAGATGTGGATGTGGTAGGTAATTTGGATGACAGGTTTTGCACCATGGATTTTGTGGTGGTTGGTCTTCAAGGATGATTTTGAAGATGGATACATAGCCAAGGTAACAAACTAGACGGTGTACAGGTACATGTACAGGTTGCAGCTGTTTATCTCCAAGTGGGAGATTGTTAGGTTGTGGAGCTAAAAGCTTCAACCTTTGCAAACTAAGGAACAGATGGTTGCTGAGTTCTACAGTAACCGGCGTCGGCATCAGGACCGACGTCGGCAGAGTCCAGTGCAGAAGCCCACCGGCGACGGCAGGAAGTCGGCCGATGTCGGCAGAACCAGACAGGCAGGGACCGACGTCGGTCGCCTGTGTGTTCCAGAACTGCTCATTTCACGGACAGTTAGTTAAGTGAACGAAGAGTTTGCATGTTGAGACCAGTTAGAGTCTTGTGCTGCGAGGACTATTGTCTAAATTAAGAGTCTAAGTTATTTCTTGAGTTAGGGATCTATTTATAGACCCATTGGCATGTATTGTATAAGGCATGAGATAGAAAGGAAGAGTTCCTTCTAGTTGTAAGATCTGTGAGTTGCAGGTTGTTGCAAGCTCATTGGGGATCTACATGTAAGTTTGGTCTTTGAATTGCAGGTTGCAGGTTCATGAGAGATCAGCTTGAAGTGCTATAGAGTGCTTGATGTACCGATAGGGTTATTACTGACTGGTTGGTGAGGTGAACACCAATTCTGTGTGTGAGTTGGTTGTTGGGACCGTTTTTTGTGTAGGAGAGTGTGTGTGAGAAGAATTACTGAACACTTGAGGTGTGGCGAATCTCTGTAAGGTGAAAGAGTGTGGCGGCTCTTTGTTGTATTCTTTTCTGTTAGTGTTAATACAAGATAGTGTATTGTCTCTCATATTCTGTGCTATTGGTGAATTCTAGTTACTTGTGTTTCTGGTTATTTCCGCATATTCAATTGCTTATACTTGGTAATCATACTGTGCTTTTTCTGAGAAGCAAGATCCCAACTAGGAGGTGGAATCAGAGCATGTTTGTTGTTCTTGATCTCCCCTGACAGAATATTGTCAATGATGTTGGTTGTAATTGACACTTGTATTTATTTAACACCCTCTTGGCATACCATACCATATTTTGTACTCTGACAAGATCTACACCCTATTCACTTATTTATGTAACTAAATATATTCCTCCCATTGATTTCATGTTTCATTCTTTTAAAATTTAGTTAAAACATATAGTTGATGATGAAAACTATAGAGTATCTCACTTGAAATAGCTAGACATACTTGATAAAAGAATGCTTGGCTGCCTTGAATACTCTTCAAGCATATTAGAATTGATTAAAAGGCCAATATAATAAGTGCATTAAGCATTATGAATTCTAGATTGATGACCTATTACTAAAAGAGAATAAGAAAAATGTAAATATTAAAACTAGTAAAAAAATAAATTTCCAACTAAATTGGTTAGGGACCTATGTAGTTTTTTGAACTACATTTTTGGACCATACATGGTCACTACACTATAGGGAGATGAACTTGATTAACTAATGAAAATAATGCACCTCAAACATTTTTATTCTTAAGAGACTCAAATTATTGTCTAAAAGGATCATCTAAGTTATACCACATTTACTTGTTCTTTGTATTATACCCCTTACCATATACCATACCCTTAACCCTTCACTAGCCAATTATTTTTACCTGACTCTACTTATCATGTTTGACCTTGGTTTTGATTCATTTTTACTTTAGACACATTTAGTGGTTGATGATATATTCAATTCCAATAGTCATTTTATAATCAAATGTTTTAATGGTAGTATATGAAAATAGAATGATAATGGTCTTGGCAATTGAATCCTTCATTTATTTTTACATTCCCATCTCATGCTACTAATTATAAATGCCTATGGGAAAATTAGTACCATTGAACATTTTCCATTATTTCTTAATTATAAATACCCATGGGAAAATTAAGAGTAACACCTTTACCATGTATTATTGAATCACTTTCTCATTACTATTATCATTTGCCTTACCATTTGTGTTTATCTAGAACTTGCTAGTACTTAATCAAATGCCTTTTACTAAATATGGAATTGTAGTGACTTGAGGTCCTATGGGACTATATAAGCAATGATCGATTCATGTTGAGGTAAGCTCAATCACCCATTTTCCATGCTCTCACTATTTTACAAGCATTTTAATTTTGATAACTCTCACCATTTTGTGAGCATTTTAAGTTTGAACGCTCTCACCATTTTGAGGGCAACCTAAGCTATGCTCTCATCATTTTATTATTTGGAACACTCTATATTTTATAATTCTTGATTGAGTAGAAATGCTAGAACATTTCAAAAACATTTGAAAAAGTTTCAAAAATCCCTAAAAATTTGTAAATATCTGAAAAATCCTAAAAATCACAAAATATTAAAAATTGGCATAGAATTTCCATGTGAGATATAAAATTATCAAAATTTTATGGGATTGGCCACCTTATTTATTCAGTTTATTTCTAGACCACCTTGGTATTTTTCCTCCCATTTCTAGGTAAACTAAAATGGCTTGATATTTGTATGGACTATGTAGGTACCACTTAAATACATGGGCTATCTTAGGTTAGATTTGTTGTACATTCATTTTTTTGGCCACTTAGTTTCCTTAAGGATTCTGGGACTCGTAACTATCTCATGAGTAACCACTTGTCATTTAGTTTCCCCATCCTTATTGGCCTTAGCCATACTCTCTCACCATTTTGTGAGATGATGTTGTGAGAATTATGTAATCAACTTTGATACACTAATGACCACTTATCCATGTCTATTTAAATGTTTTCATCATTTTTATAGAAACTTTAGTTTATGATCTTATTATTTTGTGTGCTCATTCTCATTCCAAGCCTTAGATGTAGTAGACACTATGAATTACCAATTCAATTCACTTGTGGATAGTCATATTTTTTATTTTAGTGTGGCTTTTATATAAACCATAATCTCACACTTGCATCATTTATTTTTGTTTATGATTTCATGATTGTGAACATCATCCCTCTTTATTTTTTCATGCAATTATCATTTTGCAAGATCATTCCCATTTTTCCTCTACAAGTTGATCACATTTTATTAGCATTCATTTTCTTCTATCCCATATCCCAGGAGAACTACATTTCACCTGAAGTTCACATTGGATCTTACATCTATGGAATTATGTAGGTAACATCCATTTCACTAATACATCTAGAGTTAGCTTAGATACCTATTTTTTTTCTTCTATTCCCCCTTTTTTTGTGTTATTTTTTTGTCTCCTATGGTCTAGGGGAAATATTTGTTCTATCTTATTTATTTCATTGTCTCCTATAGCCTAGGGGCAATGTTTTTGGTTTTGGTTATGTCATTGTTTCCCTATATCATATGGGAAACCTTATGCATTTTGTTCCTATGTCATTTTTACCTAGCTTAGGGGTCACCCTATCACCAAGAATAACACCTCTATTACACATGCACAAATAATTTGTTTTTATTTGTATTAACATTGTGATAATTATTGTTTGTATTTTTATTATTTGTTTAGCTTAGTTTTTTTGTGTGTTTAGATTAATTTTTTACTACACTTTTATTTGCTTTGGATGGTTTAGATCATTTGATTATTTTGTTCACTTTGTTTGTTAGTGTATTTTTTTACATATACTTATTTTATTAGTTTTTTATTTGTGCCCCATTTATTTGTTTATTTATTTTTATTTATTTGTGTTTTGTTTACATGTTTTATTTGTTGTTGTTTTGTTTTTGTGTTTATTTAGTTGTTTACTTAGATGTTGTTATATTTATTTGTTAGTATTATTTTTATTTGATTATGTCTTTTTTTTAATAATTTAGTTGTGTTTTATTATTTATTTATATAGTTTGTTTATTTTATTAGTTTTGTTTGTTTATCAGTTTATTTTTTTTTATACAGTTTGTTGTTTATTCATTTATGTTTATTTTTATATTGTTTAGTTTGTTTGTATTTAGTTTATTTGTGTGTTTTTTTATTTATTTGTTTTTACCTATTTGTTTGTTTTATCGATTTGTTTCATTATTATTTGTGTTTATTTTTTCCTTTTTGTTTCTTAGTTGTCATAAGATTATTAAATTTTATTTAAACTTAAGTCTTAATTATCCATATCATGTAATTCAATTGTAATTTTTTGTATTTAATCTTACACTTGATTTATATTTTATATTTACACTCATGATTTTATTATTTATATTTTATTCCTAGGTTGTTTATATTTACATTTAAATTATGTTTTCTATCATTAGGGTATAATTTATCATTTTAGTTATCAATAACTATCATGCATGATATCACAAGATTAATTAAAAACAAGAATAAGGAGTCTATTTTAGTAATGCAAGGGTAGTAATTATTTAATATATTATACCAACCAACTACCATGAAACATGCCTGAATCTATGAGTAATAAACAAGAGCAACAAATGATTTATTTTGTGTTTATATAGATGTGTATCTCTGAATAAGCATTTATATGAGTCATACAACATAATCAGATGGTGACCAATACAACATCTCATAACCATGGCATAAGGAAAACATGAGCATAAAAATCAACAATGTTAAACATCCATTATGCTAATCAATGCTTGAAATAACAAGCATGACATCATATATATATATCAAGAATATCATATACATGTACAACAACCTTGTAGGACCTAAAAATGAATGTAAATGTATCTAAAGTGTCATATACATAAAATATATAAACATATCATGATGGTATCTCAAAAATACACACTGATACAATGAGTATAATGACATATTCTAAACTATGCCAAAATGTGAAGGTCCATATGATAAACTCTATATTTGTGTGTCCATGGGAATTATAGTTGGAGAAGGCTTTAGTGGACCTAATGGTCTAAGTGGTGGTGGTTAAAACTAATGAACTGATTGGATTAAGGTACCTAAAACATGAGTCCTAGTCTAAGACTAACCATATCTTTTCCCTATCCTTTGTACATCCTAGATCACAAAAGTAATAACCTACTAATCCCTGGGCATAGTAAACTCATAAGATCAATTAAAATAGGATGCCTCATCCTTACCATAAAGAATCTCCAAAATAGTCTATGACAATTTAGCCTATGTACTATTTCCTTCATTTTTACCTCGCTCTTGTTTAAGTCTAAGTAGTTAATACTTGATCCCACTCACTAATAGCCTGATATTTCTCTTTACAGTGAGTTAGCCCTATATCTACACCATATTAGCAATCTCAACCTTCAACCAAGTGATCTTAGTCTCCATTTGAGTCATATATTCATCTCTCATGTTTAAGGTGACTTTTAAATTATATAGTTGATGTTATAACCCTACCACCTCCCATACATGAGCACTGATGTCCTGATCAATCATGTCAATGTCCTTGACTACCATGGTTGTGCTAGAATGATTTTTATGGCCTAAATCCACCTGTGTGCTTAAAGGCCTTACCTAGCCTAAGCTATTTTATAGCATTACCACCACTATTAAGTTAGGATTTAGTATCATCACATTTGGCCCCCCATCATCTCCATATCCTCTACTATCTCCCCCATCTCGACTATCATTATCATCTTCACTAGCTTCACTCTCTTATTAAGCACCAATACTACCACTCAAGGTTTTAGAATCCATCACCTAAATATCCATAAGAACCTAACCCCCTATTGATGATAAATCTATCAACCTCAAATGACATACAAATACCCACCAATGAAAAAAAATTGGACTAACCCTGGTATCCATGACTCCTCCTACATAAGCCCAAACAACCCATGGTATATTAATTTATCTCACTATGTTATCACTCCTCAGGATTATAGGAGTATCTCCATTTATATCGCATGTCATGTGTGTAATCCAATGTTTCCTCTTAGGTACATCTTATGTATAAGCAAATTACTTAAGTGCATGATTAGGGTGGTAATCCTATATAATATGGGACTATATCCTAGTAAGAAAACATCTAGTAGTCACAAAGCTTGTGTACCAACCATTATTGAACCAATATAGCTAATATGTGATGTATAACCGTTGAATGAACAATTGTGGTGTCAAACTATCAAACACTTTATGATAAAAATGGATGTCTCCTATATGACCATACTTGTCACCTCATCTCTAAGCTGAACCATAAGCTACTAGATCCTTAGGATAAAAAATATTATGCATCTTACCTTGTCTCTCAATCTTAACTATGTTAGATCCTCTAGAATGACCCTAAAAATTCCAGCCAAGACCATATGGAATTATTTTCCACTCTTGTTAGGAAGGAATATGCCACTGACAATGGCCATGAGCACAACAACCCTAGATCAATTAGGGATGGTGGTTAAGGATACCTATAAGGTAGATAATTTGGTTAAATATTGGTATATGTATTAATCAAATCTATATCAACCTTCTCCTAAACCATGGGGATACCCTGATTGTTGCATAGATCATCAAGTACTGCCTATTATTATGTATAATAAAACTACCTAAGTACCTACTTAGGCTGGTAATCCTCTATAATATGGGATAATGTCCTATTAAGAAAACATCTAATGGTTATGAATTCCAAGTACTATTCATCCATGAATCACTACATATGATAAGTGAGGTATGACCTCTAAAATAATAATTTTGGTGTTAGATCATGGAACATGTGATGATAAAAGGGGATGTCTTTATTATGCACATGCTTGTTGTCTCTTATCTAAGCCCAACCATAAGCTCATGGATCTTTAATATATCAAATCTTACACATATTTACTAATCTCTCAATCAAAATATTCTACCATCCTCAAAATATGATAAATGTGTAGGCTCTGATACTACATCCACTTTATTATGATATTAGGTGCAAATATTTATATAATTATGCTATAAAAATTGGTCCCCATATAAATCATGTTGAATAATATAACATTATCCTAATAATTACATAGCGCCATATGGAAGTATAAAAAAATATTCTTAGGTATAAATATTCCACTAATAATGTCCATAAGCACAATAACCTCTTGATCAATTAGGAATGGTGGTGAGGGATCACTAGCAGGTAGATCATCTTATCAAACATTGTTATAGGTCTTAATCATGTATATATTGACCTTCCCCTTAGCCATGGGTATACCCTAATAGCTACATATATCATTTAGTACCACATAATACTATGTATATGGTGTCTAAAACAAGCTTCATCTATACACTGGTAACTTAAGAATATGCTAGGTATCTTTGAGTGTGATGGTTGCCTCTCTAGTCAACAAGTGAAGTGTTGACATCTCACAATGCTATAAATCTATTAGTGAACTTAGATAATATCAATAAGCCCATATATTTAGCATCTATTCCATGTCATACAAGTTCAAAATATGTAAGAATCCCACCATATCCTTATTCTAGATCTGTGGGGTCTGCAAATAATAACACCATCTTTTTTAATAGGTAAGAGTAACCAATCACTCTTAAAATAAAAAACATTAGGGTCAACCTACCTACATACCTCTACTTGGAGATTAAACCTATACTATTAAATATAATAAACACTCTTATAGAGGTTGGACCCCTTTTGGGCCCTCAAAATTAGTTATTATTGGATTCTAAAGCAAAGCCTCTGGTTCCCTAGGTCAAAACTACAATTTCAACAATTTTGCACATTTTATGGTGAAAAAATCATTTTAATTCTCATAAAAATGGTGTCTTTGCCTAAAAAATGGGGAAAATCACCATTTTGGTAATTTTCACCCTTTTCTAACATTGTTACCATTTTTGAAAAAAATAACTTCACTTGAAAGATTGCTTATTTCCTTGGCAAAGCCATCATTTTCCCTATCACACAAATTATTACTTTACCAAGCTTTGACCTACTAAGTGCATTAAATTCTAATTAATGACTATGTTAGGGTTACTTAAAATTGGATTTTTTAGTAGTCCAAGTTATGCCCTAGCTAAAAGGAGGATTGTTCAATAACTACTTCCAAACCTGGACTAACATGGGAATGGTCTAAGGCTATGGGTTTCTTATATATAGACCATACCTCTAGTATTTTTAATGAGGATAGATCCTTTGATATATAATTTTGAGCCTTTGCTTATAAAACCTAAAATTTGTTGGGGTAAAAAGGGATAAGGACTTGTAAAAGTAAAACTTATTCTAACTTGTGGTGATGCACCATGAATATTGTCCATCCACTCATAATTGAGCCTCTAAAACACTAGTGAGACAAAAATAAATAACAAGATCCATGACTCCAAATTCCTACCATACATCAAAATTTTAATGTATAGGTTCATAAAGTGAGAAAAACCTAAAGGAGATGATGAAGATCCCTAGTTTAAGGCATTAATCTAGTCAACACATCCACTATTGGCTTTAACCAAATGACATCAAATACTCAACATAACCTACATGACAAGATAATCTACCAAATAAGTGAAATTAGGAATTATAAAGGGGGAATCCTCCTATCACTTATACAAATCAAACTGAAATGAATACACTAGTCTAGTATCATGAAATCTGAAAATTATCATCTTATTTATCTCAATAGGTTACAAGGCTCAATCTTGGTAGAGTCTAGTCATGCCTAAGAGAGAGATTCCAAATAATAGCCTAAAGGATATAATTATATTAGAAGGGAAAAAATAGAGAGGGAATTTTGGTGCTCAAAGAGATAATCAAAATATTTTGAATCTATTTGAAAAGTGGTTACAACTACCTTTTCCAATATGCTTATTTAGACCATTTGACTGATCCATGTCACCCTAGTCCACTGAATCATTATGATATATTCTCTATGATTCTTCATGGTGGGTAAAATGGGGGAATTTTTTTTATTTCACTTTGTCTTGATGTGAAACTATTCTTAACTAGTTTGTTGATGCATGCCCAAGTGGGAAGAATGGTCACTTTCCTATGGCTAGCTTGGTGACAACCATTGAGCTCTATGTGTCTTAATTTTTAGGTCCTTAATGGTGTTATCTGATCCCAAAATATTTTCTCCTCACCCCAACTAAAATGTGATTGATCTTGGCTCTATCATGTTTTCTTGTCTTCATCAAAAATTGACTCTTTGACCTCTACCTAAGTCATTTGGCTCCTTTGTTTTTTGATTGGTCATTAAGAACTAGCTCAGATTACTAGATCCTTGAATCATCTCACACAATTGGATCTACCTTTTCATGGATACCCATGAGGCATCTATCTTCTACTAAGACCCATGTGCTTTTGACACTTATCCTCAACTCATTAGCACTTTAGATTTGTTAACTAGTTTGACTCACATTCATCATTCGATCAAGATATATGAGTTCATGCACACCATAGATCTACCTAGTCCCACTTTCTTATCAGTTATTACACTCCATTGGATCATTAGTATGATTTAACACGATTCTTTAGATCTATTTGGGACCCACTACTTGAAACCCAATGGTTCTTTATCATGTCATAAAATCAATGTCTATGTGAACATCATTTGACATTTGTATGAATGTGATTGATGTAATGCAAACCATTAATTTTAAGCTCACATGATTAATTTTTGAGATTTATTTTGACATTAGTGTTAATGGCTTATGTTGTAGGTCCAACTTTGAAGGCCTATAAATTGAAGCACAAAAGTCATGGAGGCACTAAATTTGCAAGAGATGTTTCCTAAGATTGAGAGGGATGAACCCATTTAATCCACTAGTCATAATAACCTTTTGAGTGAAGATATAAAATTCTCAAGTTGACTAGTTTATTCATTCCTACATGTCATCTTAATGATGTTCTAGTTAATTTGGCTAAGTATAGGAAACTTAGCAAAATTTGATTAAGGAGCCAACTTTGGACATACATAACTTCTACTATGCTTTGATAGATGATCTAAAACTTAGTACGTAGTAACTAGGGAAAAAGATGGAAAAACCCATATGACCAATTATCACTAACTCATCCACATGTGGGAGATATAACATCATAAAACTACCTACTTGCACTTTCCATCACAGGACTCAAAATGTTAGGATGAATACAATGAAGAACCAAATGGACCCCTTTCATTCCCACACTTGTTCCAAGCACTTTTGACATCCCATGGTGTCCTTGTAATATGATCCATGTAACAAATGTTATAAACACATGATAAATTGCATGGTCTTTTCTATTTTTCAATCTTGGACCCCTCTCCAAGTCTTAGATTTACTTCTTTATCCAACCATGCAAGAGATATTTCTTTTGATCCTTTTGCTACACAAATTTTGTAGGCTTTATGTGGAACACTTTCTTTGAAGGAATTTGTTTACATTATTCTTTCCTTGAAAAATTATTATGGAAAAAATATCCAAGCATATTCATGTCTTTGAGATATTTGTCTCTGTAAAAGTGCCCTTCAGAACTTTGACTTGGTCCACCTCGCTGTAGAAAGATCCTTCAAAGAAAATTATAGAGGACACTTACCCAATAAACTAAACCTTTAGAATTTTTAAAAGTGCCCTTTTTGAAATAAAAGTACCCTTTAAAAACCTTAAAGTGGACTATTTCCTCAAGAGACATATCCTTCATAATTTTTACAATAGACCATTTTCTCAAGAAATGTGCCCTTTAGGGAAACTATTTGGGGCAATTGCTTGAAAAATATATCCTTCAAGGAAATTATAAAGGATCACTTTCTCCAAAGATATATCCTTTAGGAAAAGTGTTGAATACTTAAAAAGAACCCTTCTTAACTTGTAAAAAGGACCCAATTCAAAATAATGACCCTTCAAGGAAATTATTTTAGATAAAATGTCTGAAACAATTCCTGACACTTGAACTAAAATCCAAAACACAACTATTAAAATAATTATAACACTTAACCAAATAAAGTGGGAAAAAACTCATAAAATAATAAATACTTGTACAGTTGTTGTAGGATTTATGTGGAGCACTTCTTCCAAAGGAAATATGGGTGTTATACTTGGCCAAAAGTTGGAAAAGTACAAACTTAGGCCCTTTTTAGATCTATTTCTACAACTACTCAGTACCATGAAAACCTGCTTGGATCCTTTCACTTGTAATATTGAGCCTAATCATAGCCACATGATCCATTCATCAAATAGGACCCTACTCATCTATTCAAACTAGGTAGAAGCTTGGCATTTGGCCCAAAGTGGCCAAAATTTCTAGTGACTCATAGGGGTTTCAAGCCTACCTATGCTTGGGGAACCCATACCATATTACTAATCTTGCTCTAACCTCTTAAAACAAAACAATGATAAAATAAAGATAAAAAATATATATAATGGGGAACCTAAAATACCAATATAAGGACCGTTACCTATAAGAAAAATAGTGAAAAGGGTAATAGATGCTGCATGTGCTACTCACTTATTGAAACAAGATAAACCTATAACAACTAACCTTAGGTAATAATCCTTACTCTAGGGTAAAAAGGGAATTTATTTGATGTAAGATGGATCTTTGAAACATGTTTTTTGCTCTTTTATGGCATCTTTTTGAATATGAGAGCAAAAGGATGCTCGTGTCATTTTCCTAATGCAACTGGGTCTCTTATTTCCACCCTCAGGTGTAGGGATTAAAGATATGGATCCAAGACCCAATCATCTTCCTCACAAATGTTTTTTGGTTGTATCATGAGTTTCATATCCTTATCATCTACTTGTTATAATTGGTTTAGTTCCTTGGACTCTAAGTGGCCAACTATCACAACATCCTTGATGAGCTCTTTCTCTTTGAGACTTGATTGATGGAAAGGTGAGCCATATAGGTTCAAGAATAAGTATTCTAAGTCCCAAAATGACATCTCATCTTCATTAATGTATAAACTATAAGGCTCATTTCTCTTTCTACCATCTATTTTCAATTTATTAGGTTGATTACCCACTTCTTTTTCATAGACAAGGTCATCATAAGGCTCATGACCAACTGAGGTTTTCACATCTTCTTCATCAATAGAGAGGGGTGATAAATCATCAATCCAATCAAGAAGAATATATTCTTGAATTGGCAGCTCTAAACTTACACTAACTTCCTCATATGAAACATTAGCCTGATGTTTAATTTCATCACTCAAATCTACCATACTCTGTTGTTCAATCTTGCCTAAGAATTCCAAACACAAGTGTTGCCACTACTATTCTAATGGATCCATGAACCCAATACAAATAACATTATGATGAATTCTACCAGCCAATTAATCTATTATGAAAGTATCAACTTCTGTTTCACTTGCCTCAGTTACATCATTAAGACATTTTAGTTTCCTACTGTCACTCAATTCCTGTTCATGCTTACCTTCTAATCCATTGGGGTGTATATGGGTTCCAATTTGGAGTTTTTATTCATAGACTAGATGTGTCTTATCTAACATTCACTTTAGGCTTAGATAATTTGTCCACCATGCAAGAATGGTCCCTTTTTGACTTCAGTGTACTAGATTTCTCCTGAAGAGAGGATGGGGCGGGTGGGTAGTAGATAACATCAAGATACCTGATACTAGAAAGGGTATCTTTTTAACTAGGGACATTTAATTATCTTTTGAGAATATCTTGGGATTGAGAATAGATTTGAAAAGGGGGAATACATGTTTGAGTAATAATAGATGAAGGTTCAATAACAGATTTTACACCTTCTCCTTCTTTCTTATCTTCCTTATCAAGGGTGAGCATGATGAAATTAAGATCCATGGCCCATGAAGGCCTCCATATGGGTATCACCTCAGGTTCATTGGTAAGTATAGGATCTTGAGCACAAGTGGATTGATTTGGAGAATGAGGGTAAAGGAAACCTACCTTTTGGGTGGTTGGGGGAAGATGTTAAACATGGAAATTAAAGAATGGTGCATACTTGATTTTTACCTATACACCATGTTCAATCTTGCATACCATATGAGATGAGTTTTTTAAAAAGGTACACTCCAACATTAGTCATGAAGTAACTACCCAAAAGCAAGGCAAAATGAGGCAATGACTCTATTACCATAAGGTGTTATACAACTAAAAGTTTAGGGTGGGCATGAAAAGTGAGTTGAAGGCTTATAACAACACCAAATACTTTCATGGGAGACCCATTCCATTATAAAATAATGTCAAGTATAGGTTAATACCTCATATTCAAAGTATCTACTACTAATTTAGAGATAATAGAGAGACTTGACTTATCATTAAGCGAATAATTATGGACCAAGAAATATCCCATGACCAAGGAGGCAAGATAGGGATATGGGGTAACCAATTTAGCTAACTGTGTCTAGTTTGTAGGAGTATTTTGGTGAGGGATAAAAGCTTGGAATTCTTCCCTTTTCTATTATCCAACGTTCTCCTGCAACCTATCTCTTTCTTTTTTGAATCTCTCAATTCTAAATGTAGATAGTTAGTGTTTGGTGTAGATTGATTAGAAGGGGTAGAAGGTTAATAATAGAACTTGTCATGAGAATGAGGGGGTTTCCATATAGGTAGAGAGGGTCAAAAGTATGATAGATGATCTTGGTCATATGGATGATGTAAAATATATGGGTCATATGGGATATGGTAAGGTGGATATGGGGGTGGATAAGGAGTGGAAAGGAAAAATATTCTTCATAAGATGCCATGGATCATTATGTAATATGTGAATTGAACCAAAACCCTGACAAAGCCTTCTTACCTCTACAACCATCTAACCAATGGTACTTATGAATATCAGTTTGATTAAAAACCTCCCAAAGATGCTTGATCAAATTCCTAAATGATTTTAGATGATGTTGTTGATGTCTTCAGCTTCCAAATTCCCTCTAATGACTTTATAGTACAATTTAAGGTACTTGAAAGTGGTCTCATTAGGCATGCCATAACTGTTAGCACTCTAAGTTACACCTTATATAAAAGGAGTGTTTAGGTCCTACTTATAAAATTGGAATAATATGGGAATGGTCTAAGGCTATGGGTTGTTTATATCTAGCCCAGACCCCTAGGATTTTTAATGAGGCTAGATCCTCTAATAAATCATTTTGTACCTTTACTTCTAAAACTAAAAATTGGTTGGGGTGAAAAGGGAGAATGAGTTTCAAAAGTAAAATCTATTCTAACTTGTGGTGATATGCCATGAAGATTTTCCATCCACTCATACTTGATCCTCTGAAACACTAGTGAGACAAAAGTAAATAATGTGATCCATGACTCTAAATGCCTACCATGCATCAACATTTCATATATAGGCTCATTAAGTGAGCAAAACCTAAGGGAGATGATGGAGAGGCCTAGTTTAAGGTACTAATCTAGTCAATACATCCACTATTGGCTTCAATCAAATGACATCAAACACTCAACATAACCTACATAACCATACAATCTATCAGTTAGGTGAAATCAGGGCTTGGCAAAGGAAAAAGCTTCTACCACTTATACAAATCAAACTAATATAAACACATTAGTCTAGTATAATGAAATCTAAAAATAGTCATCTTATTTATCTTAAGAGGTTACAAGGCTTAATATTGGCAAGGTATAGTTATGCCCAAGAGAGGGATGTTAAATAATAGCTCAAAGGCTATACTTATAGCAAAAGAGAAGCAAGATAGAGGGGATTTTGGTTCTCAAAGTAGGAGTTAAAATAATTCAAATCCATTTGAAAAGTGGTTAGAACTACCTTTGATAATATGCTCATTCACATAATTTAACTAATCCAAGTCACCTTAGTCCACTGCATCATTACGATGTCCTCTCCATGATGCTCCATAGTGGCTAAAATGGTGGAAACAAGTCACTTTCACTTTGTCTTGATGTGAAACTATTCTCAATTTTTTTGTTGATGCATGCCCAAGTGGGAAGAAATGTCTCTTTATTATAGTTGGCTTTGATGATAGCCATTGAGTTTTATGTGTCTTACTTTGTAGATATCCAATGACATCATCTAATCCCAAAATATACACTCGTAGACCTAATTGAAATGTACTCAAGCTTGGATCCATCATGCTTTCTTATCTTAGTTGATAATCAACTTTTTGACCTCTACCTAAGTCACTTGGCTCCCCTTTGTTTTGATTGGTCATTGAGAACCAACTTAGATTACCATATCCTTGACACATCTCACACCATTGGATCTTCTGGTGCATAGATGCTTATGATTCATTAGTATTTTTCTAAGACCCACATGCTTTTAACACTTGTCCTTGACTCATTAGCTCTTTAGATTCACTAGCCAAGTTGACTCATGCTCTCCATCTAATTAAGATGTATGAGTTCACACACACCATAAATCTCCTTGGTCCCACTTTACTATCAGTTCTTTCACTCTATTAGATTATTATTATGATTGAACATGATCCTTTATATCTACCTGGGACCAACTACTTGAAACCCAACAACTCTTTACCATGTATTAAAATTGACATTTGTGTGAATATCATTGACATTCTGTAAACTATAAATTTTAAGCTTGTATGAATTTTTCTTGAGATTTATTTTAACATTAGCATGAACATCTTATGTTGTAGGTCTAAATTTGAAGGCTTATAACATAAATCAAAAAAGTCATGGAGGCACCAAATTTTCAAGAGATGTTCTTAAGATTGAGAGGGATGAACCCATTTGATATGTTGGTTTTGAAAGCCTTTTTAGTGAAGTTATAAAATGCTCAAGTTGACCAGTCTATTCATTCCCACATGCTGTCCTAATGATGGTCTACTCATTTGGATAAGTATGGGAAATTTAGCAAAATCTAACTGAGCAGCCAACTTTAAACATGCACAACTTCTACCATGCTTCAGTGGATGATTTTAAATTTAGTGCATAGTAATTAGGGACTAAGTTAGACAAACCCATATGACCAATCCTCCCTAACTCATAAAAATGTGGGAGATATATCCTCATCAAAATACCTACTTACACTTTCCATCACTAGACAAAATGTTAGGATGAATACAATGAAGAACTAGATAGACCCCTTGCATTCCCACACTTGTTTCAAGCACCTTTGACATCCCATGGGGTCTCTGTAATATGGTCCATGTTCCAAATGTTAAAAAAACATGAGATATTTCATGGTATTTATACTTTGTAATCTTGGGCCCCTCTCTAAGTCTTGGATTCACTTCTTTATCCAACCATGCAAGAGCTATTTCTTCTAGTCCTTTTATTGGGCAATTTTTATGGGATTTGTATGGAACACTTTATCTAAAGGAATTCATTTTCCTTATCATTACCTTAGAAAATTCTTGTAGATAAAATGTCTAGTCATATTCATGTCTTTGGTATGTTTGTCTCTAGAAAAGTACCCTTAAAAAACCTTGAAAAGTGCCCTTGAGAACTTTGACTTAGTCTACCTCATTGTAAAAGGATCCTTTAGAGAAAATGTAGAGGACACTTACCCAAGAAATTGACCCTTCAAACTTTTGAAAAGTGACCTTTCTAAAAATAAATTACCCTTAGGAAACATTGAAGTGGACCATTTCCTCAAGAGACATATCCTTTGTAATTTTTTCATTAGACCATTTTTTTGAGAAACATGCGCTTCGGGGAAACTATTTAGGAAACTTGCTTGAAAAAGATATCTTGTGGGGAAATCGTAAAGGATCACTCATAAAAGATAGATCCTTTGGGAAAAGTGTTAAACACTTCAAAAGTACCCTTTAGAACTTTTAAAAAGGACCCTCTTCAAAACAATGATCCTTTGGGGAAATTGGTTTAGACAAAATGCCTAAAACAATTCCCGACACTTGAATAAAAAGTTTGAAACAAAACTCCCTATATAATTCCAAGACTTACCCAAATAAAGTGGGATAAAACTCTTGAAAGAATAAAGCCTTGTACATTTTTTGTGGGATTTGTGTGGAGCACTTCCTTTTAAGGAAACCTGGGTGCTATACTTAGCCAAAAGTTGGAAAAGTGCAAACTTAGGCCTTTTTTAGATCTATTCCTGTAATTACTCAACACCATAAAAACCTACATGGATCCCTTCACTTGTAATGTTGAGCCTTCTCATAGCCACCTAATCCATTCATCAACTAGGACCTTGCTCATCTATTCAAACCAAGTAGAAACTTGGCATGTGGGCCAAAATGGCCAATAGGATTGTCATGTGATGGTAGAATATACTCCCTCACTCACTTTGATAGATGTTGTTGAACTCTTGCATATGCCATTTTCTCTCAGCAATTTTCATAGAAAACTAGAGCTAAATTTCTTAAAAGGCTAGGGTGAAAATGATTTTTTTCACCCTAGGGCTGAATATATCTAATAAAATTGAAAACTTCCCTTAGGTCTTATAGTTCATTTTACACACTCTAAGAAGTATATTTTTCACATCAATGGTCTATTTTGTGTTGGGTATCAACCAATAATCTTGATTACTATGTGAAAGCAACTAAATAAAGAATTAAACCAGAATGATAAGTAACTAGAATCAGAAAATAACAAACAATAAGAGATACAAGAAACCACCCTAAAAACTTGTATTAAAATCTTTACAGAAGGAATAAAATTGAAGAAACTTCTTTTCTTCCACACCTCTCTCAGATGTACATATCTCTTTCCAGATCTCTTTCCCTCAAGAGCTCTCTCTCTCAATTACAATCAACTCCAACAACCTAGATTGATTCACATATACATGTATGTTCAATACTGTTACAATAAGCTATGAAGATCTAATCCTATATATAATATTAGGAAACATGAGCTATGCATTCACAACCATTAGATGCACCTCCTAATCAAGGGTTAAAAATAGTCTTACTTAAAATAGAGATGCAGACTTAATACTAACACTTAATCCTACCACGCAAACATTCTGTTCTATCCACGAAAATAAGATTCTGGACACATAGGTGACTGACATCGGTCCCTACCTGTCTACCTATGACTGACATCGGCCGATCCTTGACCGACACCAGCATCTCTTAGTCGACTCCTGACTGACATTGGTCTCTCTTGATTGATGCCGATGACTATGTAATTCCTACAACTTCTACACTCACTCATTTGGTGAAGCTTTTAGCTCCACACCTCAACAATATCCCACTTGGAGATAAACAGCTGCACTAGTACTTGTACAATAACATCTTCTAGCTTCTCCATCTTCAAACTCAATCATGAAGACCTACAAAAGTTGAATAAAGATTCAACTTCTCCTTTGTTACCGGCTTGGTTAACATATCAGCAGGGTTCTTATCCATGTGGATCTTCTCCAGCTTCAACTCACCATCCTCCAATACCTGTCTAATGAAGTGGTACCTAAGTTGTATATGCTTGGTTCTTGAATGAAAGGCTAAATTCTTAGCCAAATGAATTGCACTTTGACTATCATTATATAATCTACAACTCTCTTGCTCCTTTCCTAGCTCTTTCATGAACCGTGTCATCCATATCATCTCTTTGCTAGCCTCTGTGACTGTAATATATTCTACTTCTATAGTTGACAAGGCAACAACCTTCTACAACTTTGATATCTAGCTAACTGTCATTCCACCAATAGTGAAAACATATCTTGTGGTGCTCCTTCTGCCATCCAAATCACCTGCCATATCTAAATCTACATAACCATGTAGAGAAGTGTTTGACCCACCATATCACAAATGCCTACTGCTAGTCCTTCTCAGATATCTAAGGATCCACTGAACTGCTTTCCAGTGCTCCTTTCCTAGATTAGCCATATACTTACTAACAACTCCCACTGCTTGGGCAATATCCAGTCTAGTACATACCACTGCATACATTAAGCTCCCTACTATGGAAGCATATGGAACTTTCTTCATGTACTCTACCTCATCATATGAATTAGGACACTTTTCTTTACTCAATTTAAAATGTCTAGCCAAAGGTGTGCTTTCCGGTTTCGCATCCTGCATATTGAACCATTTCAACACCTTGTTCACATAATCCTCTTGAGACAAAATCAACCTGTGATTTTTCCTGTCTCTCTTAATACTCATGCCAAGGATTTTCTTTGCTGCTCCCAAATCCTTCATGGCAAATGTGTGAGCTAATTTCACCTTAAGCTCAGAGATATCCTGCATGTGTGAACCTACAACTAGCATATCATCTACATACAACAATAGAATAATATATCTACCATTATCTAATCTCTTAAAATAGACACAATGGTCAGATTGACACCTACTATAGCCATGCTCAGTCATAAACCTATCAAATCTCAAATACCATTGTCTAGGAGCTTGCTTGAGGCCATACAAGCTTTTCTTCAATCTGCACACTAACTTCTCCTTACCTTTGACCTCAAATCCTTTTGGCTGATCCATATATATTTCTTCATCCAAATCTCCATGAAGAAATGATGTCTTAACATCAAGCTGCTCAAGATGTAAATCCTCAATAGAAACTAAAGACAATATAGTCCATATAGAAGTCATTTTAACAACAGGAGAAAAAATCTCACCAAAATCAATACCTAGTTTCTGTACAAATCCTTTCACTACCAACTTGGCCTTATATCTCATCTGTCTATTCTCACCTTCCTTCAATCTGTAGATCCATCTGTTCTTCAGTGTCTTCTTTCCCACTGGCAACTCAACCAAATCCCATGTTTGGTTGTCTTTCAAGGAATCAATTTCCTCATTCATGCCTAGCTCCCACTGATTCTTGGATTCCACCTATATTGCGTCATCAAAACTCTTTGGTTTTCCACCATCAGTAAGCAATAAATAGAATAATGAAGGGGAATATCGAATTGGAGGTTTACTTACCCTTTCTAACCTCCTGATGGGCATCTAAGACTCATTCAAAACATGTTGTCCACCCAAATTCTCTGACATTGACCGACCTCAGTCACTTCTAGGCCTGTTACTAGCCAATGTCAGTTCTATCTGACCGACGTCGATTCCTCCATGGCCAATGTCAGTCACTGTCTAACTGACATCAGTTCCTGTATTGCTGATGTCAGTTCCTGTCTGACTGACGTCGGTCTCTGTGTTTTCTTTTCTATGATAATTCTTTTCAGTGAGCTCATTTTGGACCGTCACCTCGTCCAATTCTCCATTGCTCTTCCCAAATTGATTCAGCTTCTTGAGCTAATCACTATACATCACTTTTTGATTGAAAACAACATCATGGCTCCTAATTATTTTGTTAGTTCCTAAATTCCAAAACCAAAATCTGAAATCATCAGAGCCATAACCAATAAATGTGCACCTCATAGACTTAGCATCCAGCTTCTTTCTATTTTCCTTATCAACATGCACAAAAGCTTCACAACCAAAAAATTTGAGAAATGAGAGATCTACCTTTTTACCTATCCATGCCTCTTTTAGAATTCCACCATCCAGAGTTGTAGAGGGTCCTCTGTTAATCAAGTACACTGCAGTATCCATAGCTTCTACCCAAAACTCTAAGGGCAAACCAGCATGCAATTTCATACACCTTGCATGCTCCATTACTATTTTATTCATCCTTTTAGCAACTCCATTTTGCTGAGGTGTCCTTGGAACTATCCTTTGCCTATAAATTCCATACATATAACAATACCAATTGAATTTGTGGCTGCAGAACTCACCACCATTGTCAGATCTTAGGCACTTCAATCTCCTACCTGTTTCATTCTCAACCATAGATTTTCAAATCTTAAAAGTGTCAAAAACATCAGATTTCTTCTTTATACAATAGACCCATACCTTTCTTGTAGCATCATCTATGAAAGAGACATAGTACTGTGATCCTCCAATAGAAGCAACCTGAGCCAGTCCCCACACGTCTGTGTGAACAAGCTCCAATTTATGCTTCTTCTTTGTTGACCCAATCTTGAGAAAACTTACTCTCTTTTGTTTCCCAAAAATACAGTGCTCACAAAAATCTAGATCTATGCTTTTCAAATCTAAAAGCTTACCTTTTGACTTAAGAATAGACATTCCCTTCTCACTCATGTGGCCGAGCCTAGAGTGCCACAACTTTGCATCCACATTTGAAGTAGATAATATAGAAGGAGAATTATTAGTAATACAATTACATAAATAGAGAGTACCTACTCTCTTACGTCTGGCCAATACAAGTGCACCCTTGGTCACCTTCCAAGATTCAACTATGAGAGTTACTGTACAACCCTCATCCCCTAACTTTCTTGCAGAAATCAAATTCCTCTTCAAGCTGGGAACATGCATGACATCTCTCAACACCCATGTGTTTCCATTCTACATTTTCAGTTGCACTTTTCCTTTTCCAACAATTTTACAAGGCTCATCATCCCCTAAATAAACTATTCCAAAATCTCCATGGACATAGTCACTAAAATAGTCTCTATTAGGGGTAGCATGAAAAGAGGCACTAGAATCTAAAACCCAAGATTCTATATTATTATGCAAAGAGAATATAAGAGCATCTTGTGCAATACCTACAACTTTTGCTTCTTCTTTACCTTCATGCTGATTGTCCTCTTTAGGTTTTGACCAACAATCTTTGCTTATGTGCCCTATCTTTCCACAATTCTATCATTGTGGCTTCCTGCCATTTCTAGATTTGGATCTACCTCTCATCTTTGACTTAGACCTTGATCTACCTTTCTTGCCCTTCTCTTTTTGCCTTCCCCTGCTCTCAAAACTTAAAGCGTTCCCTGATGTTTCCTTTGTGCTTTTCCTATGAATTTCTTCATTCAAGATTACACTAACAACATCATCTACTTTTAAAATATTTGAAGCAGATGCAGTATTACTAACTACCATTACCAAGCTATGCCAACTCTTAGGTAAAGAGCATAAGATTAATAGAGCTTTAATTTCATCATCAAACACTATGTTGATTGAATTTAATTAATTTACAATTCCATGGAAATTATTTAGATGATTAAATACAGATCCACCATCCTGCATTTGCAAATTAAATAACTGCTTCATAAGATATACCTTATTTGAAGCTGAGGGTTTTTCATATAAATTTGCTAAAGTAGTCGTTAACTCTACTGTAGACTTTGCCTATGATAAATTAGATATCACAGTAGATGCCAGACTCAATCTTATAGATCCAAGAGCCTTCTATCAAGAACTTCCCATTCTTCATCTTCCATGTCTATGGGCTTCCTTGAAACTCCACCTAACCATAAGTATAGATCTTTCTGATACAGATAATCCTCTATTTGCATTCTCCATAATTGGTAATTCTTACCATTGAGCTTCTCCATTCTCAATTTACTTTCTTCTACCATTACTTCTCCCACTTAAATAGAAATCCTTGTGAGTAACCTATAATCAATACACACTAACCAGATTTGAAACACCTGTTAGTCAACCTGAGCTCTGATACCACTTGTTGGGGATCAACCAACAATCTTGATTACTATGTGAAAGTAACTAAATACAGAATTAAACCAGAATGATAAGTAACTAGAATCAGAAAACAAAAAATAATAAGAGATACAAGAAACCACCCTGAAAACTTGTATTAAACTCTTTACAGAAGGAATACAATTGAAGAAACTTCTTTTCTTCCACACCTCTCTCAGATGTACAGATCTCTTTCTAGATCTCTTTCCCTCAAGAGCTCTCTCTCTTTCAATTACAATCAACTCCAACAACCTGGATTGATTCACATATACATGTATGTTCAATACTATTACAATAAGCTATGAAGATCTAATCCTATATATAATATTAGGAAACATGAGTTATGCATTCACAACCATTAGATGCACCTCCTAATCAAGGGCTCAAAATAGTCTTACTTAAAATAGAGATGTGGACTTAAGACTAACACTTAATCCTACCATGCAAACATTTTGTTCTGTCCACGGAAATAGCATTCTAGATGCATAGGTGACTGACATCGGTCCCTGCCTATCTACCTATGACTGACATTGGCCAATCCTTGACTGACGTCGACATCTCCTAGTTGACTCTTGACCAATGTCAGTCATTCCTAACTGACACCAGTGACTGTGTAATTCTTGCAATTTCTGCACTCACTCATTTGGTGAAGCTTTTAGCTCCACACCTCAACATTTTGTGCACCATTTGATCCTATATACCTTATTTTTTGATTGTATTATAACCAAATGCTCTTTTTAGGCTTCTTATAAGACTCGTTTAATAACATAATTTTTAAACCTATATCCCATGTTTATTTCAATGTGCATATTTGAATTCACATTTAGGCTAGAAATGTGTTATTATCCTTTTCCAGCTAATCATAAATCCATTTTACATATTTTTTGCTTAAGCCACCCTTACCAATTTACCTTGTTGTGGTAAATTCTATTTTTGACCAATTTAATTATTATAACCACTTGTGGGAAAATAACTATTTTTTTTCATCCCATGCTAATGATTATAAATACCTATGGGAAAATCATTATTTTTACCCACTCCACCCACCCTTTCGAGGCAAATCCATGTTTCACTGATTATAACTAGCTTTAGACAAATCTATGTTTCTCATTTTTTATTCTTGATTATGAATATCTTTGGGAAAATTAATGTTTCCTATTTTATGTTCCTAATTATAATAGCCTTTGGGTAAATTAACGTTTCCCATTTTCTATTCTTGATTATAACCACCTTTGGTAAAATCAATGTTTCCCATTTTCCATTCTTGATTATAACTACCCTTTGGAAAATTAGTGTTTATCATTTTTTAGTACTGATTATTACCACCTTTGGGTAGTTAGTGTTTCCCATTTCATTATTGATTATAACCACCTTTGGAAAAATTAGTATCCATCCCACCACCCTATCAAGCTAACTATCCATGCCATTGCTTATAACCACCTTTAGGCAAACTAGTGTCACACTCATCATTATAGATTATAATCATTTTTGGGAAAATCCATGACTTTGTAGCCATTAATATTTATAACCACCTTTGGGAAATTCAATAATCCCATTATCATTACCAATAGATCATGTCATTTTACTCATTTCAAGGGAATGTTCGATGGATCTATTTTTATGCTCGCTCCCTTGAGGGGGCATCAAGGGATTATTTATTACCCTTTTGGGCATGAAATGTTAGGATTAATGACTTTTGAATTATTTTAAAATACATTATTTTTCCTATGTCTTGCAATGCCTTATCAAATAGGGGTAAGATGTAGACACTTAGTTTTGGCCACTTTCATGCCTAAACTGGGATTCAATTCAATTTCTATAAAAAACACATTTTAAGCCTAGAAATCACCAAAATTTCTAAAATTTTCCTATATATAGGATTTAATTACCCAAAAACATGATGCAGCTAGCTTATTTGGCATTTTACCCTATATGCACCAAAAACCTAATTCAGTTTTAAAGCTAGTTAAATTTTGACGTAGCAATTTGAAACTTTTGGCTTGTCAAGCTATTAATTCAAAACATTTAAAACAATTTCAAAAAGATAAAAAATGCTAAGAAAGATTAATTATATTTCAAATCTGAAATAACTTGATTAGATAAAAATTACAAATTAAAGTAATGAATATCATTTATCAAAAAAGGAACTTTTACGCAAATATGAAGTCAAAGGTTAAATGAGATAATAAAGTGATTTATTATTTCCAAAATATTCTAAAAAGGTGAGTCACAACCTCAAAAATATCTAAATTGATTTTTCATGGCTCATAAATATCTAAAACTAAGGTGTCAATATATCATGAGTGTTTTAACCTAACCTAAGATTAGCTTGACTCAACCTAGGTTATTTTTAGACTCAACCAAAGTTAGAATTTAACCTAACCACTAGAGTTAGAGTTAGTTCTTAGAGATATAAATACAAGTGCCCATACCATATGCCAATAAGATTATGTTTTTAAGGTAATTATACAATAATGATTTGAAGAAACCATTGAGAAGAGTGTTATAATGCCCATTTTATGCTAAGCTTCACACCAAACCACAAGTGACCATTTGAAAATTGATACCACCATGGAGAAGCAATGATGAGAGTCTCTAATTATCATAGACTAAGAATGAACATCCTTATTCCAACAAGTGGACATCAAATTTGATAAAGGAGGTAAATTATTTGTGTTGTTTTTATCTCTATTTTTTGATCTTGTGCAGTATGTTATGCTCCTATAGTTATTATACAAGAGTGTTTAGTTCTAGTGTATTTTTATGCATGGATTTTTATCATTTTGACTAAAAAGGATATAATCAACATTTGTGTGATCTTCAAATACCTAAGTTTCATAATGGCACACCTGATGGGATTACACATCTTGTATGGGCAAGTTGAATGATGTGTAACCTATAGTAGTGTTATAATATTGGAATACCTTCTTAAATCATTTTAGAGTAATGTTATAATTCCCAAATTATTTCAATCTTAAAACCAATCCACAAGTGATTATTGGAGAGATGTTACCACTATGGAAGAACATTTCTAGAAGACTTAAATAATCTGAGGCCAAAAATTGACATCCTCATGTGAACAAGTAAGCATCAAATTTGAAAAAGAAGGTAATAGAAATGTATTATCTTTATCTCTATTTTGTGATCATGGGTATAATGTTATTCTCTCCCTAGTTCCTAGGCAAGAGTGTTTAGTCCTAGTGTATTATTATGCTTGATATTTGTCATTTGGACTAACAAGGGAATAATACACATATTATTTACTCTTTAAACACCTCAAGTACACAAGGGTTTTTATGTTATTATCCATCTCAAAATTACTTAACATTGATTAAATGAAGTTTCAAAGAGTTAATTTTATCTTCCTTAATTTGAACTTTAGTACCTGATGCACATTCAAACTATTCTTTAATTATAATTTAGTACCTTTTATTGATCTTAGGTTTTCTTAAATTATGCTATGCATTATACCATGATTCCTTACTAATCTATTTTGGTATTCTCATGATGATAATTTTCTTCTTTATATTTAGTTTTATCATAGACTCTTTCCTCACATTGAACTACTATCATCTTACTCAACTCAAGTTCATAGGGACATACCATTTCTTATATAGCTTCCTCATTATTTTCCTCATGCATGTTCTCAACAACATTAGCTTCAATATCATTATTGAAATAAATGGAATTATCACTTAACTTTGTAGTTATATCTCCATGTAACTTTATTTTTATTATTCATTCATTGTTGATATGAGTTTATTTCCTTTTTGATCTATTATTGGATTGATATTATCCTTCATCAAACCTACTTTCTTCTCCCAATTATCAAATTTAGGGAGAGTTTAATTATTCTACTACTCTCCTTGTTCTACCTATATTACCCACACTTGTATTTTCATCTTCTTACATGGTTATATGCATGGGTTATTCATGATATTTCTTATATATCTGCCTATAACTCCACTTGTTTCTCTTTGTACATAGACTTTTCCATCTTCTTTCTTCTCTATTACCTAGTTTACAATTTATTTTCAATATTTTTGGGAATATTTTTCATGTTATTGACATTTCTTAATTGATTCACTTGATTTTGTCTCTTTATTCATATTCTCATTTATGATTTCATCTTCATTAACCATTAATTTCTTTTGTTTCTTATGTTTTACATATGTATCTAACTCTTTGTGTTCATTATCATCTTTTTTTTCTTATTCTTATGCACCAAATTTTAGGTTAAAGCAATGTTATCAAAATAAAAACCCAAAACTTAATAGCATTAATAAGAATGGATAAAATAAGTAAATCAAAACAAATGAAGCATTATTACCATCCTTTTTAACTCTTCATGCCTCCATTCTAGGACTTGTACTTGAATGATTTGATTTCAAAATTTGAAGATGTTGAATTACTTTGAGACCTCTTGATAATGGCTTCCAATGCTTGAGTGTAATGGGTAATGGCTTGGATAGGAGTAATAATGATATTATGGATTAAATATGAGATATTGATGGCTTGTTAGATGATTTATAATCAGTTTTGGCCATTTTCCAAGCATAGTATTTTATAGGAAAATGGAGGGAATTTTGAAGAGTTTTAAATTATTAAAAGTCTCTAGTTTAGAGACTTCTAGAGACCTGGAGGAGTTTCTCCAATTATAGAGGCTTATCCATAGGTTTAGGGAATAATTAAGGGGATTAGATATGTATTAATGAGCTTTAGGGTTTATAGGGTTGTAACAATGGCTAGGGTGGTAGAGTGAATAGGGTGGTAGGTGGATAAATATGATTTTTTAATTTTCAAGTGGATTTAAGCAGTAGGTTAGTGGATAATAGGTCTTATTAGAAGTTTAATGAGATAATTAATTAGGTTTAGGATGGGATAAAGTTTTATGGGATATAGGAATAAGATGGGGATTACTAGGCTATAGTTAGTTTGGCTAGGGAATAAAGGAATTAGGTTAAATTCGTGGACATTAGCACAATTAGTCGGGTGAGCATAATTTATTGCATATAATTATTTTTAGGTTTTGAGGCCTCAAATTCCGCACTCTCCTCTATATCATGTATATCTACAATCATGCATTTATACATATGGTTATAATTAAAATATTAAGGATTGATTAATCTTAAATTTCTTCCTTGGGTTTCTCTCCTATCACCTTTATCATCCTTTTCCAATTTTGGACTTTTTGTTATCTCATTTTCATTTTTGCAATCTACTTAATTGGCCACTTGACCACCTTTTTAAATCTTTTAAAGAATATTTGTCTAGATTGAGCTGGGATAAATTCCTCTAATCCTTACATTAAACCTATTAATACTAGATTCATCTCATATTTATCTTTTTTAATGTATTATTATATTCATACCTAATTCTTTTTCTTCATTTTATTTTTCTCTTCTTTTAGTCCTTCCATTTTTTTCTAGTTCTTATTTTTCTTATGTCTCACCCAAAGTCTCTACTTAGTATTTTGACACCTTCAAGTATATTTAAAATTGAACACCTCCAATTATATTTCAATTTGTATTGGTTACTCTTGATCCTTAATATGTTCCTCTCCTCACCTTTTTAAACCTCAATGGGCATAGGACTACATGGTTTATTTACTTACCCTTAACCTTCACTTTTTATGCAATTTAAATTTATGAAAACTCATTCTAAATGATTTTTTATCACACAATCTACCCACATTTATTTTCTAGGATATAATACCAAAATGATGATAGCTCAAACTCTCTCTCTATATCTGATGCCAATATTATATAAACAAGTTTCTTCTAATAGGTTTGCCTTCATGATCACAAGCTCTTATTTACAACTTTGAACATGCTTACACTATTTTAATGTCTGATTTCAAGTCAAAATAGGACTCAAATTATTTATAAATATTATTTAAATATTTATATTATTCAATAAACTAATATTTACTTCACCAAGTTTGATTTTTGTAGTCAATTTCAAACTTCTCTTCTTGAACTAGGATTTTTCATATGATAGGATTATAACCATCTTAGTTGAATTTAATTTAAATAATTCAAATATATTAATACTATAAAAATATTATTATTTTTATGTTTATTCTCTTTATCTTATTCCATAACTTAAATTATTCCCTTCTTTATCAATCTTTAACAAGTAAAACTCTATCTTGTTAGACCTTGTTCTAGGTCTATTACTTGTCCTTTCTTATTTCTCAATTAGTGAGGATGAATTCATATTATTTATGATTGTATAGGTATGGTAATAATCTCCTTAGGTCAACTAAGACAATACAAAACCCTCTTTCTTCATTAAATTGGTTCTTTCACCAAAATACAAGAAATAAATTTTGTTAATTGTCACCTATAAGCCTATTGAATGTTCTTTGGGAAAAAAATCTATAAATCTATAAAAAAAAATTAAACCAATTGTATATCCTATAATACATCCTATTTTACATTTTTATAAAATTTCATTTATATTGGACAATTTATTTTTGAGATATCAAATATTTAGTGACTAGTTTTTCTAAACCTTATGCGAAAGTCTAATTTCTGAGTTTTCTTAATATCTTTCTATATAGGACTCTAAAAGATTTAAAATCACCTATAAAATTTCTTAAATATATTATTATACCATTATATAATGTTTTATAATTTTTCCATGTTAAATATCATGTTATTAAAGTTTTGAGATCTCTAAAGCCTAAACAAGGGGGGTTTTCATAATACATTGGTCACAATATAAAAATTACCTTCAATTAAAAATTGAATAATTTTTAAATATTATTTTTTCCCTGATTAATATCCCTATAGATTTATCTTAATCTATCATTTACCATCAATTGAGAGATATGGGTAAGAAAAATGAATGTGGTGGGGTTGCAAAAAATGGGTTAGAATTTAAATTTTCAAATGCAGACTCAAAAAGGGAGAAGGGTGATGGGGATGATTCTAGTTCAAAAACACAATTAGGATATACATAGACACAAGGAATATTATAAGAGGTATCTAAGCTATCTAACATTATTTCTCATGGTTACTTTTAAAAATCTTCTTCTTGGTGTGACAGAATGAAGGGATCTATGGTAAAATACAACTCAAACCTTATGGAGATTATGAAAATCATAAAGGATGGTAAGAGTCTTCTTATTAAAATTACCATAAATCCCATAAAATGAGCCTCTTAAAGGATGAACTAGTTGGTTGGCAAACTTATGGGATAAAGACCTAACATTGACACATTCAAAGCATGGACTAAAACAAAAATGGAATAGAAAGGGACACATAGAAATTTTAACATGGTCAACGAATTCTTCATGATTAGATTCAATAATTTGGAAGACAATGCTATGATAATGGTTGAAATACCATGGTTCTTCAACAAATCTAGGATTTTCCTCAAAAATTGTGAATTGGTCTTTGAATCAAAAAAATAAAATATAAATATGATGCCCATTTAGGTGAGACTTCCAAGTCTACCCATAGAATTTAGGGAATAATATAATTTACTAGCATAGCTAAATCTTTTGGATATATAATATCACGTGACTCAGTAATCAAGGCATTGTGTAGACTGGTATGTGCCAGATTCTACATTAATTCATTTATGAATCAAGAAATACCTAATTTGATAGTCCTACATACACCCTATGGAACTAAAATAGAAATGATCAAGTTTGAAAGATTAGAATTATTGTGTTAAAAATGCCACAAACTAAGACACTCAATAAAGATGTGTCAATAAGACACTAATAATTCAACATGGCAAAGAAGGGAGGGTTTCTTTCAAGAATTCTAAAAAGGAAAACCCAACCACATCTCAGAGAAAAATAGGGCAAATCTCTTAGATAATAGAAGTGAAAAAAGAAGATATAAACAAGATAGAAATAGGAGACATAGATGAAAAATTAAAATCAAGGAGGGAGAGACCAATCCAACTAGAAATAAGGGTAAATAATAATGAAAATGATGAACCTCTTCAAACTAGTAAAATAGAAACTTTAGAAAAGTTGAAACAACATACACTAGAGGGTTCTAACATTATGCAGGATAATGAAGAGATTAGGTCTGAAGTTATTAAACAATAAACACATGAACAAAATTAGGAATTCAACATCAATAAGCAACTATTGTATTATAAATTCCAAATTAGAGAACAAGATTTAGATGGTGAGGATTGTAAGGAACAAGATTCAAATGTAGATGAAAATGGATAGAATTAAGGGGAATCAAAATAAAGAATAAAATAAATTATTAGTGATGATAAGTTGGGTAAAAAAATAACTCTCCAAAAAATAATTCACAAGTGAAGGCCTCATATTCTAGAATCACTAAAAGAAGTGAAAAAGGTCTAGACATTAGAACTCCTCCGATGAAAGGCAAACCATCTAAGAAGAATCTATTTCAAAACTTCACATAGATAGAAATAACAAATGGACATCAAAATATTCTCCCTTTTAGGGAGATACACCTTCTAAATAAGTTAAAAATATTGATTCTTTCCTAGAATATTAGGGGGTACATAGTTTATGAAAGCATAATGTCTTTATAGAGTTTAGAAGGAATAAAAAAGTTATTGTTTTTGCCATATAGGAATCCAAAATTAAGGAGAACAATTTCCAACAACATAAAAAAATGTATTGGAAAGAAGTGGAAGCAAGTTGTGTAAGTGTGTCAGGAACTTTGGGTGGTCTAGTCACCTTTTGGGACCTCAAATTCCTTATAGGAGACCCCATCCTTAAATCATAGAACCATATTTCCATTCCACTCACACATATTAGTGAGAACAAATTATGGATTTTGTCTAATGTTTATGCCCTGAACACTAGGATAGGGAACAAAAAATTATTGGAAAACATCAAAAACTTTAAAAGTAACTGCAAATAATTACCTTGGATTTTAGATGTGACTTTAACTCACCTCTACATCCTAGAGAAAAAAGGGAACAATTATGGGCATCTAGACATCATGAAGTATTTTAGTTCCTTTATTGCTAACTTTAGAGTTATAGATATTGAGCTTGATGGTCCAAAATTCACCTAAATAATAGAAGACTTAGTGAGATCTCATTAAAATTAGATTAGATAAAATATTCATCTCTTTAGAGTGGCTACAATAGAAATATTTTATCCTAAATTCTCTCCCAAAAATTGGGTCAGACCATTATCCTTTAGAATTAATTATTAAAGATCAAAAAGCTAAGCTTACCAATCACCCTTTTAGCACATAACACATGTGGTTTACCCATTCAAACATACAAGATACAATTTCTGAATGGTGGAATAAAAATAATATAGGTATAATTATGTTCAATCTGGTAGAGAAAAAATATCAAAATTAAGTTCAATTAGTGAAATAAACAGGTATTCAATAATATTTTTGAGCAAAAAAAAAAACTTTAAAAGAAGAGTTGATTAAAATTGAGGAGGAAATCAAGAATAAGGGGTATGATATTCAAATACAAAACAAGGAAAATAAAATCTTGTGTAACTATCATACTATAATGGCTAGAGAATAATAACTATGGAGGCAAAATTCAAGAAATATTTAGCTTAAAGAAGGAGATAGAAATAGAACATTCTTCCACCTTTAAACTCTAAAGCAAAGGAAACACAACACCATCATGGAGATTACTAACAAAGAAGGGTAGATCATTTAATATCAAGAAGAGATTAACAATGTATGTGTGCAATTCTACATAAATATGTATAAAATGATTTCAAAAAAGACATTGGTTTTGAGGAAGAATTTTTGAGGGTCATTCTAGAGATAATAAATCAAGAACAAAATTCTATGTTATTAGAACCCATGTCTAAGGAGGATCTTGATTTAATCATTTCTAGAATGAACCTATACAAATCCCTAGGACCTGATGGAGTACCCATTGCTTTCTTCAAGACCTTTTGGGCAATTATAAACAATATTTCACTATTGTTATCAATGAATTCCTTGAGTTGGGATAATTAATTAAGGAGTTTAATCATACCTTTATCATACTCATTCAAATAAAAGAAGGGGTAGTGAATTTGTCTGACTTTAGACCTATAAGTTTGTGTAATTCTTTCTATAAAATTATCACCAAATTTGTCACCATGAGAATTCAACCTATAATGGAAAAAATCATACAAGTTTAGCAAGGAAGGTTTATTCCAGGAAGGTAAATATAAGATGGAGTAATTGTTGTACATGAGGCTATTCATTCCATGGACATTAGTAAAAAGGAATCCATGATCCTAAAGTTAGATATGGTTAAGGATTACAATAGATTGGATTGAAATTTACTTGATAGGGTCTTAAACCAATTTGGCTTCAATGAAAAATTTAGGAAAATCATAAGAACTTACATATCCACCTGTATGTTCTCTATTCTTGTTAATGGAGTAGCTCAAGGATATTGTATAAGTGTTAAAGTTATAAGGAAAGAGTATCCTCTATTTCCCTTCTTGTTCATTATCATGGAAGAGTATTTAAGTAGGTATATCTCTAAGGCATTAGAGTATTGTCAACTTAGAGGCTTCAAGCTAGGTAGGTAGGTTGAGCTTATCACTCATTAATAGTTTAATAATGACATCATCTTGCTAGCAAAAGCTTCTATCTAAGAATTAAGGACCTTGAATAAAGTTTTGGTAATGTATGAGAAAGCTACCAATCAAAAAATTGATTTTGACAAGAGCTCAGTTTAATTTTTTGACACTACAAAAACTAGAAAAAATATGATTATTGGGATCTTAGGTTGTCAAATTAAAAAACTACCATCCACATATCTCAGTATGCCCATTATCAAACATAAATTAAAATCAAGTGATTCAAACCCACGAATTGAAAGATTCCAAAAAAGACTTGCAAGGTGGAAAGGGAAACTCCTTTCTCAAGTAGGAAATGTTGTCTTGATTAAATCTGTCCTTCAAAGCCTTCCAATTTACACTCTTTCTCTCTTCAAACTTCCAAAATGAGTGGAATGTATTATCAAAATAATCCAAAGAAATTTCTTATGAAATGGCTATGAAGGTAGGAGAAAATTCCATCTAGTCTCTTGGAACAAAATTTACAACAAAAGATTTGGAGGCCTAGGCATACGAAATATCCAAAGTATCAATAAAGCTATGATCTACAAGTTTGTGTGGAGATTATTAAATAATAACTTGACCTGGAGTAATATATTATCTCATATATACCTTTAAGGGAGGAATCCTAGTGTCATTATAAAAAATAAGTAGTTCATTAGAGGTCACATATCGTAAACTTCCTAATTGAGAATAGGGAGATCATTCTTGAAGGATCCATATGGCACATGGGAAATGATAAGAATATAAAATTTTAGGGGGACAAATGGAACATTGATCTATCTCATATTTGGAGGAATATTTAACAACACATACAAGAGTATATAACACAAAAATATGGGGAGTGTATTTTTGATTATTGGCAAATGAGAAATGGCTATAATCATTGGATTGAAATTAGCTTCGATAAAGTAAACAATGATGAATAAACCAAAATTAATGAACTGAGTAGGGACCTCAAAAACATTCATATATCTAGAATATATAGGGAATACAAGATGATGTGGATTTATTCCTTTAATGAGAATTATAATGCTAAAGCTGGGTATGAAAGAATCTCCTAAAACTAAGACATCAAGGTGAGCTAGAAAGGTTTATAGAAAAAATTTGTCACCCTAAAGATAGGTTTCTTTCCCTGGGTTACCATTCATGAGAATATTTTTATGGTTGATAATTTAAATGAAAAATTATGCATCATAACAAATAGATGTGCCCCATGCAAAGATGATAATGAAACTATTTCTCATCTTGTCATTAACTATAAGTATACATAGAGAGTGTGGAATTTTTTCTTGAGAAAATTTAGCATCTTGTGGGCCAACCCAAGAACCCCAATTTAATTCTAGCTAAAGTGGAGCTAACCCTTAAAAATCCTCATCTTAATTAGTTATGGAACCTCACCCTTCCCCACATTTGGTGGTGGATATGGGAAACTAGAAACAATATCATATTAAGGGATAAGAAGTACACTAGTAAGGTGACCTCAAAAAGAATTTTCTTATCTATTAAAGAGAATTATAATTCCATCAAAACTAAAAAAACAAGGAAATACTCTATTTTTAATGATTAGCTACACAAAATTGGTAAATTGATTTATCAAGCATAGGAAATCCAGATCCTAAAGATGAAGTTTGAAAGAGAACCAAATGAAAAGTCATAGTTGAAGGATGGATGAAACCGAATTTTCATTGTGCATTAAAATGAAATCTAGGAATTGTAGGAGGAGGAATAATCAAAGATACTAAAGGAAGGATAATTAGGGATTATGTAGGAGATATGGGTACTAATTCTAATCACTAGGTAGAGGTTCTAACTACCCTTTAGGGCCTTAGACTAGCTAAACAACTTAATAACTAAAAACTGGAAGTATAAGTAGAATCCATAAACATTATCAATTATCTAATTAGCAAAAACCCACCAAGATGGAATATAAAAAATATAATTGATGAAGCTAATAAAATTATAAACTCTTTATAGTAGGTGCACATTCTTCACACATATAGGGAGGCTAATGGAATTATAGATTGGTTTGCTAATGAGGGAACAAGCAATATGTTCTTCAAAACATGGCTAAACCATGAGAATTTTCCTAGAGAGGTTTTAACAAGAATATATAATGAAGGGGAAAACTCTTTTATTAATATATAGTTATATAGTCCTCTTCCTCATGACTAAGGGAGACTTTAAGCTACCAACTACTATGTGGGATCTTAGACCCATCTTCCCTAATTTTGAATGGGAGAACCATCTAGAAAAAGAGAAAGAATGTGTTGTGCCTCATAATTTTCTCCATGATAGTTTCAATTATGATTCTAAGTGGTATTTTAGAGGGTATGAGAAAAGTGTTCTAGAGCCCTATATGAATAGCAAAATCAAGATGGGCTTACCCAACTAAATTGAGTCCAATCTTAAACTTGAGGTTAAATCCAATAGCAGAGTCTAGACTCTTTCCTATAGGTGGTTGGTTTTACCAGATTCATGGAAAAAAATGAGGGTTTTGATAGACATTTATCCAATTAGTTTTCCAAATCTTGGGAGGAAAGGGTTGTTAATATCAAAGGTGTCATGATGGAAATCATTAAGGAGCTACTAGCATATGTGATGGATCTGATCATAGAAGAAACCAAAAGATACTACAATCCTAGAGATTATAAATTAGATAAAGATGCATTCGTAGAGGAGGGTGAGTAGCTGGAAAAGTTACATAATGGTTTTGATAGGGAATCTAGCTGGAAAATTTACACAATGGTTTTGACAAGGAATCTCTCCCCAAACCATATGCTGAGGTAAATTTTCATCTCATTCAATATGTTACTTTAGAAGGTTAGTATATTGTTGTTAGGTGGTCCATGTTTATGATGTTAAATTACATTAGACATGGAGTTGTTATTAGCCTTCCATTTTTCATTCTTAAGTCTATGGAAAACTCTATACAAAAATAGAAAAATGGCAGTTACACAACCCCTAAACATGAAGGTGTCATATTCCTCATTTATAAATACTTCAAGGGAATGAACCAATTTATGCCTGATCTTCCCCAAACAAAGGAATAAAAAATGAATGAAGGACTAATGGATATGAGAACAATTAAGAAAATTACTATTAAGTACTCGGGTAAATAGAGCAGGGATGCTGGTAGCAAGGTAATTGAAATTGAAAAATAAAAAACAAGGATAAAAAAGGAACAAAACATGGAATAAGAGGGTATCAAGAAATGTTTAAGATGTGCTTCCAAAGGTAACATTGAATACAAAGATAAGAATGAACCCAAGAAGACCAAAAAATAATAGACCCCTCTATACAAAAAGGGGTTAAGGAAATTTGTTATTGTGGATAGTGATATTGAAGAGAGGGAAGAAGACTGTACTAAAAAGGACTCCAAAAATACTTAGAGGACTACTAAAATAGAGATTGAGAACCAAAAAGAAAAGACTCGACTGATAATATTAATAAAGAAGTGAAGGATCAGTGTTAGAAAGACAAAAATAAGGAGTTTAAATAAATTGAGAACTCACTCAAGAATAGGAATAACACTGACATGTTGACTGAAGAATTAGAGATAAAAAATTCTCTCATGAGATGGTTCATGAGGGAAATGTCAAGAATAAAAAATAGGATGAACATTATGAAATAGGAAAATGAAAATTTATCTAAAGCTTAGATGGATAAAGAAGAAGACGTACAGATTTAAAGACTTAGCTTCAGGGTTGACCTCCTTGAGCATGCCAGTGAGGATGTATATAAAAAACTCAATTTCATTATAAATTATAATTAAATCATGATAAATTAAGGTCTTTATAATATGGAAAACTATGCAATCACCTCAAATATTTATTTCATCCTATCTATATAGGTAAGGGAAAAGAGACAAAGGGACAATGAGGCAATGGAACACACAACTTAGACTATGAAAGCATTATCAATAAAATTGACACTAATCTTAGAAAAATTAAGGCATGTTGGGATGACATCTTAGGAAGTATGGATTAATCTAATTTATCTATGTGGGAGTGGTTCTTTAGTTGTTCTCTTGTTATTTTTGTGTTGTGGTCTATGATTCCATTTTAGGGATGCTTGTTTTGTCTAGTTATTCTTTATTTTGATGTACTCCTAGGGTTTGGGTAACCTATTTCAAAAATATCCCCCTTTAACCTCAATAAAAAAATAGATCAATTACCGTTCTAGCATGAACAATCTTGAAAAAATTAAAAAAATGTCTACTTTCATAATCTATAACTCGTAAGACTATGTTTTCAGACCCTAAAATTTAAGAAATATCAATAAGAGTGATAAAAAATATTAAATAACATCAATAAATGTTCACTCACATGTTTATATAGTCTAATAGTGCACACAAAATCATAACAATCTTCTTTTTATTAATATATACTTAAAACTAATATACAAACCCATATAGACTATCACCAACTCTACACAACCTCATGATATTTTTTGTCTTTGTCTTTATATTATTATATTTCTTAGGACCCTTAATTCATGTTAAGAGTCTTATTATCTTGTTACTTGATGCCTAATCTTACTCTTTTTTGTTTCATGAAACAATTATCTCTCTATAGCCTTAAGACTTATCAATCATGCCTAATTTATCTGTCATCTTACATTTCAAATATCTTGATTGGGTTTATGATAGTTTTATAGTTATTTAATGGTTTAGGGACACCTAATATAGATATTTATAACCTTAATAATCCTTACCAAAGGATCAAGACCTTCACAATACTTTAAAACCTTTAAGACCCTTAATAACAAATTCATTGTTTTTAAATTCATAATTTTGGTGGGAAACCTAGATATACCTATAATTTACTTTAAAATGATAATTGAATAATGGTAAAGTATTCGTATTGATCATACATGACCTATTATACCATTAAAATACAAAAATAATCAAAATTAAATCAACTATATAGATGTACCTGCATCAACAAGGGATTAAAAGAAAGAATAATGAGAGCCATCTACCCAAGAAGAAAGGGCTAAGGATGTGTGGGAGAAATAATAAGATGAATAAGGGAGGAAAATAGAACTTTTACATAAAGGTAAAGATTAATAATATGTTTCATATGAGAGGAAGGTTATAAACATGCTCAAATAAGCATAAAGGGATGGGTTGAGAAGATATGAATAATGCATAGGAAAATAAGATCCTTAATGAGGAGGATAAAAGATAATATGAAGAGAAGAGGAAGATGGAAACCTTGTATTCCTATAAATAATATTAATTTTGCATGAAGGAAACAATAAAATAGGAGAAATTAGGATTCCATTTGTAGTAGTGTGCAATAGACTAGGAGAAAGAAGAATGCGAGATATTTTCCCAGGAAGAAAGGACTAGAGATGCATGAAATAAATTAGAGGATGAAGAAGGGAGGGAATTTTAAATTTCAGGCCAAAGGGAATAAGAATTTTAATTTTACTAGGAGAGGAAGGTTGGATATATTCCTAATGGAGCATAAGATGTAGGCTTTATTTTCATAGGCAAAGATAAATTAGGGATATGTCAGCTAGAATCTGATGAGGAGAATATAATAGTAATTCTACATGGTGTGTATAAGATCTTGGATAATATATTAGAATAGTATAATCATGGAATTTATGGTGAGGAAGGTAAAAAAATTATTTCACATAGCAAAAAGAGGAAGAATAAGGAAAGAAAATGGATACGAGTGAATGGATATAATGAATCAGTGCATTCCACTGAAGAAATTAAAAAAAATAAATTTGATAATAGATAAAGTAGGAGTATAATATAGAGTTCCTATTTTGAGGCATAGAGGATATTATGGTATTCAATAAAGTGACTATGAAGGAGTGTCTTGTTGAATAAGTGAATGTAAATTTAATTTCCAAGGATGAAGGGGAAGAGAAGAGGAGGAAGAGAATGCACACAAAGGAAGGATAAATATATGTGAAAGATAAGGGTGCCAAAATAAAATATTTAAAGAGGTGGAAATAATCATGTGGGCATAAATCCATAATATAAATAAATCTATGTAAACCTATAAAGGAAACTAGTGGGCACTGAGCATAGGAAAGATGAGTGGGACATACCCATAAGAATGAATAAAATATGACATCAAAGAAAATCACATAGAAGATCATTTAATTGAATGCATATGAGTATAAGTGTAAAAATTACTTACGTGAGGTGTATAAATAAAGGTGGGAACAAACCTTAAGGAATTAAAGAATAAGGGAGAAGGGGTAGAGGAAGAAATAATTAAAAATCATAGAAAAGGAGAGTTGTGTGGTATGTGTAAGAAGAGAAAGTATTATAAACACTTGGTGGAGGTGGATGGATAGAGGTGGACACAGATCCACCAAAGGAAGAAATAGATTTAAGAGGAATAAAGTAAATGGAATAGAAGGTATTAGAGCTAGGTAGTAGAGGATGGTTTATGGAAAATTAGGGGTTTAAAAGGAGAAGCAACATAGAGTAAGTGTGCAAAGGATACACAAAAAGTGTTGGGGAGAACCATTTTAAAGGAATCTAAATATAAGGGTGGTTACACAAATTAAACCCTTTTTTCAAGTGTAAACACTCCCTTTTTTCCACTTTCATGTCTAAATGAGGTTTAGACCAATTTATAGCAAACTATACAAATTAAGCCTATAAATAACTGAACATCCCAAATTCATTTTCACATTGGATGTAAGTGCCTAAAATTACATCAAAGCTTAATTATTTGGGGAAATAAAATATATGTAATGATAAACTCTCATGGATTCATCCCCACTTATCTTGAAAATAAAAAAACTAAATCTTTAGACCAATTAAGCAGGGCACTTAACCCAATTCTTGAAATGACCAAAAGACTAAGTAGAATTAATTAAAAAATAAAATAAAATTAAATGACTACATAGAAAATCCATGTTGAATTAGTGAAATATAATTTTTTAAAATCAATATTCAACAAATATCAAGGAATATGAGGTCATGATTATGTCATCAACCTCAAATAAAAGAATTAAAAAATATCAACATAAATGTCAAAAAAAAAAAAAATGTTGATTCATGCCTCCATAAATGAATTGGACTCCCAAATTTAACCCCAGCCTAACTACACATGGATTATAGTTAGTTGAAAAACTATCAATACAATTTATATGACCATTTTTCAACAAGCTTTTGTGTGTAAACAAATAATGCCAAATTATTGCTAGAAATCTTCATTGCCAAGACAAGCAAAGAAATAATTACCAAGGGAATAGAAGAGGTGTTTCCCATAGATAATTGGAATCATCAAATACAATTTGTTCATAATACCAGTCAAAATCCTTATCTCATGTTGTTTACAAGATGGATTCATTCTAAGAATGTAAATGGAGTTTTTAACATCTATTAGTATATTTATTTATTTTGTTATCATTACTCACCGTAGTACTTGGGCTTAGAATTTTAGTTGTTATTATGTTATTTTAGTTTATCCAATAACAAGAGAGACTAATCATTATATTTATAATCATACATTAGGCACACCTGGTAGAATTGATTCACCCCAAATTTATCCTAGGAGTAAGTTGTGACCCTTCAAAATCAAGAAAAGATCATCAATGACCCTTTATTTAGTTTTTTGCCTAACTTTTCAGTGTTTTGTGGTTGATTGGAGAAGTGTGAATTTATCCACTACATATCAACAAATATGGAATTAAAAATATTGAAATCATTGACAGATAGTATGAAATCACTCAAGAAAATTGTGAAATTATCTTTATTTTGACCTTCATCTATGTAATCACAAATTTAGAGCTATGTTTTGTAAAAATTTCATGGTAAAATATTAATTCATTCTACATTTTTCATCCTTTCATAGTCTCTATATCATAATCATAAATTTGGAACATATAACTATGAAATCATATGAAAGAATAGTGAAATCATCGTATCTATTTTTGTGTTTTTATTGTAGGTTTTGGAAATTATGAAATTGTAGATAAAAGTTACAAAATCATTACAAGAGTTATGAAATTGTGGTAAAAAAGTGTGGATTTTTTTTTATTTCTATAGTTTTCTATAGGTTTCTAGAAAAGTGTGAAATCAGATCTTAAAATAGTGAATTTGCTAGACACAGTTATAAAATAGTATAACTTAGTTGGGTAATCATTGTTATTAGTTGTGAAAATGGAAAAAAGAATTGTGAAATTGGCATACTTAATAGTTAAATCATTGAAAAATTGTGAAATTTTCCACTGTAAGTTATCTATTTTTGGTTATTTCCTAATTTTCATTAACCAAAAATTTTAGAGTTTACTTGTAACATCCCCAATGGGATCTATCTACAAATATGTTATATTTTTTAAAATTTAAAACAATGTATTCTTTCATTAGATTAAACCATGAGAATCTAATTAGTGATCTAGATAAAATACTATAAGTATAAAAATTATAAAATAATAATGTGACATCATTCATCACTAATCACTATCATCATGTGAAATACATCATCGTTGAATATATCAAGTAATTATAGATATCCAACCATGGTTTATACAAACATACATCTACCAATGTCAATGTATAATAATTAAATAATTACATATTATTAGGGATAATGTTTCATTAATAAATACAATATGATTTACAAGATATAGATACATGGCTCTTTGGAGCATGAGTGTCCTGAACTCTAGTATCTATGGAAATCTCAAGTGTTATCTCCAAATAAGTACTGTTATAGGGAGGGAGAGCATCATCTGAGAGATTTTACACACCAACCATAGACCATTGATCCCCTAGAAAATACCCTATGAGGGAATGGCCCTCCTTTCATAGATGAGTAGATAGTGACAGTGTGAGAATCCAAAGAGACAATTTATTACCTGTGTGCTATATGATTTCTAATAGCATGTAGTGTACCATAAATAAATTTGTCCTAACATGATATTTTCAAAAATATGTAAATCATACACATGAAATATAAATTTATAACTAACATTAATTTAGCCAAATTTTTCAATAGTTGTTAATCTCTAGGATCGATCAATTTCAAATAGACCACTTGATCAGATTATCTTCTTTTGGCGTTGTGATGCTAGTAATGTAGTGAAGTCCATCTCACTACTTAGTCAGTATCATCAATCTGAGATTTGGTTAACATAAATATAACTAATAGATTCATATGGATTACTTCTTACTAGTAGTCATAAACATGCTAAACATAGAAATAACCAAATGCATATATGTATTCAATCAAACATATGAATGGATCTCCACAATATTATTTAACCCCTAAAAAATAATCATAACAATGAAATTTTATACCAATTGGGTATAAAATACATTTATAATGTAATTTTATAATTTCAAAAATTAATTTTCAAAAATAATGTACTCTATGACAACCCATATTATCATAGTCCATTATTTTTTAGCATAATTGCTCAAATACAAACAACCAGTCATAAAAATTTCAAGAATAAAAAGTCTCATAATCCTAATTACATTTTATTTGAACATGATCTTTAATTTATACATATTTTTATGCTTTAGTGAACTTTTTACATATATATCTAGTGTCTCATTCTTCAATAATGTAGGACTTAGTTTATATCAATCAATAGAGCTATATCTACCACCAAGATATACCAATACATACTATATAATTATATACACCTATACATATTAATATACTCATGGTATGTACCATTCACATGTTCTCAAATAATAAAAAATTACTACATGTAAATGCCTACCATCATTTATAATTCCAATCAAGGATTCCATGAGGTTCTACTAGTCATTTGACATAAAATAGTGATGACCAATTATGAGACATAATATTCTACACAATATTAATAAACATAGTCGATAGGATATTTGTGTCCTTGTTATGATATGTATATACTCAATATTTATGTTTTAATTAATACCATAGTCTTATCATTATATAATTATTATGTCATTATAGAATTAAGTAGACTATATATAAATGGGTTACTTAATATTTTTAGATACTAGTCATTCCATGATATCCAGTACACATATGATTGATGACTTATCACAGTTATGTAATATATACACTTATTATATATTCAATTCACCTTATTGTATATGATTATTATCTATCCACATATGTAAGGAAAAAATATCTTAATTAATTATCTATCTTTGTGATATGCATGTTATTGATTATTATACATAGCATATGAAACATAATACATAGTGGAAGATGAATGCATGAAAAAAATAATAAGATAATCTAGGAAGATGAATCTATCCATAATAAATGTAGTCATGTTATTAAGTTGTTTTACCTAATAAATTGAGTACTAAGCATATACCAAATTGATACCCTCTTAGACTCATCACTCATTACTCTAGCATATACCAAGTTTGATACTTATTATTAGCATTTAGCTTATATCATTAATTAAGTGGATATATTACATATATAATATATATAATTTTGATAACCATTACTAATTTAGGAATAAATAATAAGCTATTTATATGCCAGATTTACCTAATACTCAAGATTTCACCACCACAAGTGTCATAGCTCTGACTACATAATAATTAAAGTCATGTTATAATGAGATCACCCTATAATAATACATATGCTTAACTACTTATCTATCTATAATTTTATAGGTAGATTATATATATATATATATATATATATATATATATATATATATATATATATATATATATATATATATATATATATATATATATTTAACTACTACTCAAACAAATTGTTGGGTTTTATTTGGTATGGAGATATGATGTTATTTTATTCATAATTTGAAAAATGCAGATCACCTAACCTATAACAAGCCCAGAGTGCTAAGTTTAAATTGGTGACATTATGTTTATACCTAGTAGATCACCCCACTTATATTTATGCCATTCTTCTTATGGTAGGTTTTATATATATACTACTTAATTACTCACTATCCAATAAAATATCGCTCGGATCATCCTCACAACTGATTTAATTAATTTCATATGTTTTCAGTGTTACAATTTAGGTATAGGCTAGTGAATAGAGGCAAAATTGGTATCAATTGGATATTTTCATACCTACAGGTTTGCTAAAGTTTAATAACTTGATATGGTGCAATATGTATTTTATAACTAGTTTTGTAAATGTAGGATTATGTTGAATTAGCTGCATATACAAGATTATAATAGAATTAGCTTATACAAGTTATTGTATAGTGGTGAAGAGAATACAAATGTTGATATGTAGATAGAGTTCAATGTTTGTTGACATATTCTAACATACATAGGTTGCCTTTTTTCCCTAAGTATTATATATACAACCTACTCACAAATGGTTCATCAATAATATTTTTTTAAAAATAAGCTTATACAAAGCAATAATGGCACCTACCTTTCAGATTTTCCATTAAAATTTGATAACTCCATACTTTTCCCTCTTACATGACTTCCCTTCTATTATCCTTTTCTTCTTTCTCTCTATGTCTTTTGTGCCCTTTTCCTCCTTGCACCCCTTTTAATCTTTTTCTTTTTTTCCTGTATGAGTTTTGCCTTCTCTTTTTTTATAAAGCTGATTTATTTTTCTTTATTCATATTTTCCCTTGAATTTATTTCCTTTTACCTTAAGAGTATGGTGCTAACTTAAAATCATATCATTTTTTTTATTTTAAGAATTTTCTCTCGTTTTTGTTTTTCTCTTCTTATTTCCCTATACACATACTTTCCTGCTAAACTTGTTTTATTATCCTTTTATTTTATTTGACAAAACGTTAAATATTATTTTTTTAATTTTTATTCATTTTATTTCTAGTTACAAAAATTAATATATTTGCTAATTAGTTTATTATATTGAATATCATAAAAACTTAATTATTAAATCATTAATTAATAAATTCAAATTTAGTTTAATTACACAAATTACATCTCAAAAAAAAATTAATGGTTATGATTAAGACATAAACACAATCACACAAGATAAGTTCCATATAAATATTAAACTAACCTAACTATGTGTAAAGAATTGGAAGCACAACCAATCATCAAAAACATAATAATTTTAATAAATCTACTATGCATCTAATATATACTATTTAATGTGGTGTGTGTAGGGTTCTATCCATTCCCATATCATCCCCCAAAAACTCCATCTATATCACTCTCTCTGATGATTCTCTCCCTTTATCATGCTCTAAGGGATGAGTCTCTCCTACATCAAACTCACAAAAAAAAGGTAATTAGTCCATAACACCATGAAATATATATATCATAAAATATAGTTAGAATAACAACTCATCATGATCATAATGTAAAAATATAGACTAAAAACAACTCATAAAAATTTAATCATGCAACCAAAGTAACATTTAACTGTACCATAATAACATATAACTCATAACTTAGGCAAATAATAAACAAATAAAATTATTGACTATAAATATCCATGGATATTTAAGTAATTTTGCTTAGAGAGGAATTTGGATGTAACATCATTATGCCTTAAATCTAGTCATCATCCTAGATGATACTTATTAAAACATACGTTCTAAATTAAAAACATTGTTCAATAGAAAAATAACATAGTATAAAGTATCAAATCAAGTAAATAAATGTGAAAAATGCATGTATAACTCATCATAGTCCTCCCAAGTAGAAATATCCTCAGAGTATTATTCCCATAGGATCTTTTACTATGACATATCTCTAGTACACAAACAAAGTTTACAAGTGTCAACTGCTATGATTGGTTCTACCATAACCACTCTGAGATCCAAAACCTGCAAAGCATTCCAATCCAACACATGTGAAAGATCAACTACATACATTTTAATATAAAAAACATGGAAGACATTATGCAATAGAGATAGGTATGGTGGAAATGCAAGCCTATACAGTATAATATTGACCACTTATAACACCTTGAAGGGTCCCACATATCTTAATGATAATTTTACTAACTTGTTAGATTTAATTGAGCTCTTCTACAACTTAACCTATAGGAACACTTCATCACCTACTAAAAACTATGTATCTATCCTATTTATATCAATATAACTATTTTTCCTATCATTGGCCTTGGCCAATCTTTGTCTAATTAATCTGAATTGATCTTCCATTTCTAAGAACATCTTAGGTCCAAAGACTAACCTATCTTCAAATGCATCCCAAATGATTGGTGTTCTATACCTTATTATGTACAATGCTTCAAAATGTGCCATATTCAAAGCTAATTGGTAAGAGTTATTGTAAGTAAAATCAACTAAGGAAATATAATCATCCCATTTTTATTATTGATCCATAAAATACATATGAATAATATCCTTTAACACATAATTAACTCACTCAGTTTGACCATCTATCTCTAGGTGATATGCAGTGCTGAAGTTTAGTTTCATACCCAAAACTTAAAAGCCATCTTTGGATCATGATTCAAAATGATATTATCTAAATATCTATGTAACTAATACACTTCTTTTACAAACCTCTTCATAAGAGTAGGTGTATCATCTATCAAATTTCTAGGTATAAATTGAGCCACCTTGGTTAGTTTACTAACTACTACCAAGATAGTATCATGATTATTTTATGACATCAATAAACCTTGGAAAAAGTCCATATTGATCATTTTCCACTTCTATTATGGTCTATCATAAGGATATAAAAAACTAACTAGATGCATAAGTTCATCTTTCAATTTCGAACATTCCAAACAATGTGATACAAAATATACTACATCCTTATTTATTCCCTTCTAGAAATATATTTGTATCAATTTTTCCATGAACATGGTTACTCCTACATGTCTTGAATATGGGGCATTATGTAATTATATTATCACTATTCTTCATATATTCTCTTGATCTAGCACATACATCCTACCATTCTAATGCAAAAGACTATCATTCTCTAGATTGAATCTTTCATACCTAGGACTCTATGCATTCTAAGACAATTCTTTCTTAACTTGATCATATAATTCATTTCTTGGCATGAATTCAAAAAATTGATCCCTAAAATCACTCCTAATAGTACCCATGACTATTATGTAACTTCTATGATGTAGGGCATAAACTAATCTATTTTCCTTACATTTAATAGTTGATATTCAAATCATATTCAAACAAGAAATCTAGCCAACATCTCTAAAACACATTCATATATGGTTGGATGAAGATGTAATTGAGACCCAAGTTATTTTTATTAATGTCAAATGGTTTTTCCAACAAGTAATACCACCAAACTTTTAAAGTATACACAATTTCTAAAATTTTCATGTCATGAGGGGCATACTTCACCTCATAAGGTTTCAACTTGCTTGATTCATAAGTTACCACTATACCATCCTGAATAATAATTCCTCTTAGTCCATCCTAAGATGCATCTGTGATCACTTACAATTGACCATTGGGGTTAGGAACTCTTAACACTAGTTTTTAATTAAGTCTTATTTTCAATTCTTGAAAATCTACTTCACACTTATATAACTAGATAAAACACTAGTTCTTCTATTGTAGAGAGGTAATCAGATTAGCTATCCTAGAAAAATTTGGAATGAATTTCATGCAATATCTCATTAATCCCATGAAAATCCCCCTCATTCACATTACTTGGTGATGGCCACTCCATAATGGTCTTTATCTTTGCTAGATCTACTAAGATACCATCTACAAAGATAATATATCCCAACTATGGCACTCTCTCTTGGAAAAATACACACTCAGATAACTTATCATACAACTTGTGCTTTTGTATCCATTACAGAATTGGTTCCAAATGTTGAATATGTTCCTCTTCTTTCTTATAATATATAATAATTTCATCTAGAAAGACCAAAACAAAATGATCTACATAATATCTAAACACACAAATCATGAGATTCATAAATGTTGCTAGAGAATTTGTCAACCCAAATGGAAACACTATGAATTCATAGTGCCCATAACAAGTAATGTATGCTAGTTTCAAAATATTATCATCCTTTATCCTCAGTTGATGGTATCCAAATCTAAGATCAATCTTAGAAAAGACCATTTATCCCCATATTTGATCAAAAATATCATCTATATGAGGTATATGATACATATTTTTGATATTTTCCTTGTTTTACATTCTATAATCAATACAAAGTTGAAGAGTACCATCCTTCTTCTTGACAAAGAAAAATGGTGCACCCCATGGTGACACACTTGGCTTGATCAACCCCTTAGACAACAATTCCTAGACTTGAGCCTTCAATTCAACCAATTCAATGGTTATCATCCTCTATGGTGTCTTAGACTCAAGTTCTAATCTAGGTATTATATCGATAGATAAACCAAACTCATGTCTAGGAGTCAATCCTAGATATTCTTTTGGAAATGCATCATGAAAATTCCTAAGTAATGGATAATATTTGATAGATGATTACTTAGATTACTTAATTTCATTTATCTTGATGATAAATGATTCACACCATTTTCTTTGGGACTTCTTAAGCTGCATTGTATAAATCTACCTCAACCTCAACTCTCTCTTCTCACCTTGAATTTGAATTTGATTTCCAAAAGCATCTAGACACTTAGCCTTATTCAGGTAGTAGTCAAACTTTGCCTTATGTTTCAAAATCTAGTTGACTCATAGGATAACATCATATGACCCTAGTGGTGATACATACATATCCACTACTATTATGAATTTAGGCCCACCTAATCTATGCTTTGACTAAACACTTGTCAACCATGACTTTTGAATCATTCCTATATTGTACCAACCATGAATTTTCCATTACTCCAACTCTTCTAGATAAATTACTAAGAGTTTTAGGATATATAAAACATTTTTTAGCCCATGTATCTTTCAAAATGGAAACTATATGTTCAAACAAAATAACTAATATATCTATGGGTGAAGCTTAGAATTCATCTTGGTGATTATCAACTATCACATGAATATGCTACTAAAAACTTCCCTATTAAGGATTAGGAGCTTTGTTATTTGAATTTTACTGAGTAAAATCATGAGCATGATGGTCATCTCTAAAATTAAATCAACCTCTAGGTGGTTATTTCATGTTATCCTATTGGGTTCCCTTGAAACTACCTTTAAAACCATTTCCCATTTTCTTATTTCTTGAACTATTGTTGAATTTGGCAATCTAATTTTTTTAATGCTTCCTAGAGTCTTCACTCCTTTGCTTTTAGTTATTATTTTTAAAAGTTGGTTTCAAACTTGTAAACTTTTTCTTGAACTTGTCCCTAGCCTATGCAAGAGACTTCAACTTTTATTCTTATTTGACTACCTTCTTGAAGACCTAGTCCATGGTAGAATGTCCATGAATGCCCACCTCTTCACTGATCTAATGTTTAAATCCCATGATAATCTTCTTGATTCCAAACCTCTCATATACCTATTACTAAGGTACATACTTCAAAATTTTGGTAAAATGTTCCTAGTAATCATTTAATAATAAGTATCCCTTCTTTAGATTATTAAAATCTATGAGCTTCTAATCAAAATAAATTTATGAAAGCCACTATGATCTAAATAAAATCATAAACTACTCCCATGTAGTGGTGCTCAAGTTAAAATTCATTTCTAACTTCTTATTATCCCACCATGTAGTTTCCTCACCAACCAACTGATATGCTCCCCATACTACTTTAGTGACCTCATAGTATTTTTTGAATCTTGAAATGTTTTTTCATCTTAGTCAGCCATACTTCAAATCTATCACCCAAAATAGTTCCATCGAACTTAAATGGATTCACCTTTTTTATATCTCTAGACAACTCTATAGCCACCTATGATCTCGCATCCTAAGGGTTTTCTTACTAAACATGATGCTCTTTAGGTTCTTCTTGATGTTATTCCTTTTCATGGCCATGAATTTCTTTCTCTAGGGTTGTAATACGGTACCTAATCTCATTCATGGCTGTGAGAACCTGATTCAAATTTATAGCTTGCTCAATGGAAAATTAGTTAGGATCAAATTAAGGATTACTATCATTGAAATTTGAAGGATCCTCTCTAGATACTCTATCTTTCACCATCTCATTTATGGTGAACATAAGGATTCAAAAATGTTATTAGTGGACTCATTAGGTCCTACAGATCGAGTCATGGCTCTGAAACCACATCTAACATCCCCACTAGGATCTATTCAGAAACACATGATTTTTTTTTAAATTTAAAACAATGTATTCTTTCATCAGATTACACCATGAGAATATGAGTAGTGATCTAGATAAAAAAATCTAAGTAAATTTTTTTTAAAAGAATCATGTGACATCATTCATCACTAATCACTATAATCATATGAAACACATCATAGCTAAGTATATGAAGTAATTATAGATATCCATCCATGACTAGTAAAAACATATAGCCATCACTATCAATGTACAATAATTAAATAATTACATCTTATCATGGATAATTTTTTATTAATATATACAATTTAATGTACAAGATATAAATGCATGGCTTTTTGGAGCATGAGTTCCTTGAACTCTAGTATCTATGGTAATCTCAAGTGTCATCTCCAAATAAGTACTCATATGGGGAGGGAGAGAATCATCTAAGAAATTATACACACCAACCATGAACCATTAATCCCACACATAATTAAACATTAGGGAATGACCCTCCTTTCATAGATGAGTAGATAGTGATGATGCAAGAATCCAGAGAGACAAGCTACTACCTATGTGCTATATGATTTATAATAACATGTAGTATACCATAAAGAAATTCATTTTAACATGATATCATATAAATGACAATGTCTAACTATCATTACTTTAGCCAAAGTTTTCAATAGTTATTTATCTATAGGATCAGTTAATTTCAAACACACTTGATTGGATTACCTTCATCTAGTATTGTGATGCTAGTAAGCTAGTGAAGTCTATCTCACTACTTAGTACCATCAATGTAATACTTAGTTAACATAAATATAAATAATAGATACATAGAATTTACTTCTTACTAGAAGTTATAAACATGCTAAACTTAGATATAACCAAATGCATACATTTAGTTCATCTAACATATAAATGATTCTCTGTAATATTATGTAACACCCAAAAAAAAACATAACAATTGTATTTTATACCAATTGGGTATAATATAAATTTAGAATATAATTTTCTAATTTATAAAAGTAATTTACAAATGTAATGTACTCTATGAGAACCCATATTATCATAGTCCATTATTCTTTAGCATAACTACTCAAATACAAATAAGTAGTCATAATAATTTCAAGAATGAAAAGTCTCATAATCCTTACTATATTTAGTTTGAACATGATATTTCATTTATATGCCTTACTATGTTTTATGTAATTATATACATATATATTTTGTGTCCCATTATTCAATAATCTAGGACTTGGTTTATATTAATCAATATAGATATAGGTACCACCACAATATACCAATACATACTATATATGTATATAAATATGTGCATATTAATATACTCATGGTATGTACCATTCACATGTTCTCAAATAATGAAAAAGTACTACATGTAAATTCCTACCATCATTTATAATTCCAATGGAGGAGTCCATGAGATTCTAGTAGTCATTTGATAGCATATAGTGATGACTAATTATGAGACATAATAGCTTTCAGAATATTAATAAACATAGTTGATAGGTTATTTGTATCATTGTTAAGATTCATATATACTCATTATTTATGTTTTAAGCAATACCATAGTCTTATCATCATAATTATCATTATTATGTCATTATATAATTAAGATGAACATATATAAATTGGTTACTTAATATATTTAGATACTGGCCACTCCCTGATATCTAGTACAGTTATGATAGATGAATTCTCATAGTTACGTAATAAATCCACTTATTATATATGAAATTAATTTAATTGGATATGTTTATTATCTATCCACATATGCAAGGAAAAAATATCTTAATTAATTATCTATCTCCATAATATGCATGTTATATTTCTTATCATACATAACATATGAAATGTAATACATAGTGGAAGATGACTGCATGAGAAAAACAATAAGATACTCTAGGAAGATGACTCTATCCATAGTAACTTTAGTCATGTTATTAAGCTATTTTACCTAATAAGCCAACTAATAAGCATATACCAGATTGATGCCCTCTCAAACTCATCACACATTACTCTAGCCTGTACCAGCTCTAATATTTATTATTAACAGTCAACTTGTATCATTAATTAAGTGGATTTATTATATATATGATAGATAATATATAATTTTGATACCCTTTACTAATTTAGGTAGAAGTAATAAGATGGATCTATGCCAAACTTACATGATACTAAAACCTATACCACCATGATTACCATAGCTCTGACTCCATAATATTTGTTGTCATGTTATTATGAGATCACCCAATAATCCTACATATGCTTAATTACTTATCTATCCACATTTTCATAGGTAGATTATAATATATATTTACCATTATGAATATATTTATGGTATACTCAATTTATAATCATAAAAAAATCATTGGGTTTTATTTGGTATGGTGATATGATGCTATTTTATTTATAATTTGAAAACTATAGATTGCCTAACCTATAACAAGCCCATATCACTAAGTTTAAATTGGTGATGTTATGTTTATATCCTATAGATCACCCCACTTATATTTATGTCATTATTTTTATGGTGGGTTACACACACACACACACACACACACACACACACACACACACACACACACACACACACACACACACACACACACACACACACACACACACACACACACACACACACACACACACACACACACACACACACACACACACACACACACACACAACTTAATTACTCATAGTCCAATAGACTATCGTCTATATCATCCTCGTAGTTTATTTAATTAATTACATATGTTTTTAGTGTTAAAATTTGGATATAGGATAAAAACTAGATGGAAAATTGGTATCAATTGGATAATTTCATACCTACAGGTTCTCTAAAGTTGAATGACTTGAAACAATTCAATATATATTTTGTAGCTAGTTTTGTAAATGTAGGATTATGCTAAATATAATAGAATTAGATTATATGAGTCCTCATACGATGGTGAAGACCATACAAAGGTTGATATGTAGACAGAGTTCAATGTTTTTATATATTATAACATATACAAGTTGTCTATTTTTTTAAAGTATGACATATACAACCTACTCACAAATGGTTCATCAATAACATTTAAATAGAAAAATTCCATCTTATACAAAGTAGAAATGGTGCCTACCTTTTAGACCTCCCCTTGAAATCTAAGAACTCCACTCTTTTCCCTCTCATGTTTCTTCCCTTCTCTTCTCTTATTCTTCATTCTCTATATGTATTTAGCTCCCTTTTTCCTCCTTGCACCCTTTTCAATCTTTTTCTTTTTTTCCTTTGTGAGTGTTGCCTTCTCTTTTTTTAAAATTTGATTTCTTTTTCTTTATTTATTTTTTCCCTTCTATTTCTTTTTCCCTTAAGAGTATGGAACTAACCTTAAATTAGATCTTTTTTGTTTATTTTAAGAAATTTCTCTCATTTTTTCCTATACACATAATTTCCTACTAAACTTGTTTTATTCCCCTTTTGTTTTATTTTCCCAAACATTAAAAATATTAATTATTTTTATTTTTATTCAATTTATTTTTTATTACAAAAATCAATATATTTACTAATTAAATTAGTACCTCAAATATCATAATGACTTAATGATTAACTCATTAATCGATAAATTCAAATTTACTCTAATTACCCAAATTACATCTCCAAAAAAAACTAATGGTTATGAATATTACATAAATGAAATCACACAAGATGAATTATATATAACCATTAAACTAAGCTAACCATTGATAAATAATTTTAAGTGAGACCAATCATCATAAATATAATAATACTAACAATTTTACTATGCATCTAATACGTACTATTTAATATGGTGTGTGTAGAGTTTTATCCATTCCTCTATCATCCCCCCCAGCAAGTCCATCTACGTCACCCTCTCCGATGATGCTCTCCCTCCATCATTCTCTAAGGGATGAGTCTCTCCGACATCAAACTCACAACAAGAAGGTAGTTAGTCCATAACACCATGATATATATATATATATATAGTATTATTATATTTATGATGATTGGTCTCACTTAGAATTATATATATATATATATATATATATATATATATATATATATATATATATATAATTCTAAGTGAGACCAATCATCATAAATATAATAATACTAACAATTCTACTATGCATCTACTATGTACTATTTGATATGGTGTGTGTAGGGTTTTATCCATTCCTATATCATTCGCCCAGCAATTCCATCTATGTCAACCTCTTTGATTATGCTCTCCCTCGATCATTCTCTAAGGGATGAGTCTCTCCTACGTCAAAATCACAACAAGAAGGTAGTTAGTCCATAACACCATGATATATATATATATATATATATATATATATATATATATATATATATAACATTGTAACCAAAGAAACATTCAATTGTCCCATAATAACATATAACTCATAGCTTAGGTAAATAATAAACAAATCAAATTATCAAATATAAATATCCATGGATAATCAAGTAAGTTTGCTTAGTGAAGAATTGGGATGTAACATTACCTTTATTATGTAAATATGAACTTGTTCCATAGAGTAAGGTTTTTTGGTTTTTGAGCTAATTTTGTATCTTGCCTTCACTATTTTGGCCTAACCAAACTCATAATTTTTTTTTTCAAGTTTTCTCAAGCAAGGAGAAACCATACTACATCCCAAAATCACTCCATCATATTTAAAATTTGGTGTTTTAAAAATGTTATTCACATTTAAATTTAATGTTTAAAACATTGGTAAATTTCCTTTTTTTTCATTTGAAGATTATTTCAAGGCCTTCACACATTTAATTTTTGGTTTTTAAAAATAATTTGATTTTCACATTTTCAATGTTGCATTTCCCTTTTAACATTGTTTAAGCAAAGTCATGTATATGCTCTCCCCTATTTAGGGTGACTTAGAAATGTGACACAAGTTGTTGTTTCTTGTATCTTGAATTTAAAGTCACATATGTTATCCCCTTGTTTTATTGAACGTGGGTGGCTCTGAATCAACCTTCTCCCATTTTATTTTTTTATCTTCATGAGTAAGAGTTCATCACCTCCTCATAAGTTATTTATGGGTGCACTAACCTGGTATTTATTATCCTAGAATCATAACAACCCCACTTATCTTGTAGGGTATATAAATTAAATGTATTATTCATTGGGATAATGGTTGAGTGGTTAAATTGACCAATCAAATATGGTATCAAATCATGCATTAGTCTAGACATCACACTCTAATAATAAATTTATGGATGGAGTTATTTTGAAAGGTACTATACCCTTTCATAACAAGATAGATGGCTTGTCATCCAAGTGAAAAACAATTTATTTCACCCAAGTGTTTTAGGCACTTGTGGACCATATAGAAAATGAGATTCAAAAAGTTTAGATTAATTGAGCCCACTTACCATATATTATCCTACCAATTCTAAGTTTATATTATGATCTAAGTTTCATCCCATGTACAAGTTATTGAGAGACAGAGAGGCGATAAAAAATATACCTTCATGCACTTTTATTTATTGTATTAACACTTAATTCGTCTTAAGAAGTAGTATATTGGTAGAAGTTTGGAAAATACTATGTAAATCTTGTATTAGTTATTAAGATAGGAGTGTATGTTTATCTTCCTCATATTTAGAGTAATTGATTCTAAAACCATTAATGTAAATAAATAATTATGATACCAAAACACTTGATATGCACACACATTCACACAAAGAAGTGTTATTATGCCCAAATTTGAAGAAACCATTTGCCTTAGTCCAAAAATAATTTATTTCTTAATTTATAGGCATTATTACACTACTCATTTGGCCTAGATCATTTCTCATTTAAATACAAGTCTCTCAAACCAAGTTTGAAATCCATATTTTAAAGTTCACATCTAAAGATTGTTTTTTAATGTTTGAGTCTTACCTATAATTTGGGTTTGATTTGTTCATCTTTTTGTGTTTAGATCATGTAACTTGGATCAATTTTCAATTTGGTTTAAGACCTTTACCTAGACCAAGTTCACACTATCCATTTTAGAATTATGAGTTTAATTTTAGACCTAGATCATGTTTTTCCTTGTTTCTAAGTTTCACCTAGACCATTTTTACCTTTTTATTTCAAGTTAGGATCTTTAGATGTAAGAGTAGTTTTATTTTATGTGCTTAAACCAATACCTAGTTTGTTTCCAATTCCTGGTTTTTATTTCATGTGCTTCGACCAAGACCTAATTTTTTTACCATTTAGTTTTAAGATCACATGTGCCTAGACCAAGTCTTTGTTTTTTTCCATTTAGTTTCAATATCTTGTGTCCCTAGACCAATACCTAGTTTTTTTTTCCAATCTCATGTTCCTATAACTAAACCTATACCAATGCCAATTTAATTTTTAGATCAAGACCTAAACCATTCCAATTTAATTTAAAACCATGACCAAGTCCATTTCATTCCAAAAAAATTCCCAAATCATTCAAAAGTTCCATGTTCAAAGTCTAAACTAACCAAGTTCATAACTGCTTTCACATAGACCTTTTATAAATATTAATTATTTCAACCAAATTAAAAATCCATGCTAGAATTAGAATTCCTTTTAAACCCACATTCCAAACCATTCCAAACTGAGGTTCACTTTGAACCCATGTTCCAATCCAATTAAGGTTGACATTTGAACCCATGTACCAATCATGATCCAAACAAAGATAAAAAGTGGTTTTTTTTAAACCTACATGCCTATTACCAATCCATTCCAATACTAAATTAGGGCTAGTTTTAAACACACATGACACATTTATTTTATATTACCAAGGCCAACCCCTTTTGGGCACATTTATATTAAGTAACATGTTTTCTCTTCCTTACGATAATTTCTTATCAAGTGCCTAGACTACCCTTTGTGGGATAATTTTTAATTGATAAGCCAAGTGATGCTAATTACCATATGCCAAAACCATTATTATTTAAGACAATTAATGAGACTAAGTTCTCCCTCTTTGGGGCCATGCTAATTAACAAGACCAATGACATCCTCTTTGGACCAATTACCAAGACTGAGGAAAATTTTTCCCTCTTTGGTCCCATTCCAATTTCATAGACCAACGCTTTTAAACCAATCATGGACACAAAGGGAAATCTTACCAAATGTATCCTTGAGAGACATATTTTACCAGTTAATAATAAATAACATGATTAGGTATGTACACACTTAATATTTTGATGCAAATGCTCCCAAAACTCATTAGTATCAAGAAGGTGAATATTATGAATATCACAAGATTCAAGGACATTCACTTAATAAATGTCTTGGATTCATGTTTTATGTCTAATATTTTATTGAAAATGGCCACATTGAAATAAATCCAAATATGTCCAAGTCTAAGATTTTTCAAACAAGAGTAAGCCAAGGCCAAGCCAACCAACCAATCCTTAATGTCTTTATTGAAATTGTAGAAACTACAAAACCACACACTCAGTTTTAGTCATAAAAGTGCCTTGATCATCCCTTTTTACACTTAAAGTGTCAAAATGACAAATTTATCTAATGCATTCATCTAACTTATCTTGACCCACTTTGAGTCCAAGTTAGCTAAAATTAGCCAACTCAACTCATTCTTTCTAGATAAACACCATTTATCACCCTTGGACCCTCTAAAACCCCATTTCTACTCAGTACCTCAACCACCAATGGTTAAGGTAACCATTGATGGTTACCCTAACTATCAATGGTTAGGTCCCTAAGTTGGTAACACATCACCATATATTTTCAAGGCAATCATGAATAAAATTTAATACTTTCCTTTAACTCATCCTCTAACACATCATGAACACCTCATAACCTAAAATCTTATCTTCTTACTCCATCACCTTTTAATTATAAAAGGAAGTGATCAAGATGATAAATTGATACACAAATACATATTCAAAATACACATTTAGGCTATCTTCACATAGGTACTTAAGTCTTATAAGCTTTTAAGGATTATTCATGTAGGTTCTTCTAGTAGCTACCAACCCAAACCTCTGGCAAATTTCTTCTAGCTCTCCTTTACATACCATTATGTTATTGAAATCATACTAGATTAGGTAAGAATTATATTTCTTTCATTCATCTTTCTTCATTCTACTTGGATATTCCTATCTAGATATTACCTCTCTAAATCCTTCCTATCAGACCTTTGACCTCACCTAGGATCACTTATCTCTTCACTTTATCATTCTCAAGCCTCAAATAGACTTTTACCCTCTGCCATACCAAATCTACAAACCTCTTCTCATTAACCTTTATGAAATTCCTAATCCCAACATGTAACCATTGATGGTTACCTAAATCATTTATGGTTTTACCTAACCATTGATGGTTACCTAAAACCATTGATGATTAGTTCTTTGACCCAAAACCCTCATCTTTTCACCATTAAACTAGAACATTAACTAGACCTTGATTTTTTCATTTTCTATCACAAATCTAACCAGACCAGACCAAAATAAAACAAAACATTGATTTAATAAATTAGCATCTCTTTTGTTAGTTTATTATATTTTTAGCTTACATTGGCAAAGTATTCATCTTATTTACTTTTGTTTATACTTCCTTTCATCCATCTACTTTCATCATTAACTTATTTTATGGGTGTGGATTTACAACCTCCATAGATAGCTCACACTTTCTTGGATCTAGCCCCAACTAGGCAATCCATCCTTCCTCCTTGTCTAATAAACAGGCTTGTTTTGAGTGATTTTTTATGAAGGTCATGTTACCCTAGCCAAAGAAGAGTTCCCCACCTCATTTGGTTCACATGTGCATTTCTACCAACTTTTTCAATCACATCTATTTTACCCTTTTCCACAACTTTTATCTGTTTAGTTCTTCTTAGTCATAAAAGCAAAAATTTTAGCTTAAACATTTTGGCACGCCCAATGGGACCCTAGTTCCCTTTATTCTTGTTGTGGGGCCTAATTCCCTTTCTTCTTTATTATATGTTGTTAAAATGAAATATGAACATTTACCTTTGGGTATAAAATAAATTTCTTCATTCATGGTTTGCTTGCTTGATTTAGCTCATCTAGTTAATTAAATCATCATCATGAATTAATCATAGCACACATATGTTACACAACCAAACCACTCACACAAAAACAAAACATCATAACATACTTGAGATGAGGCCCATTGGGATTTCATCACCCATTGGCTCACCTTAACCTTTTTGGTGATCCTACTTGAATTTCATCACCAATGGGAGAACCCACTCCACTCTTTGGTGGAGTATAAAATCTGGACAAATGATATATATTGGCTAAGCAACATGGTTTGGCTTTAGGTTTGTGAAGTGTGGGGATCAAGCCCCCAATATTAGGCCACATACCTTATCTAGTACAGATTCTTTTTTAGTACCATAAAAAACTTGAAACCATCTTTATCTTGGTTTTTTAGTACCTAGTTCATAATCCAAACTTATTTCACACTCTCTAAGGCATAAGCCAAAAGTGATTTGTATAAAATCTGAGGATTAATTACACTTTTAGTTTTCTACTTTTTTGCCTTGAACTTTGCTTTTCTTGATCATTATTTGAGGTGAGGGTTTCATTATTCTTTTACAATTCCTCACATGGTTTTTACTATGCAACAACTAAGGAATCAAACCAATAAAATTTCCCCTACCTCTTCTTCTTCATCATCCATGGGGTATAATTCAAAGGTTGAGGGTTATCCTCATCATTCTCCCCCACCTACCATGCATTGTATTATTGTTGAGGGTGATGTCGATTTCACCACTTTCCTTGATAATAACCCCATTTTCCTTCAACACTATCTTAACACTTTAGCTCATCATAACTCAATTGATTTAGTTCCTCCCATGGATCCTCCTTTAGGCATGCCTCATGAGCTTATGGTGGGTTTTACTTCTACCCAACCCTTGGTTACCCAAGCTTTTTCTTCCACCGATAACCCATTTTATACCACCACCCAAATACAATACAATATTTTGACCCATAATCAAATTCCCCCTACACCAACCCACACATCGAATGTAGAGGTAAGCCAACCTCTTGTTACTTATCCCACATCCACCTTAGGGGTAACTTCTTCTCCTCTTTCCACCATTCCCACCTAACCAACTTATACCCATCTCCAAAACATGGTACTTTTTATTCCTCAAACTCTTACACACATCAACACATGAGTTACTACTCAAAATCAACCCAAACCCACTCATACATCCATACCTCCAACTAAAATAACCTCTCAACAAGTTCCCATAACCTCTTATCAATATGTGCCTAATCTAGAAGGTCATGTATCCCCATCAACTCAATCTTATGTACCCATTAATCCTTATGGGGAACCATCTCAACCTCTCATAACCACCTACCCATAGACAAAATCTTCACAACCTCTTTTTATCAATATGTTACATTACCATACCTTAACCCAACCTATCTTAAAATATTCCATCTACCCAACCTCAAACTGACTTGGTCAAGATGTTAATTAACAAAATGACCAATCTTGAATCATCCATCTCAGGAACCCATAACCTTCTCTCTTCTGACCAAATATGAAATGAACCTATCCACCCATCCATCCCAATCCAATCCTATCCTCCTTAATGGGAATTTCCTAAATTTTCCAAATTTCAAGGGAAAGAGGACCCATAACAACATTTAAAGTCAGTTTGCCACTCATGCTAATTAATTGCATATGAGGATACCCTCCTCCTTTAAACTTTCCCCATGTCTTTGGTAGGACCCACTATTGATTGTTATAGTTATCTCACCAAGCACTCCATATTTTCTTTTTCCCAACTTTCCTAGGTCTTTTTATATCACTTTTCAGTGGACATATCTAAAAAGGTTTCCATAACTGACCTTTATTCCATTAAGCAATTCGATGATGAATCAATTACCAATTTCATTTCTAGATGGAGAGAGCATATGAACCAACATTATTTCTCATTACCACAAGATGAGTTGATTGAGCTCTTCTCATGAGGTTGTGCCAAACACATTTCACCCACTCTCAAAGTTCAAAATTTCTAAACTTTTGATGAGGCCTTTACCATGGCATGAAAGTAGAAATCCAATCTATCAATGAAGTAAAATTAAAAATTTAGAACAAGAATTCCACCTATAAATATAATTCTCCTTCCTCATCATCAAAACCCACCAATCAATCTAACCCTTCTAAATCTAAGGCATCCACCAACTCGGTTGTCCTCAAAACCACTCCACCTCTAACTGTCAACCAATCTAACCCCTCAACAAACTCCTCTTACTATTTCAAATAATCCAACCCAAATAAAATGTGTGGACCTCAAAAATAATACACTCCTATTTTAGAATAATAAGCTTTAGTTTTGGAGAAAAACCTCAAAGCAAACCTCATACAACTTCCATCCATAAAACCTCCACAACAATTTGACACTACTCACCCCACACCTAGTTAGTACAATGAAAATGATTCATGTGCATACCATCATATTATTGGGCATGATGCTAGTAGTGTAATGCCTTTAAAATAATTTTCCAAAACATGATTGACAAGGGGGAACTCATATTTGACAATCCCAATGCCCCGTAACCAATCCTTTGATATTTTTTATAAACCATTTCCCAACCATCCACCCTCTACCAACTATAACAAAACTATCCAAAATCATCTCACACATATGAGGTCAATATAGTTGATACAATCATTGATGAAAACTTTATTGAGGATGCCATTACCTCAAACTCAATTTCATCCATCCCACTCATTGAGGTTACCAACTTTCCAACCCTTACTTTGGGCATCCAAACTAAATAAACCACCTCACCCTCATCCTCACTCGAGAAAACCATGGACTTACCCATACCTCATTTATAAAAACCAAAATATGTAATCACTTCTTCAACCAGCCCTCCAGTTATTTATTCACCCATGGAGGAGAGCTCACCTAACCTTCCTTTGGAGGTTCAACCTAAGGAGGAAACCATATCCATCTACTCATTTACACCTATCACATCTATCAATGAACAAACCAACCTCTCTTTTGAAACCACTCCAAAAGAGGAAACCACTTCCATTACACCTTCCATGATGGAATCATCCTCCAAAAGTTTACAACCCTCTCCCAATAACATTCCCTCACCTCCTCTTAAAGGCTTAATCTTTGAAACTAAGGATCAATAAAATAAGTCCATCTACAAACTTTTTTCTAGATTGGTTCAAAATATAGCATTCACCTCTCAACCCAACCTAGATAGGGCCTCTTTTTGGCATCATCTAGGTCTATCTTCTCAAAAAAAACCCAAACCTTTAACCACACTTCCTTCAACCCATAAACTCATCATGCCTCCAACCAACCCTTCTCTTTCCATGACTCTTGGGGAACCTTCCCACCTTCCTCCACTCTAAATTCCCAAATCATCAGCTACCCCTCAAACTAAATCCATCATGTCCTAAACCAAGCCCATCAAAAACCTATGGATACTTATTACTCCCAATATTGTTCATTCACCTTTGAAGTCGGCCTTGATCCCTCCTAAACTACCAAAACAAACACCCACCAAACCCATCAAAAGGATCAACCCAATCAAGTTTCCACCTCAAGCTAGACCCATACCACCTCTTTCCACCTTATCTTCTATCTTGGGACTTCATCCCTCAAATATCCTTGTTCCATATTCCTTATCTTACTATCCTTCACCCTTTTCCTCACCTATATATTTTATCAAATCATCAACCTCACCATCCTCATTTTTGGATAAAATTTCCCTCACTACTCTCCCACTTATAACCAAACAAGCACCCTCAAATTCTAAATCCTTTAAAAAACTAACCCCAACTACACAAACCTAACCTAAACCATTCACCAAAAATATTCAATCATCTTCCAAATCCATAGTGAGACCTCCTCCAAAATGGACTCCCACTCTACCTCATAAAACCAAAACCTTGGCACCCTCAACACCTTTGACTGAATTCTATTCAACCATATTGAAAAGGATGTTTAAAAATTCCTCTATCCACTTACCACCTATCAAACCATTTGAGCCTTCTAATAAATTTGACCCCTCATGTCCTACACCATCTTAGTTTAACAACTAATTAATTTGTGCCTATCATAAAATTCCTGGACACAATACAAAAAGCTATAAATCCCTTCAAGCCCTTACCCATAGCTTGATGGATGAGGATGATCTATTTTTAGATGAACCACCTCTTATCCCATCACCAACTCAACCATCAATTCCACCCTTCCAAACCATACCCTCTCCCACACTCTCATCTAAAAGTGAGGAGGAACTAGAACAACCATCTAGTCCAATGCCTTCTCTTATTCATATTATCCACATAGTTATTAAATATAGGGCCCAATAAAAGGGTAAGGATAAGGCTAAAGAATCCATCCCTTGGATATACCCTTCTAACTCTCAATCTACTAACCAACCTCAAATACCCTCACCTTTACCCACACCATCACCAAAACCCAAAGATATCCATTTTGGGTATCCCTTCCTCCAACCCATATAAATCCTTTCAATGCATAGTGATTAAGAAACTTCACTAAACTCCTATAAATATGAGTTTTTATGTAGTCATTAACACCTCACCCCATTATAACCAAGCACTCATAAAAACCTTCCAATCCATTAAGGTTTATCCATATGATCTTCAACCTCTAGCCACCTTTATTGGCATCTTTCACCATTCCAACCTCATCATATTTCAATATTCTAATATTCCATCTATTCATCCTAAGGATCCTAATCATCCCTTATTTATCACCACATACATCATCCACATGTACATCAAAACACTGATGGTTGATGGAGGAGTGAGTATCAACATTATTGCCTCACATGCTTAATGACCAACTACAACTACCCAAGAACATTATGTCTAAAACTATAATAGTCATTCACTCTTTTACTAAAACCATGGCCACCAATTTGGGTATGGTCATCATTCACATCCATCTAAGACCTCACGCTATTCCTAAACTCTTCTATGTTGTAGAGGGTGAGTTCCAATACAACATTTACTTGGATGCCCTTAGATTCTTGCCATGAGTTGTGTCCCTTCCACCTTATACTGATATGTTAAATTCAATAATGTGGGTCAAGTCATTACCATCAAAGCTAACCCAAGTCCCTTTGCTTCATGCAATATGGCCTATCATCCAAATGATGTCCTTATTCCCACCTCATCCACTTAACCATACACTAACAACACTTACACCAATACCCATGATGAAGCTTCAATGATCTCATCCATTCCTTCATCTCAAATTCTGATATAGGAAACCTTAGAACCCACATTACAACATCTCTCAATGGGAGAATACCATGTTTTAGCTTTGGATGCCCTCCACACTCCTCAAGAGTATGGGAGCCTGATCCATAGTCTTAGATATGACCACAACATTGGCACCATCATTCATTTTAGCCTCCCTAGCCATCAAACCAACCTCATCTATGGGGGACTTGATCATCAACTTGTTTCTCCCACCTTTACCTCTTATACCAAACCATTTACCATAGACTTCTTGTACCTTGACAAACTAGCATTTTCCCAAGTATATCTTCATAGGTGTGGTTGAAAAGGATTTGGTATTGGCCTTTATGAACAAGGACCCCATGAACTACCCATAATCAAAACTAAAAATACTTGGGAATCCTTCAACCTTGGGTTTCAACCACCTAAATAACCCACTGATAGATTTAAATCCATCACTAACATTGAGGATGAAACCCATTCCTCACCAACTCATTCCCCTTCCAAGTCTAAGGAATTTGAAGTCATTCCTCCTAAATTTATTTTTGATCAACACTATTATTTTTGGCCCCTTGATCCATAAAAAATATGACCAAAATAAAACCTTTCCTCTCATCCATTTTGACTTGATTAAACATGATTTTCCTACCATACATACCATTCGATAATAAGATGATGATTCTATTCTCACCTACCTTGGTGTAGAAAATTATCATAACCACAAATGTATTCATCCTAAGAAGGAAACCATGCTAAATTAATCTATCATCAATTTCAACTTGGGTACTCAAAATAATCCTTACATAATAAAAATCAATTAATCCTTAGATTTTGAGGAGCAACGAGTTTTTCCTTCCTTCCTTCATGGTTGTAGTATTGGATTTTCTTGGTCCTATAAATACATGCTAGGAATTAACCCCTTTATTTACCTCCATAAAATTTTCACCTATCTTGACACCAAACCCATGTGCCAAAAAATTCACTGGATGCATCCTCACATCACACTTCTTATAAAAGAGGAGCTACAACATCTCTTATCTATAGAATTCATCCAACCCATAGACTATCCTCAATGGGTTTCTAACATTTTCCCTATCACCAAACCCATAAGGGGACTTCACATATACCTTAAATTGTGTGACCTTAACTATTCTTGTCCAAAGGATGACTTTCCTTTGCCTAGAATCAACCAACTTGTTGACCTTACTACTGGCCATGAAATGCAATATCTTATGGATGGTTTCTCAAGATACAATCAAATCTTGATTTGCCCCAAGGATGAACATTAAACCTATTTCATCACCCCATGGGGAAAATTTTTCTATAAGATCATGTCCTTTGGTTTGAAGAATGCAAGAGCCACCTAAAAACATGCCATGATTTATATATTTCATGACCTCATTCACAAAATTGTTGAGGACTATGTGGATGATCTCCTTGAAAAATCTAAACATCACAAGGACCACCTAGTTTTTCTCACCATCATCTTTGAAAACATTATCCATTTTCACATCAAACTAAATCCCAAGAAATGTATTTTTGGGGTCCTATCTAAAAAACTCCTTGTCTTCATAATCTATCTCTAAGGAATTGAAGTAGACCCTACCAAATTTTGAGCCATCCTCAAGATGCCACCTCCAACCCACATTAAAGTACTCTATAGCCTATAAGGAAAATTCCAATCAATCTATCATTTTATCTCTTAATTATATGATAAATGTTAACCTTTCCACCATTTATTTAAGAAAGACACTTCTTTTAAGTGGACTAATGACTATTAGTAGGCCTTTGATTTGGTCAAATAATACCTTCTCTCTCCATCAATTCTCACCCCTCCTAAATAATATCAACCCTTGTACCTTTATATATCTACCACTAACCATTATCTAGGGGTAATGTTTGCACATCAGGATGAACAAAATAATGAATAAGTTGTCTACTATATCAGTCAAACACTTATAGAGTATGAGACTTGGTACACCTATACCGAGAAGCTTTGCCTTACCCTCATCTTCATAGCTACCAAAATTAATCACTACCTCCTCAATCCTAAAACCTACATCATCACCAACATTGACCCCCTCAAGTATATGCATTCTAAACCATACCAAAACCAACATATGGCTAAGTGGCTTATACTCCTCACTAAGTTCAACCTTGATTTCTTCCAATAAAAGTCAATCAAAGGGCAAGTCATTATTGACCAATTGGATGAAGATCCTTTACCAAGCTATCAAAACCTTCCTCTAACATTTCTAGATGAGTCTATTTTGACTCTATCTCAAGAATACATCACCTATCAAATGACCCTATTCTTTGATGGATCCAAATGCCAACATGGTGGGGGTAATAGAATTGTTCTTATTTTCCTTAATGGAGAACCCATTCCTCTTTATTTCAAACTTGACTATGAGTGTACAAACAACATGGCTAAGTACGAAGCCCTAGTAATAGGTCTCCAAACCACCTTAGCCTTGGGATTGAAAACCATCACTATCTTTAGTGATTCCTAGCTTGTCATAAACTAAGTTAATGGTTCCTACCAATAGAAAAATTATGACCTATAAAAGTATAAACAATTATTTGATGTACTCTTGGATTCATTTGACCATTATTCTATCTAATCTATTCTATTATCCACTAAAAAGTTTGTAAATATAATGGTTTCCATTCTTCCCAAATCCTAGCTCAACCTGCCACTTCCAAATTCTTTGTCAACATTCAAAATCTCTTCACACCCTTGTATATCCACTTTGAACTTCCTACCATTTGTAATGTGGAAGGATCTACCTCAAACACTTGGTATGAATAAATCTTTGACTACCTAAATCTTGGTATAGTTACTCCTAACCTCTTTAGGAATGCATGATGAGACTTCGTCCAAACCACTTCTCATTATAACATATTAGGAGGGATACTCTACAAACATGGTTTTGATAGCCTTCTTCTCTATTGTCTTCATGGTTATGAGGTCTCTCAAGTTATCAAAGTAACCCATGATGGAATTTTTGGTGGACACTTTAGTGGCCTAGCTATTGCTAAATGTATCCTTCACCTTGTATATTATTGGCCCACCCTTAATCAAGACTATTGTGACTATGTAAAAAAGTGTGTTAAATGTAAAAAACATGTTAATTTGCATCACACACCTATACATGGCCTTCAAACATCCAAAGATCTTTAGCCTTTCTCACAATGAGGATTGGGCCTCATCAAAGAAATCAACCCTCAGTCATCACAATGTCACCACTCTATCACCACCACCACCGAATACTTCACTAATTGGGTAGAGTCTATTCCTCTTATTTCTACTAGAGTTGAAAAGATCATTGACTTCATCAGCCATGATATAATCTATCATTTCAATGTTCCTGATAAGATCATCACTAACAATGGAAAATCTTTCAATAATAAGCAAGTTTAAGGTCTTTGAGATGCCTTTGGCATCAAACATATATTTTCCTCACCTTACCATTCATAAGTAAATGGACAAGTTGAGGCTTCCAAAAAAATTATAAGAGAGAAAGAATTCAAAATTAAATATCTCATCCTCAAATAAAGCTAACATGTCACTAACATGGAGAAAATCAAAAGAGGCAAGTTTGCATTTAATTGGCTTGGAACCTACATCATCACCCATAAGTATGGATCAGGAGCTTATCGTTTGTCCTCCCTCAAAGGCAAACTAGAACTTGAGCCTCTTAATGCTTTGCATATATATCCTTTCTTATATTAAAACAAGGATCAAACTCACCTTCTTGTCTAACTTAATCTCATCCCTTGATTCATAAGATTTTTTACCCTCACACTCCTTTTTTCCTCTACTCTTGAGGACAACTTGATTCAAATAGAACCATGTGATTATCCATCACAACTATTACCTAATCTTGAATATGGGTACCCTGGCTCTACCCATATCATGGTTCTTATGGACACTTTTTATCTTTTATGAGTTGAAATCCCATGGTATTTTATCTCTCAATACCCATTCATTTCCACCCTCTAATACCCACCTATGATAAAAAATTTCCCTCATAAAGGTACACCTTTCAACCTCATTAGACATGTCCATGTCTAAAACTAGCATTCAAACTATTTGGTATACCAAAATATATCATTTAGGTCACAAAATTTCTAGCATTTTATATACTACTCCCTTGACTTATAATTACCCCATTTCTTGAACATTACTTAAAAGATAGACTACTCCCTCAAAAGACAACTATCAAACTTGAACAAATCAAAAACTTAGACCAATCCCTCGAACGATGGCTAAGTCATATGTGTGTGTGTGTGTGTGTGTGTCTCTCTCTCTCTTTATATATATATATATATATATATATATGTATATATATGTATATATATACATATATATACATATATATGTATATACATACTATATATATATACATATACATATATATACATATATATATATATGTATATATACATATATATATATACATATATATATGTATATGTGTGTGTGTGTGTGTGTGTGTATATATATATATTAAAAAGTAATTCTTTGAAGCTTACCACATTGATCATCTTCACAAACTTCTCAAAAGAAAAAAAAATAAAAGGCAAAATAGACCCTTTCTCAAAAACAAAATAAACATCCCAAGAAAGCTTCAATCAACTTTCCCTTCTGTAGACTTCCTATATTGATCAGTCTACACCTTGAATAAGACATGAAATTGTTTAAATTTAGTTCTTAGGTCACCTATAGAAGGGGAAAGCTTTCCCACATAAGTTTATCTTCCATATTCACTCACCACTTATTCCCCTTCTTCCATTCTCTATGAATCAAAGGATTTTGGGCTTACTAGAAACAACATGATCAAGATGCAATTTTATCAACCAAATTATGCTTATGCAAAGCATTCAAAAGGATAAATTTTACTAAGACCTACCTAAATTTGTTGATTTTTTTTTGCCTTTACCAATGAAAAGGAATCATGATTATTTTCTTTCCCTTATATTATTGATTATTGGAAACATGCGTCTCTTAATTCTCCAACATTCTACCTTTTCATAACCTTACCCCCAAACCAAACAAGGCCTCTATCTTGGAGATTCCTTCTCCATCAATTATTTTTCGATATTATTAGTCTCTACCCTTTATCAACCTACTTTCTTCAATTAGAAGCAACACTAACTTCAACCAAACCCAAATCATGTGGTATGTCAAATTGGGGCAACTCATTTGTAAACCACCTTGACCTATTTTAGGAATTTCGTTCCCTAGGATTTTTGGAGATTAATTTTCTCCTCCTTCATCTTTTAATAATCATTCAATCAGAACCAAAACTACATACATCCTAAATTTTTTGTTGGATACTATGTCCACATAACTATGTAGGCAATGTTCATTTGCCTAATGTAACTAGAGTTAGCTCAACCATCCCTTTCTTCTCAACCATCAACCATTGAGCATTATAATTGAACCATTACACCACTTCCACCTCAAACATTGACCATTTTTACCCAAACCTTTTACATCTTTTTGTAGCAACCTTGATGTGGTGTTTTTGACTACATAGACTGACTTTATCATGTTAAACATTTGAACATTTTTCACTTAGTGTAAGACCAAAACATTGGCATCCTCCATAGGATCACTTTTGATTTTAGATACCCACACATGGAATCAATTTTTAATTTAGATACCCCCTTAGACATTGATCCATTTTACTTAGAAGGGTAAGTGTACCCAACTATCACAATATAGTCATGTGGTTCATTAGTCACATATCTTCTTAGCACTAAGCTTATAGTCTTTGCATGATCTTAGATATACATCTTTATCACATCTTGTGTACATGTGTTATGAATTCCTAACTTTAAACCACCCTCTTGTGACTAACCCTAAATGATTCATCAAACCCTAACCCAATTCAGAGTTTTCTCATCATCTCTGAGTTTGAGGGGGAACTCCTCCCATACTTGGGGCAAACTGACCTTCAACCAACCTTTAACCACATGATCTATTTTTGTTTTGTAGCTTATAGATAAAAGATACATAACAAAAAGGGGGAAAATGTAGACACTAAAAAACTACACACTTAGTTCTAGTCATTAAAGTGTATTGATCATCCCTTTTTACACTTAAAGCAATAAAATGACCTATTTTTTCTAACCCATTCATCTAACTTATCCCAACCCACCTTGAGTCTAAGTTAGCTAATCCTAGATAACTCAACTTGCTCTTTTTAGATAAACACCATTTTCACCCTTAAACCCTCTACAAAACCATTTATACTCAACACCTCAACCACCAACTATTAAGGTAACCATCGATGGTTACCCTAACTATCAATGGTTAAGTCTCTAATCTAGTAACACATCACCAGCTATTTTCAAGGAAATAAAGAACAAAATTTAATACTTTCCTATACCTCATCCTCTAACACATCATGAACACCTCGTAACCTATAATCTTATATTCTTACTCCATCACCTTTTGCTTTAAAAATAAGTGAGCAAGAGGAAAAATGGATAGACAAATACATATCCAAATTCTAAATTCAGGCTATCTTCACACAAGTACTCAAGTCTTTTAGGTATTTGAGGATTATTCATGAAGGTTCCTCTAGTAACCACCAACCTAAACCTGTAATGAATTTCTTCTAGCTTTCCTTTACATACTATTATGCTACTAAAATCATACTAGATTAGGTAAGTATTGGATTGATTTCATTTATCTTTATTCATTCTACTTGGATATTCCTATCTAGATCTTACATCTTTAAATCCTTCCTATCAGATCTCTAATCTCACTTAAGAGTAGTTATCTCTTCACCTTATCATTCTCAATCATTGAATATACTTATACCCTCAGGCGTACTAGATCTATAAACCTCTTTTTGTGAACCTTTATGACATTCTCAGTCCCAATAGGTAATCACTGATGGTTACCTGAATCATCGATAGTTTTACCTAGCTACCAATGGTTACCTACAACCATTGATGGTTAGCATTTTGACCCAATACCCTCATCTTTTCACCATTAAACTAGACCTTTTACTAGACCTTACTTTTTCCATTTTAGATCATAGACCAACTAGACCAGACTAGAATAAAATAGAACAAAACATTCATTTAGTAAATTACTATCTCTTTTATTAGTTTATTAGATCTTTAGCTTACATTAGAAAAGTATTCATCTTGTTTACTTTTGTGTATGCTTGGTTTCATCCATGTACTTTTATCATTAACTTGTTTTATGGGCATATATTGACATCCTCCATAGATAGCTCATGCTTTCTTAGATATAGTCCCAGCTAGGAAATCCATCCTTCCTCCTTGTTTAACAAATAAGAATATTTTGAGTGCTTTCTTATGTAGTTCATCTTCCTCTATCCAAAGAAGAGTTATCCACCTCATCTAGTTCATGTGTGCATTTTTACCAAGTTTTTCTATCACACCCATTTTACCCTTTTCTATAGCTTTTATCTCTTTATTTCTTCTTAGTCATAAAAGTGAAAATTCTAGCTTTAACATTGTGTTGAGTCAACCTGTGATAAATCACCCTTAGACCATTCTCCTATCTTTGAATATACTCACTTTGATAAGTTAGTATTTTTTGAGTTGCAATTTAACCATTCCCATATATTTTAGGAGCCTCACTTTGACAAGACGATATTTTTTGAGTCACCCTTTGACTATCCCCTATCTTTGAGGATTCTCACCTTGAAAATTAGTATCTGATGTACCCTTTTTAGATGAGCCTATTTTTGAACAACCCATTTTAAAATAATAGGCCATTACTCATCCATTGCCAAATATTTAAAATGACATATTTGTACATACATATAAATTAGACATAGATTCTATTTTTGAACAAATATTATATTCAACATCAGAAACATAATAAACTTAAGTATCAAACTTAGATTAAAAGTCTTTTGAGTTAGAACCAATTTTAGAATAAGAATAAGTTATTAGATATTACAATATTGACTCCACACTCTTTGAAGATTAGATTAAACACATTTTTGAGCCTTCTATGACTATCTAGGATGTTTTATTTATCATCAACACAAGTTATCCTAGTAGCCTCTATAATGACTTCACTTACTATTTTTGTTCCATTACCATTCCAATTTCCATTGACACTAATCAATATATCCATTATATTGACATTTTGCCTCCAAAAATCATTGATTGGGATAGATAGAATCACACATTATGAGATGCATCCATGGAAACATACCGGTTATAGAAAATTATGGGGGGTATGACCACATTAATTTAGAATAATAAAAATCTCATAATGAAACATTTTTAGAGGTGATAGGGTAAAATAAAAGTCCAAACTCAACATCTTCTAATGAAACCTTGTTTGATGTGTTAGAATACAATCAAAGTTAAAAGTCAATGTTCCTTAGGGAAACCTTCTTAAAGGCACTATAGGAAAATCAAAACAACATTATTGGTGAAAACCTCTTTGAGGGACAAATAGCTAAAAAAAATAGTTATTCATTTTTTGGTGAATACATTATTGAAGTTACGATCAACACACCTAATAGTCTACACCATAATTAGATTGTAGCATTTTATAGACATAAATAATAAATAAAGAGTATGGTCTTATCAAAAGCATATTTAGAACTTTTAGGCCCTACCACAACAAAAATTATGTCAAATCCATAAACAAAAACATTGTGTGACTAAAACTATTGACATTAATTTGTTACCTAATCATTATATATTCCATTATACACCAGTATTTTATTACCTAATCAGACTTTTTATCCAATGCCTATCATTATTTACGATTCCTATCTGCACTTTCCTTCATCAAGGATATAAAGACATTTTATCTAAAGGTTTACAGGAAATATAATCAATAAAAAATGAAGATCATAATAGTAGTAATGGAATATAAATTAATAATAGGTTCTTAATAGAGAAGCTATTTAGAAAGGGTGTAGGATAATAATTTAAATAATTGACTATTCTAATTGGATCATATATTAATCAAGACATGCATCTCCACATTAATGGGTATAATAGAATCATACCACTTTCCATTGTTTCATCCCATGCCTCTCTATTTCAAACTTTTCATTTCATCATCATTATTTAATGCCTTGCCATTTACCTTGCCTTACCATTATTTCATGCCTTGCCCTTTACCTTGCCTTACTATTGTTTCATACAATTGCCATTATCCCATCCAAACCTATTATTACTTAGTTAGGATTCTTCATTTTAGGATAAAATAAAATGTATTGATTCCCATTTATACCATATAGGTATTGGTCAATGTTTCTTGAGGTCAACTCAACCACCCTTATTCTAATGCTCTTTCCATTTTAATAACAATCTAAGATAATGCTCTCACCATTTTGTGAGTTAAAACTTCTTGTATCACATAATCCTCCATTAAGTTTAGATTCCTAAATAACCAAAAACATGTATGAGAACAATCCTAAATTAAGCCTCAAACATTAGGTCATTTAGACTGTATCCATGTTATTCATGATGTGCAACTCATAGTCATCTAATATAATTGAAGCTTTCACATGGGTCCAATTATGACCATTTCCATCTTCCATTTAATTATTATGTTCCCTCCTATTTATGGAATAACTACATTAGCTTGAGGTCTACATAGACTATGTAGGTAGGTCTTAGATGTATGGGATATCCTGGGCTAGTTCAACCAATCTTAGTGATTGAGCTCATTTTTTTGTTTCATGGACAACTCCTTATCATCCATTTGTATCAACATGATCTATCCATTATTTGAGTCATATCATCTCACACTTTCACCATTATACAAGTTAAATCATCTTATGCTCTATATATTTTGTGAGTTATTCTTTTTCTAAGCCTTACACTTAGTGAACACTATGAATTATCAACCTTTTTCATTTGTGAACACTCACCTTTTATCTTGTAGTGTGGTTTTAGCCTAAACCACTCTCTCATATTTTCGTGAGTAACTATGCTTGACATTCTCACAATATTGAGAACCAACCCTTTTATTTCACACTCTCACACTTTTGGGAACCCATTCCTATTTTTAATCTACAATCAATCTTTCTTTTATATTTCATCAATTTTCTTTTATTACTAATTCTTGGGAGAACTAAATTTAGCTTGAAGTCCATATTATACCTAGTGTCCATGGGACTATATAGGCAACATTCAATTTCCTATATCATTTGAATTAAGGATATCCACCACTTATTATTCTACCCCCACTTCCTATTCTTGTGTTTTTGCTCCTTATAGCCTAGGGGCAACCTTTTTCCAAGCATAACACTTATTTTACACATAGACAAATAGTCTTGATAAGTAATATTGGTGCAATGATTTTTTTTCTATTTATTTATTTGTATTTACCTTAGACTAATTTTTTGTAGTGAATTTGCCTTAGACTAGTTTATTTATTCCATTTGGCTTAGATTAATTTGTTTATTGGATTGTGTTTTAGATTATTTTTTACCACCCTTTTGGTTGGGTGCTTTATGTTTATTTATTTTGCATGTTGTGTGTCTAAATAAAATTAGTTTACACTTGAGTATTGCTTACTAATTGGGCTTGAATTTTTTACTTTATGATTTTATATTGTGTTTTTATACCTCCCTTTCCCTCAGTTATCATATGTTTATTACCTTATATTTACACTTAAGTCTTGATTTTTTATATCTTATACTTAAGTTGTTAATATTTGTATTCACTCATAAACTTAGTTTATCACATTATCTTTACACTTGGGATTTGATTTATCATATCCTATACTTAAGTTGATTATATTTACATTCAAATTAAATTTTTCCATACATATGACATGAAATATTATTATGGTTGGTTTATAAACATGATGTATAATATCACATGATATAATAAATATTAGGTGAAAATATATTTCAAGTGATGGTGTTAGAAATATTTCTTCTTGTTCACAATAGACCTACCCAAAAACCACCCAAACACATAGTAACCCACTCACTAATGAATATTAATCACTACTAGTTAGGACAACATCTCTATACTAACAAGTACCATAGCTTCATACCATTCATCTATGCCAACTCATCATTGATACATTTTTTGAATTCATTACATGAGATATAATTGATAATTTCCCATAGTGAGGAAAATTATATAGATTAAAGCTGATCATAACTACTCTATTGGGGAAAAATTGATTGTATCACACTAAAATATGCCCTAGTGGGGAAAACCATTGTACCAAGGATTAAAACTACCTTTTTAGGGAAAATCATTATTAGACCACAAAACTATGTCATTTTATTTTTTTGAGGGTGCCTTTAATGGCACTATTTTATAGCCACTCCCTGAAGGTGTCATCTAGTTCTCATCAACCACCCTTTGGGGCATCAACCTATGATTGTTATCTCATAACAACCTATGATTATCAACATATCACTTTTCAAACATTAAAATTTTCAACATGATGAATTTTTCATTCTTGGAGAATATGTTATTATGTCTGTGTCTCAAAAAATCCTCTCAATTAGGGGTAAAATGTAGACAATCCTTTCTGGCCACTTCCATGTTAAATTAAACTTACAGACCTATTTCTAGCAAACTATGAAAATTATGCCTAAAAATCACTAAAAATCACAAGTTTGTCTATATACTAGACATAAATGCCTATAATTACATCAAGGGTTCCTTATCTAGGGTAATACATTGTAAGAAATGATAACCTTTCACGGATTCACCCCCGGTCAGTTTGTAACCTACTAAACTAACATGTTTGACCAATTAAATGGGGCACTTAACCCAATTATTAAAATGACCAAAAGACTAAGTAAGATTAATTAACCAAGAAAATAAAATTAAATGCTTAAGTGAAAAATCCATGTTAAATTAGTGAATATCTAATTTTTTAAAATCAAAATTCAACAAATATCAAGGAATATGAGGTCATGATGATGTCATCAGCCTCAAAGTTAAGAATTGTAAAATATCAACATAAATGCCATAAAAATCAAAAATTTTGAGCCATGCCTCCATAAATGAATAATTAAAGCCATACTTAATTGCATTTGGACACCTAGCCTTAACCCTATATTAACTACACATGGGCTAGAGTTAATTTAAAAACTATAAATACAAATGACACGATCATGTTTAAACAAGATTGTATGTGAAAATAAATAATGCCAGAATATTTCTAGAAACCTTCATATCCAAGACAAGCCAAGATCCAATTACCAAGGTAATAAGAGGAGGATATGCCCATAAAACATTGACATCATCAAAGACCATTTATTCACAATAACAAGCACAAGCCTTTTCTCACATTGATTATAAGATGGAGTCATTCTAGGAATGTAAATGGAGTTTTCATCTTTCATTAGTATATTTATTTGTTTTGTTATCATTTCTCACCCTAGTACTTAGGTTTATAATGTTATTTGTCATTGATTTTTTTTTTTGTTTTATCTACTAATAAGAGACTTATAACATTGTCTTTATAATCCTATGTTACATCCCAAATTCATTGGCATATTGGGCATAAATGCCTAGAATTGCATCAAGGTTTCCATATTTTGGGTAATACCCTATACAAAATAATAACCTCTCATATATTCATCCCTAATTAGATTTTAACCTAGAAAACTAACTTTTTTGACCAATTTAGAGAGGAAAACTCAATTCTTGAAATTACCAAAAGACTATGTAGGATTAATTAACCTATTTGGGGTAATACCCTCTAACATATTTTTTTCACAATATCAAGCACAAGCCTTCTCTCACACTAATTGTAATATGGAGTCATTATAGGAAGGTAAATAGAGTTTTTATCTTCCATTAGTAGATTTATTTGTTTTGTTATCATTGCTCACCCTAGTACTTAGTCTTACAATGTTAGTTATCATTGAGTTGTTTCAGTTTATCTATTAACAAGAGACTTATAACATTATCTTCATAATCCTAAATTACATATTAAATTCATCTAAAAATTATATGTAGATGTAAAATTACCAATCATGACAAAATAAGGATGTTTTTTGAACCCACATTCCTATTACCAAGCCATTTCAATGTCTAATTAGGTTTCATTTTAAACCTACATGCCTCATTTATTTCAGATTACTAAGGACTCCCCCTTTTGGCCACATTTCTATTAAGTATCAATTTTTACCTTCTTTAGGATAATTTATTATCAAGTGTACACACTACCCTCTATGGGCTTATTTTTAATTTCTAATCCAAGTCATGCTAATTACCATATGCCAAAACTATCCTTATTTGGGCCAATTAATGAGACCAAGTTTTCCCTCTTTGGGGTTGTGCCAATTACCAAGACCAAGACCATCCAACTTGTACTAATTACCAAGATTGAGGCTAAGTTTTACCTATTTAGGCCCACTTCAATTTCATAAACCAAGACTTTTAAACCAATCATGGCACTAAAGGGAAAGTTTAAAAAATGAATCATTAAGAGACATATTTTACCAATTGATCATAAAAAACATGATTAGATATCTACACCCATAATATTTTGATGCAAATGATCCCAAACATCATTAGTATTGAGAATATGAATATTTTTAAAATAACAAGATTCAAGAACATCTAATTTATCAATGTTCTAGATTTATTTTTATGTCCTTATTTTGATTGACAATAGCCACATTTAAATAAATTTGAATATGTCCAAGTCTAAGATTTTAAAAATAAGAGTAAGCCAAGGACAAGATAACCAATTAATCCTTTATGATTTTATTGAAAAACCTATTCGTGATGAGTAAACCTAGGATAAATCATCCTTTTACCATTTTCATATCTTTGAGGAGACTCAATTTGACAAGACAATATTTTTTTAGTCTCCCTTCAACCATTCCCATATGTTTGAGTAGTCTCAGTTTGATAAAATTTGTTGAGTTTCCCTTCAACCATCCCTACTATATTTGAGAAGCCTCACCTTGATAATCCAATCTTTATTGAATAATTTTTAGATGAGCCTATTTTTGAATAACCCATTATAAACCATAGGTCATTACTCATCCATTATCAAAAATTCAACATGATATATTTGTAGCCACATATATACTAAACATGGGTTCCATTTCTAAACCAATATCAGACTCAATATTAGAAGCATAATCAACTTTAGTCTCATCATTAGATTCAAATTCCTTTGAATCAAAATCAACTTTAGAATAAGAATGCACTGGTGGATTTTAAAATATTAGTTACACACTCCTTGTAGATTAAATTGAACATATTATTGAGCCGTATGCAGTTGTTGAGGATGTTATCTTTAACATCAACACAAGTTATCCTAGTATCCTCTACAAGGATTATGATGCCTTTTTTAATTTCATTAAAAATCTAATTTACATTGAAACCAATCAACCTAACCATTATATTGACATTATACCTCCCACAGACATTGATTGGGAGTGATAAAATTAGACATTATTGAATTGCATCCATGGTGACATACTGGTTGTAGAAATTAGGGGTGCAAGACCAAATTCATGTATAAGAACAATCTCCTAGTGAAACATTTCTAAAGGCACTAGGGGTAAGTCAAATTCCAAACTCAATATTTTCTAGTGAAACCTTGTTTGAGGTGCTATAAGACAATCAAATTCAAAAGTTAATGTTCCTTAGTGAAACCTTCTCAAAGGTGTTATGGGATAATCAATATAACTTTATGGGTGAAAACCTTTTAAGGTTGTAATAGCTAAACACAATAGTTATTCATTTCTTGATGAAGACATTATTGAAGTTACTATCAACCTAACAAAAATTATACAACATAATAAGATTGCAACATCTCTTAGATTGAAACAACAAAAAAAATTGTATTATCCTATCGAGAGCATATTTAGAAGTTTAAATAATTGTAAAAACCAAAATTATGTCAAATATAAAATCAAAAACATCATGTGTGACTAAAAATAATGACCTTCATTTTTTACTTAATCATTATACATTTCATTATATACCTGTAATCCATTTTCCAATCACACAATTTATCTAATGTATATGATTATTTACCATTTGTGGCTAACTTTCCTTCTTCAAGATATGAAGACATTTTGTCTAGAGGATTGGAGGAAAAAATAAATGACCAACAAGGATAAAAAAATAATGATGTAGTCAAAATCAGTACTAGGTACTTGATAAAGAAGCTATTTATAAGGGTTTTGGGTTCTAAATTTAAATAATTAACTATTATGGTTATATCACATGATAATTGGGATTTCCAACTTCACATTATCATGTACAATAAAATCATAGCCCTCACCATTGTTTCATCATGTGCCTCACTATTTCATACTTTTCATTTCATCACCATTATTTGATGTCTTGCCATTTACCTTGCATTACCATTATTTAATTCCTTACCCTTTACGTTGTCTTATTATTATTTCACATAATTGTCATAGTCTTATCCCCAATATGTTATTTCTTACTCAGGATTCTTCATTACAAGGTGAACTATAGTATATTGAGGTACATTTGGACTATGTAGGTAGTGCTTAGTGCTTTTTGAGGTCAATTCAGCCACCCTTATTCTAATATTCTCACCATTTTGTGAGAAATTTAAGTCACACTCTTGCTATTTTATGAGTAACCTATTTTTTATCTCGTAATCATCTATTTAGTTGAGATACCCAAAAAAACTTAAATTTGTTAAATATTCTAAAATCATTCCTAAAACATTCAAAATATTTCAAAACATTTAAAATTTAAAATGGGCTTACAATATCCATTAAATATATAAAGACATAATAATTGAAACATTTGAAAATGTTTACAATCTCTTAGAGATATGTAAATCCACCAAAATTAGAAAACATTTGTCTTGTCCTAAACCTAGTCAACAATCCTCAATCTACCCACATTAGGGTGCCATAGTATTTGAGCCAATTATTTTTTTAAACCATTAGGATGTGTCCTTCCCAAATCTGGTCTATAGAGGGAAATTCATAGTTTTCTCCCATTCACACTTTTAGGCCAAGTATCTTTTGGGGTGTCTTTATATTTGCATGTATACGTGAAATGAGGCACCATCCAATTCAAACTTTTAGGCCAAGGTCATAAATTTCACCTTGTTAGGGAAAATAAAATCATGTAGCTTATAACAGGATATTTTATCCCCACATTCCATTTCATGGATTATATCATTACTTGGGGGCATGATCCATTTATCATTCCATTGAGCCTTCACACATAGGTATTGAATTTTTTAACGACATGAAGCTTTACATTGATTCTATTTTCATGCTTTATGCGTGTTTATTTTTTTGTTTATTTTCTTTCATTGTTGTTCACTTCAATCAGTGCATATGCATTCATATGGTGATTAATTATGCATTGTACTTAAGTCCATCCATATTCATACATCAACATTATCATCATGGGTGCATTATTTTCAATTGTCTATTGGTTCAAGAGTCATTCCTTACATTTATGACATCTAATTCTATCATGATTTGTTTATAATTATGGTAAATAAGGTTACATTCCAAATTAAATAAAGAATAGGTTATCTTACTAAGTAATGGTGTCATGATAATTACCCTTATTCACTTTGACAATTATCCCCTTTGTCTTGATCAAGTTAAAACAATTGACCATTATAGTTGTATTAATGCTAATAAGGATGATTATCTCCACATTCATAGGTAAAATTGAATAATACATATTGATCAATTATTATCCACATTCTATTCTTCATTCCTCATTCCATTTTCTCCCACTTTTGGGAGAATTACATCAGCCTAAGGTTTATTTGGACTATGTAGGCAGTGCTTGAATACATAATGTATCTCAAATCATCTCTACCATCATAAACACAATCATAATTCCTACCATTATTCCTCATTAGGTTATTCTAATCATATATTTCATCACTTTTTTAATCCTCATGTTCCTAGTTTGTTGTGGCTTCTTCAATTTTTTAAAAGTCATTATACCATTGTACCTATGTTTGCACCTACTCATCTTTAATATTTTTAGAAGGTTATATCTTTGAGCTATGATTTCAAATATGCCCTACTATAGCATAATAGTTTTTTAAAAATCACATCCACCTAATTGTGGAATAATTTTTATTCAATCTAGACCACCGTTTGTGGCATGAACTTGTACCTATTGGCTCGTAACAACCTATAGTTGTCACATTAGTTTTATTCTCATCATTGGAAATCATCATGTGAAAGAATTATCTCAATTAGATTAATCACATCCATGGATTAATTTAATTCTTATTAATTATTTTTTAAATACCATCCATAAATATTTTGTTTTGGCCACTTCCTCAAGGTAGCACCACATGCTTCAAAAAATTTGTTTGGGGCATCATTCTGTAGTTGTTAATAAATTCAACATAATAAATTTTTAATTATTTAAAAATACATTGTTTTTAATATGTATTTAAAATAAATCTTAAATAGGGGAAAAATGTAGACGAGTCTTTTCATCCACTTCCATGTCTAAATGTGTTTCAGAACAATTTCTAGCAAACTATGCAAATTAAGCCTAGAAATCACTAAACATCCCAAATTTATCTACACATTAGATGTAAGTGCCCATAATTACATCAAGGATTCCCTATGTGGTTTAATATCCTATATTAAATTATAAATTTTTAAGGATTCATCCCCAATCAGCTTACAACCAAGCAAATTGACATTTTTAGCAAATTATGTGGGGCACTAAACCCAATTATTGAAATGACTAATAGACTAAGAAAAATTAATTAGCGAAGTAAAATAAATTAAATTATTACTATAAAAATACATATTGAATTATTAAATATATAATTTTTTAAAGTAAAAATTCAAAAAAAATCAAGGAATATGAGGTCGTGATGATATCATCAACCTTAAATTCAAGAATTACAAAATATCAACATAAATGCCACAAAAATTAGAAATGTTTAGACATGCATCCATAAATACATAATTAAATTCATCATTAATTTCATTTATATTCCCAACCTTAACCCTATCTTAACTACACATGGGCTAGATTTAGTTGAAAAACTATAAATACAAGTGTCATGATCATTCTTCAACAAGATTTTGTGCACAAATAAATAATGCCTAATTATTTATAAAAATATTCACTAAAAGCATGATCCAAGATCAAATTATAAAGGGAATAAGAGGAATTCATTCCATAAAAGCATTGACATTGTCAAATACCATTTTTTCACAATATCAAGCATAAACCTTCTCTCATGCCAATTACAAGATGGAGTCATTCTAATAAAGTAAATAGAATTCTTGGTCCATTAGTAGTTTATTTATTTATTTATTTATTTATTTATTATTTCCCAACCTAGTACTTGGGTTTATAATGTTAGTTTTCATCAATTTGTTTTGGTTTATCCACTAACAAGAGATACTAATCATTGTCTTCATAATCATATGCTACATTAAGTAGGAGCTTACATTTTAATTATATAGGGATTCTAATTTAATAGTATCCCAGGTGAAAATGCAATCCTACATATCATATGTTTTATAGTGCATAAATGAAGGAAACCTAGGCATAAAACAAAACATAAGGGATTATGGAAGGATCACACAAGTGGAATATGGAATAATAAATCCAATGTAAATAATTTTGATGAGTTGGATAATATAAGTACATAAGTTGAATAAATAAAGGGGTCATAATTTTGGCTAAGTCATAGAGTGTGAAAATACACAAGGACTTGGAGTGAAAAAGTGTATCATAAAATGATGATTTTAGTTCTCATTGGTAGGGTATGTAAATGAAGAAAATGAACCTAATACTTGAATGGCATATAAGTACACAAAGCATGGAGGCAATGATGAAGGTCTCTAAGTAACCTTCATGAGCATTAAAAGGTGCACAAACATGTGTAGAAACTTAAGAGAAGTGCCAAAACAAAAGGGGGTATTTAATAGAAGATATAACACCAAAGTCATATAAATAACCTAGTGTATACATGAAAAATATCTAGATTACAGAAGTATCTTATTTACACATAGAATGTTAACAATCTTAGAAGCTATTATAAGTCAACATAGTTGACACAAATGCCATGTCATCTTAATAGTATGGCATACTCACAAAATACATGCCAAAATAAAGGTGAAAAAAAATTGAATAGATGAATGTGGGGAAAAGTTAGATAGAGAATTAAATATGATTTTTGGACCCAAACACTATAAATAGAGGCCTTGATATAACATTTAAGATAAATTTACTTATAACAAGGAAACTCTACCAAAATTTATAGCTAAGATAGTGGAATAGGAAATAAAATTCTCTATCAAACTAAAGTAAAATTCAACAAGAGTGTAAGAAACACAAAGATAGAGAGGGAGAGAATATATCCAAGTTTAAGGACTGGATATAGAGCAAACGAGATCCATTATAAAGTTGAAGAGATTTGAACACCTTGTAATTTTATAGTTTCAAATTAATGCGAATATGAGGACATGTTTATTTTTGTGTGTGTATATATCTATGTAGGTTTAATGGTGAGGCATCCATTAGCTAGGAGCCAAAATCATGATTGCATCATTAAAAAACTAGCTATATTTGGAGGTTTCATTGAAAGATTCATCCACACTAGTAGAGAATCCCATGTTATGTTTGAAATGTGGGTGCCATCAAGAAGATATTTTATCAAATTAAAAAAAAAAAAAAATGTTTGGTGGAATAGTTTTTTTTTCAAATACTAAAAAAAATACACTTGATGATCACATTAACCTAATATTTTTGTCTAAATTTTATATATTTTTTTAATATTTTGATGAAAAAATAATCACTTGGAAACTCTACTAGTCAAAGGAACCCATATTCAAAAGGGAGTAGAAATTGTCTTAAAATTCAAAAATAAAAATCAAGTATTATTCAAAGAAATTTTTTCTTCCATATTTATTTTTGTGCTATAAGGAAATTTGATTGTTATGGACAATCCAAGATCCCCTCCCTTTGTATCAGGGAATTTTAGTTACCCATTACATTTTTAAAATTTTAATCCTATCCAAAAATAAGTTTTATAAGCCCTTTCAACATTTAATAGAGATGATTTCAAAACTCTCATAGACAACATTAAAAATCTAGCAAACCTATACAAATACAATAATATCATTGATCCAAATGTATCTCTTAAGATACTTGTTTATTATCTTATGGGAAAAGCTTTAGTTTGGTTTAGATGTTTAACTTCTTAATGCATATTATTTTAGATTATTAGATTATTTGGTTGATTTATAGGAATAATGTTATTAATGATATGTATAAAAGGATGCATGTGGTGATACTAAAATATTTCACCTAAATTGTATTTATTGTTTATGGTAGTGAATTAAGAAGTGATATAGTTACAGGAACCATAACAATGGATAAGGATAAGGTAATGAAGCTCTTGATCTATTCTAGGCTCAGGAAATTATGAAATGTTGGTTTGAAAGACTCTTGGGATTTGGTTTTCTATATTAGGATGGTTATTCCCAATTAATATCATCAATAAAATTAATTATATATATAGGATACATCCATGGATAAAGGAGGAAAAGACTCAAATTTTTAATTTGTTAACTTTCTATAATAGAATGAGGATGTGTCTCACTATTTGAACTTATATTGGGTATTTTTTTATTGATAAGAGCATTAAGCTAGATAATAATGAGGTTAGTGAAAAGAGTGGAATGTAAAAAGATCTGAGTTAATATCACACTAGATGTTGGTCTCTAGTATGGGTTGGGAACTCTAAGAAATGTTCCTACTATGTGGATATTTTATTGTTATGAAAGCATCATCCAAGAGTGAGGTAATGTTTTTTGAAAGTTGAATCTTGTTTAAATGTTTTTATTTGATTTTTAGGATGTGTACTTGGTATTTTTAAGGCTAAATGTTATGTTTTAGAAAGGTTTATACTTTTTCTCCTTTTGACAAGGTTTTGATTGGGCTTGTTTTGAGTTTTTAACAAGGCATTATAATTTAAAATAAAATTACACTACTACTAATATCAAAGTGGTTAGGAAAAAAGGACATGAAATATTTTTTTCTTTTGTTTATTTTATTCATATATTAAGAATTCAATGGGGTAAAATCATATTAGTGTGTCTTTTTTAATAACACTTATTAAACAAATAATTCACATACATTTCAAATATCCCCTCAAAATATCAATTTTTGGTCACTGATATTAATCAAACATATATGTTTTAACTTATAAATCCAAATATGTAGTGTATATAAAATTTTCTAAATTTTAAAAAAATCATTAAGTACTTTTAAGGATTTATTTTGGAATCATTTTTTAAATTGTTTTTTTTCTTAGTGAGACAATAATATTCTTTGACCCAATGCTAATTAAAAATAAAATTTAAACTAATAATACAATTGCTAATGTTTGACATTTCCATCAATTTTTGAGATGCATAATCTCTCCATGTACTAAAATGAATGTTATTGTTTATGTAATCTTGGTATTAATGGAATTAAAATGTAATATGAAATTTAAATCTTGCTTATGTAAATGTAAAACTAGATCTAAAATTCAGATTTTGTATATGCAATGAAAAATCTAAATCTTCAAGGACTACTTCATGTATGAGAGCTAATATGCATGTTTTTTGGGGTTATGATTATTTTATGTACTTTATATGCAGCTAAAGTGATTTGTAATCAGATGAATGAAAAAATAAAATTCTGGTTTATGAACTAATATGAGTTTATTTATCATGTAATTAATAAAAACAACTTTAGATGCAAACTTTATCTTTATTTTTTTATTTTTTACATATGCATTTTTGTTGGTTTTTTTTATGTGTGATAATGTGTGTTTATGAAAACTAATAAGTAAATGTCTTTTTAGCTATAGATAATTTTAATATTCACCTATGTATATTATATATAATGTGAAAATTGCTATTCTATGAGATTTATAATGTGTGAATGAAACCAATATGATAAAAACTACTTTTCCAATGCAAGGTGAGAGAAAAAAGATAATTTATTTATGTAATTTTTATGAATAATTTATTTTATAAACAAACCATTATAATAATGAATATAATATATTGAAAATAATACAAAAAATTAAATGAATCATCCAACTTTATTGAAGTAGATATTAGATTAAGGAGAATAAGTTGGTGAGGTTATTGAATCCTTAGGTACTATTGAAATTATTTATGAATTATATATCACATTGATATTTTACACTTTAAAATACATATCATGGATTTACCTTCAACTTATAGACATTTATCTCTACCAAAATCCTTGCATACATTATATCTCTATTAATAATTGATTATTTTTTAGTATGACCAATGTTATTTTGATAAATCAAATATTATATCTTGTACAAAATATTATAAACTTGATTATATTACACCTCTATAAGTTACATACCTACACCTATTTCATAACTACTCAAACACTTACATCTTAGTCAAATGCATACATCAACACAAGTTTCCTTTCCCATCACAAGTGTATAATGCCTTAAAGTCATCCAATTTACAAAAAAACATATTCTCATGATTTTCCTAAGTGCTTAAATGTAAGATATTTTCTAAAGCTATTGATATAAATATATGACCAACCCTCATCCATTCCTCACCTATAAAAGACCTAAAAATGCCAAAAGATACCAAAATCATTCAATTAAAAAATCAAGTGAGAAAAGCTTCCCTATTTTCTCTTCTTTCCATATCAGTCATAGGGACAACACATATAGGTCTAAAGTAATAAAGGAGTAATGCAAGAGCTATATTTTCCAAGTTACAAGTTAGGTCACTATTATACTTGATTATCAGTTAATGCATGATTCACACATGAGCTAAAATGTAGGGGTTAAATACATAGGTCTGAGGTCCTTATCAAAGTATTAGATATGTAGGCATCACTCATTGAAAAAGAGGTATATGAGGTAGAGTGCCATCATGTTCCCATTAACCCATTTTTTCCATAGCCACAATAAAGATGAAGATCTAGTTGTTATTTGACAAGGAGAGATAGTCCATGACCTATATTTTAATGCACTAAAGATAAGGAGATATAGAACCCAAAAGTATCTAGGTGGTCACATTTAGTTTTAGTAGGTATTCCAAACTAGACACCTAAGTCCAATTTAGATAGTAGTGTTGATACAACTGTCCTAGGTTGAAGTAAGTCACTGAGGATACATAAGTATAATTTCTTGAATCAAGCAACTGATCCATAATCTAGATGTAAATCCCATATAATTTATACTTATTCTAAATCTAGATTTGTATTAGCATCAAGACTAATTAAATATATTATTTTCATTATCATTATAATATTTACCATAACTATACTTTTAATATTTAGCATCTCAACATAATAAATTTAGTATATGTTCTAAGTTTTGAAGATAATTGGCCTACTTTAGAGATATTATACCATACTTATGACCTAGGATATCTCTACCCTTTACCCATATATTACTCCACATCTAAATTTTAGGGTACAACATTTGGTAAATGTGAGTCATATGAATTTAATTTTTTTTATTCCTGGGGGTTTCATTAGGGTTTTAGATTACTTCATTTTTTCATTTCCTTATATAATTTTTCATACAACCTATCCTAGATTATGAGGTGTGACCATTAAACACATTGAGATTCCCCTCCTACCACCTAAGATGTCTAAAACCAATGAGGAACCTAATCATATGGATCATGATGATATCGGTTTTGATAATAAAAAAACATACTGATGAGGTTATCATAGAATAATATTTTGATAATGAAAACCATGACTCTAATGAAAATGATGAACATGATAAAAATATCATGATCAAGTGTAAGCAATTGAATTGTTTCACAAGTGTATTCATTAAAAACTTCAAGATCTTGATGAAATCCTAAAAAACATATTAGAAACAAAAAAATTAAAAATGATATATGAACAAGCAAGTACATCTATTGATCATGTTCTTTGAGCTATGGATCATAACCGTATACAAATAACCCTCCACTTGATCACAATACCACTTAATATTTATAATGGGGGCACATGATATGTATTTAAAACTTTGTTTCTTGAAACTACTATTTCAACATATTAAATGGCAATCCTAAGTGCTTCAACTCAAATACTTATTTTAATGCCTATATCTAACCAACCCATGGGTACACCTCCTTTGGTAAATTCTCAAATGGCCAACCTAAAAGATAAAGAGGTGTAAGATCTTATCCAAAGTATAATTTTTAAAAAAAATAAGGTTAAAAATATTTTAAAAATTATATAAAATATGCTTAAGCTATATATTCACAAGAGGGGTTTCATAATCCTCTGATATCTTTACATCCATTACAAATTAGTTTTTTTGCATGTAAGTTCACATTCTATTATGATAAGGATGATCCTAAACAAAATATTTGATCTTTTTATGTGGCATGCCTTGATTATGCCTCTAATGATAAAATTTTGACCAAATTATTTCCAAGGAGCTTAAAGACTATGCTTTAAGGTGGTTCTATGATTTACTAGGTAAATTAGTAAATGCCTTCAAACCCTTTGCAGATCAATTTTTGGTACATTTCTCTTTTAACATTACCAAAATGGTTTCCTATGCCCAAATTGAAAAACATCAAACAAGTAACCAATGAACCTATTTATGATTATTTCTTGAGGTACAAGATGATGTAGCTAAAATGACCAATACTATGCTAAATAAAGAGACTAAATATATTTTCAAGTAGGTTTTGTTTACTCCTTTAAATGAGTCCATTATATTCAAATAATTCAAATATTTCTATGACATATGCCATTTTATTTGTGATCATGAAATGAAACTTATCTCATTGAACAAACTTAGGTATGTAGAAAATACACCAACTAAATCTAGATCTAAAAATAAATTTATTATCCAAAAAAGTTATAAGGTCAAAACTATTGATTTAAAAAAATAAAAAAAATACAATGGTTAATGTAGTGTCACCACAACCTAATTATCTTATCTTATCCATGCACCACATATATATTTTATAGATTTACCTGAGTCTCCCACTTCATTACTCCCATGACTTGTAGAGTTTTATATTATATCTCTCCCTCATTTTATAGAGGTTTACATGAGTAGAACTATACCTAGAGGGTATGTTGTGAATGATTATTATAACTATCATAAATGCCCCAAGCATTATACAAACATATGTCTTGCTTTGAGGCATACATTCCAAGACCTAATCAATGATAAAAAGGTTATATTTGATGATCCTCCAAAGGAATTAGATTCAAAACTCATTGATCACCATAATAATAAAATATCTAATGATCCTTTTCATGATTATCCTAAGAAGGAAATGAAAGCACAACTGACATATAATGCACAAAAAAACTTCAAATTAAACAAATCAAACATCTATGAAAATAGGATTTAAAAATTACCTAATTTATGGGTGGTGATTATTTTTTCCATAAACATATTAATCCAACATAAAAATAAAAAAACTACTTTAACTTTAATATGTTTTTAACATCTTGGCTTTGATCTAAAAAAATTACAAATATAATTTAGTTGGAAAGACTCTTTGGGCCACATAACACTACCAATTTATTGTGCTCCTAAATTGATTAAAACATGAATTTGTCTTTTGCCACAAACCTCTCCATATGCATTTACATTGGGAAATCTTTGGTTATATCAAATATAAACAAAAATTTTCCAAAATAAATAAGATATTTCCTTTTCTCATGAAGTCATATTTATTCATATTCTAAATGATATTATTTGTTCTTCTACTGAATAGAGAAATCATGAGGAATAACATGGAATTTACCATTTTTAGTTATATAGATATGATCCAAATAATGAAAAATATCTAAATTAGGGTTCTAAGATCTCATATATTCTAAAACATATTAAAAAATCACAAAAGCTTAAAAAATCCAAAAATATGTTCAACATTTACATGTCTTATTACATCCATTGTATATATGTTATTGGTTCCATGTTGTTACATGGAATATCAATATTTTATATATACACATATGTTTCATAAATAATTTGAGTGTGATACCAACATATACAAATACATGATCTATGCACTTTCAAATGTTGAGCCTTCCCTCTCCTCATATCACCAAGACATTGGGGTATCCACCTCTATGACCACGATACATACAAGATATATGATTATACACTTACATTAAATTATAATGTTTGAGATCATATAATTACTTACACATGCCTTTATCCATGATTATATCTTCTTTAGTGTACTTGATACACTATGTATCTAATGTTTTTTTTGTTAACACATGTGTCTAAGGACTAATATGATATGTTTATATTGGTTGCTTATTATTTCATTTATGTACTTCCTTGGGGATTTTGATGTGTTATTGTATTACTTGTTTGAGCATTTTAATATGATCCATTATTTCTATTCCCCATACCTTTTTTTTCCCTCTACCATTTGAATATGACATTGTTGTATGTTGACATTTGAATATGTCATTATTAGTTTTATGGACATTTAAATAAGCCATGTCTCTTTTATTATGTAGAATTTGAACATGCGCCTTGTTTAAAATCTCCTTGGACCTTTGTCTCTTGATTTTATTTTTAGTGCTCTTGTGTATGTTCTTGATTTCTTATTGATCTTGTATTATTACTATCTAGATGTTGCAATGATATACATCATGTATCTTATGACTTGGTATGATAATATTATTTATGCTTCAATGATATATCTACCTATACATTTCCCCTCTACATGCTATATGGTCTATTCATAGCTAACATGGTTATCTTATAATTTTAACATAAGACAACTACTAATTGATACTTCCCATCACTTTAAAATGAGGCCATATTAGTAGGGACATACCATGGAGGAATGAATTAAACATTAATTCATAAATTTATATTTATTTGGGTCATGTTTTGGAAACATGTTATATACACTTACTCAATATGAAACACACCTATATTATAGTGGGGGACTATTTTGGAGGCATGTCCTCCACATTAGCTCTTACACCAGTTTTTAGACTTTAATTATGGTGAGGGCATGTTTTGGAAACATGTTATCAACACTTACACCAATTTTCAATTTTAGATTATAGTCAGGGCATGTTTTGTCCAAACATGTTCTCCACACTTACATAGTTTCAAATTGGCCAAATTACACAATTATATGATTTACATATACATTTGTCAATGAATTCTATACATTAGTACCATCATTACATATAATTTCATTTTAGACATATCTAATGAACATATCATATGCCATGTGTGCCTAATATTATAAAAATCAAATTAGTTTTAGATTCCAAACACATTCAAGGACTATCATCACCCACCAAGTTGGAATTTTATAGACTATATGAAGCCAATCTATTATAATAGTTGGTATAATTTTGGTATGGTTAAGGTGATTCAATCACTCAATATTGACATGTTTATAAATTATAATTGCTTAGATCATCCATATTCACTAGCTTTATACTATGAGTTGACTTGGTTCACTCACAATCACCATGTTATAAGTATGATTGGGTTGCACAATTGAGCTAATCTTAATTGTCGAGTGATAATTCATATTTTCTCCAAGGTTGGGGCCATGTGTCATCTAATCTCTTTATATCCCTTTAGATATATGAGAATTACCAATTTAATATTTATCCTAATATTAGTTTCAATGAATCATCATGACACATATTTTAAATAAAATTTCCAAAATGTAAGATAGTTGCATCGATGAAAGGTATACTCTTAAAACTTATTCTCTTTAAATTTTAATGATTTCAATGCTTTAAATTTAAGTTTATATGCATTGATTTTAGGTCACTCATTGTTAAAACACTTATGTTATACTTAATTAAAGGCAAGGTGTGTTATACACACCCACATATGCATTTCTTCTCCTTTAAACCAAAAAAATTATTACTGGATTAAAGGGTATAAAAAGTAGACACTCTTTATGAATTATATAACACATCAATCTTGTATACTTATAAAATACATATCATGGATGTAACTTTATATTTTAGACCTTTCCCACTACCAAAAGACTCTAATACACTATCTATATGTGCCTAATTTCTTATCTCTTAGTTTGACCAATGTTATTATGATGACTCAAACCTTATATCTTTATTAGAATGTTTTAAACTTGATTATCTTCCATATCTAAAAGTTTTGGACCCACACCTATTTTCTAATTACTTGGAAACTTGCATCCTTATTAGATGCATATGCCAATACAAGTTTCCTATCCCAATGCAAGTGTCCAATGCGGTAAATTCATCTAATTTACAAATGAAACACATTCCCCTAGTTGACCTAAGTAAATTAATGTGAAATATTATATGAAGTGATTGATATAATATATGATCAACCCTAATTCATTCCTCAAGTATAAAATACCTAAAAGTACCAAAGGTTGCATATATAATCACTTAATAAATCACTCAAGTGAGTATAGATTACCTATTTTATCCTATTTCCATATTAGTCATAGGGACAACACATCTTTATGAATGAAGTACTAAAGAATCAGTCTAAGAGCTATATTTTTTAAGTTACAAGATAGATCATTATTTCACTTGATTATCACACATTGCTTTATTCACACACAAGCCAAGATGTAGGGGATAACTACATAGGTATTAGGCACTCTTCAGAGTATTAGATATGTAGGCATTACTCATTGATATAGGGGTGTTTGGGTAGCTCAACATCATTTTCACACTAACCCATTTTCCTATAGCCACTATAAATATAAATAACTAGGGTTTTTCTATTTGACAAGGAGCGACAATACATGACCCATATATAAATATACCAGAGCAAAGGCAACATAGAACCTATAAGCATCCAAGTGGTCATATATAATTTTTATAGGTATTCTAACTTGGATACCTACATCCAATTTAGTTATTAAAACTGATGTAACCATCCCATATTATCACAAGTGTCTGATATTATAGAGGTATAATTTTTAGAATCATGTGATTGATCCATAATCTAGATCCAGTCTACTTTCTACATATTCTAGATCTAGATACTATCGGAGTTGTTTCCAAAATTTGGATAATGCAAGTGCAATGGAGATGTGATCACATGAGTTGAAGCAAGTGCACACCACATAGATGCTAAAGCAATTTGAAAATAACATAATAAGATAAATTTTAGAAGACAAAATGGAGAAAACCAAAATTTGATTAGCATGAGATGGCCAAAGTGAGGAATACATATAGGAGAGTATGTAAGTAACTCCTCCACAAAAGGTGGACAAGGCACCCCAAGAATAGACTGTAACTCCTCTATGAAAGGTGGTGACAAGGTGCTAAGAATAGAGAAGTAACTCCCATTAATGGAGTTACTTATGACATTCTTATGACACCTATGGCACATCTATGACATACACCTCCACATAAGCTAGCCTATCCCACAAATGTAGGAAAACTCCATGTATGCACAAGAAATATGATTTCCCTAATTAATAAATAGGGTAAAATAAAAACCTACACTAATACCCCCATAAGCATAGCTTAGGTGGGCAATGTGGAAATATAAAATGGGTCATAGTAACTAGGCCTGATGAGGTACCCATGTACAAATGTAATCTCCCATAAGATAGAGAAAAGGAGAAAACCCATAGGAAAAAACTCCCCCCCTGAAGAGAGACATAAACGAAAGAAGAGGCTAGTGGGCCCCCTGAAGATGATGCTGCTGTAGATGTAGACCACACCCCAAGAAGAGCTCATAGATGAATGAACTTGCTCTCAGTGAAATGTTTGGTGAAGATGTCTGCAACCTACTCTAAAGAATGGAAAAATATCAAGTCGATGACCTAACTATGAATAAGCTCCCAAATGAAATGCATGTGAATCTCTATGTGTTTGGTCTACTGGTGCTAAACCAGATTCCTAAAAATTTGAATGGTACTTTGGTTATCATAATAAATGATGGTGGGCTGCTAATAGGAATGCCAAACTTAAAAAGAATCCCCTAAAGCCAAATAGCCTCAGTAGCTACATTAACAGCTCCCCTATACTCTACCTCTGTGGATGATATAGCAATAGAATTCTACTTCTTGCTAGACCAACTAATAGGACCAAAAACTAGAGAGAAATTGTAACCAAAAGTGGACTTGTGAGTCTGTGAATTGCCAGCCCAGTCTGAATCTATATATCTAACCAAGTCAACCTCTATGCCAAATTTGTAATGAATACCATATCTATGTTAACCCTGTATGTAATGCAAGATCCTCTTAGCTACTTTCCAATACAATGCATGAGGTTCTTGCATGAATTTGGAGACAAGTCTAACTGTTTATGATATGTCACACCTGGTGTGAGTCAAGTAGATGAAACTATCAACAAGTTGTTGATACCGAGTGGCATCAACCAATGGTGAAGAATAGTCAACCTCAAGCTTGACTCCTAAAAGAAAGGGAGTCAGAGATGGCTTGCAATCAGCCATATGAAACTGAGCCAATAAATCAAGAGCATACTTAGGTTATGCAAGAGAAATACCTAAATCTAATTGTAAGATCTCGATGCCAAAGAAGTAGTGTAATAAACCCGAGTTTATCATATCAAATCTATCCTAGAGAGATGCCTTCACCACTACAATAGCCAATGAAGAACTTCCAGTGATCAAAAGGTCATCAACATATAGAACCAAAATCAAGAGCAAACCATCTTACCACAAGAATTAGACATTAGGATCAGAATGGCACCTAGTGAAACCTACCGTGAGAAGAAAGGAATCCATCTTGGCATATGAAGCCCAATGGCCCTGTTTGAGGCCATAGATATATTTCCTAAGTCTACATACTAAGGAAGAATCCTAAACAAATCCTAGTGACTGCTCCATGTAGATCTCCTCCTCTAGGTCTCTGTGAAGAAAGGCACTCTTCACATCCATCTGATGCACATCCCAACCATGTGTTATGGCAATAGCCAAGGTGAGTCAGATAGAAGTCATCTTTGCAATGGGTGCAAAGGTCTCTGAGTAGTCAATGCCTGCCACCTGTGAGAAACCCTTGGTAACCAATCATGCCTTGTACTTATCAACTAATCCATCTGATGCAAACTTGGTCTGATATATCCACCTACATCAAACCATCTTTCTTCCCTTACGAAGTGAAGTCAAATCCCAACTGTGTTTTTTGATTAAGGAAGAATATTCTTCCTCCATAGAATTATCCCACTCAGGTACCCCCGATGCCTCTCAAAAAGTTTGTGTATCTAAAACTAAAGTAAAGAAGGCATGTAGATCTCTCTAAAAAATCCCCCTAGTATGTCTGTCATCTGTGAGATCTCTTGCCCAAGTGCCAACACTCTCAAGTGTCTGTCTAGCCCAAAGTGGCCCAAAAGTGGGCAAGTCAGGTGCTAACTCCTCATCCTCTAACTGACTAAAGGTGGATGACTCTACATCACTATCCTCATTGTCTGAACTCAAAGAAGAAGATGTCTCTGGCTCAAGAACCTATTGTGGCTGATTTGAACCTGACGAGGAATCATCATGAAGAAGTAGATCTGATGAGGGAGAATAAGTGTCAAGTGTTGAGTCTCTAGGAATCTCTTGAAAGTGGGCACTTTTCTAAATGAACAACTCATGAGTGACTAGATCTATAAGGTGATATCCATTAATACCATCCAGATATCCTATAAAGATGCAAGGCTTGGACTATCATTCCATAGCTTTGCATTTCTTCTTCAGAATATGTGTCATGGCTGGGGATTTGAAAATCCTTAGGTGCTTGACATCAGGTTTCTTTTTATGCCAAGATTTAAAGGGTGTTATCCCTTTCAAAGCTTTATGAGGAACCCTATTTTGAATTTAGTAATCGTAATTGATGGCTTCGACCAAGTACTATGGTGCTAAGGATTTGGAGTGAATCATACAGCTACCCATCTCTTTTAAGAACCTATTCTTGCATTCTACAACCCCATTCTGTGAAGGACTGTAAGTGACTGTGTGTTACAAGTCAATCCCCTCTATGGTGCAAAACTACTCAAACCTGATGCTGACATACTCCCCTCCATTATCAGTTTGAAGAACCTTGATGGATTTCTCACTTTGTTTCTCAACAAGAGCCTTGAAGTCTAGAAAATTTTCAAACACTTTAGAATTTTGTTTGAGAAAATATATCCAAGTGTACCTAGAGAAATCATCAATGAAAGTGAGGATGTACTTGGCCCTTTTGAAAGATGGTTTGGGAAAGGTTCTCGATACATCACTGTGGACTAATTCCAAAGGTTGTGAAGCCCTCCAAGCTTTGCCTTTGTCAAATTTTGCTTCAGGATGATTCCAAAGGGAACACCCCTCACAAAGTCCTTTTGAGATTTGGACACGAGGCAAGCCAATGACCATGTCATTTTTGCAAAGTTGCTCAAGATAGTAGTAGTTAAGGTGGCTAAACCACTCATACCACAAGTTGCTAATTCCATCTGAATGAGTCAACAATGTTGTTGGAGAAGAATCTAATGTAAAATGTGGGAAGGTGTATAACCTTGCTTGGTGATCTACCCTACCCACTGCCATTGTAGTATCACTATGCAACTCCCTGATAGCAACTAAATCTAGTGAAAATTCAACTCTCATGCCCCGACCAATGTGAGTGATTTGGTAAATTGATAGGAGATTGGTTGAAAGAGAAGGACCACTTAGAACATTATTTAATGTTCCTCCTTCCATTTCAATTGACCCTCTCCCTGCAATGAAAACTGATGTGTCATCACCCAAACTAATTGAAGTCATGCTACAAGGCTCTAAAGATGAAAACTCAACTAGTGAAGAGCCCATGTGGTGAGAAGCACCCAAATCAATGACCCATGAAGATGTAGAAGCTATTGTAGCTACAAGGGCCCTACCCTTTTCTTTCTCCTTACTCTTGCCTTTTACCTTAGTAGAATCTTGGGTAGATGAATTTTGCTTGATGGACTTAGGAACACCTATGTTGTTCTTCTCTAGAAGATGAGTTAGGTGATCTATTTTTTCTTCATGCATTTATGTTCATCATGCCCTATCTTTTTACAATAGGCACACTTAACCTTCTCCTTCTTAGGTTTAGCATTGGAGGATGAAGACTCAGTGTTGGTTTTGGCAGGATTGGTGTTTTCATTCTTCTTCACTTGGTCCTTATTCTTTTTCTTCTTCTCCTTTGTTGAAGTCTTATCCTTACCATTTCTAGATATCAAAGATTGGGGTTGAGTAGACTTCATTGTGCCCATTTGAATTAAATTATCTTGCTTCCTAGTCAAGTCGGCAATGAATGAATCCAAAGAAGGCATTTTGCATGTAGTGCCAAGGGCACTTTTTGTGGCATGGAAAGTGGAGACAAAGAATGAATAGCTTGGACCTAACTTTGCAAGAATAGAAAGTATGAGTTGATCATATTTCTTCTCTATCCTGCATTCTTTCAATTGCAATATAAGGGCCTTAAACTTAGTGAAGAAGTCTTGTAGGGTGTCAAAGTTGCTAGGACTTAGACTTATGAGTTCATTTTTGAGCTCATGACCTCTCATCTCATCAAGCTTCCCAAATAATTTTTCTAAGGTGTCCCATATGTCATTAGGAGTCTAGGAGGATTTTAGATGGAAGAGAAGTTTTGGAGACACAGACAAGCTCAGTAATCCATAGGCTTCATCACTATGGTTGTACCACTTGACCTTTTTAGCATCAGTGTTGGGTTCTACTTCAGTACCCATGGTGATCCTATACAACCCTTTACTTCTAAGAATGATTGACATTTTAACCTTCCATTCATGATAGTTAAAGGGTGTTAGGGGTTTAATTTGAAAAGAATCTATTTTTAGCTAAATTTAGGTGAAGTGTTGATTGCAAGCTATGAAATTATGCAAAAAGGAGAATGAAAGCAAAGATATGCAAGTTTTGAAAAGCAATCACACCCCCCCCAAATATATATCCCCCCCAAATATGAAAGTGCATGCTCAAAAGATGTCAGACTCAATTGAGAATGTGTCTTGGAGCAATCAGTGCAAGACTAAAGCAAACAGGACATCGAACTCAACCAAAAATGCGTCTCGAGAGACCCAAATTTTTGGCACTGTATAAACTAGTGTGTTTTTGACAAATAACAAGCCTAAACTATGGATAATTTAATTACAAACATTTGTGCAAAAAATGGCACCCAAATATGAGCTACCATTTGCAAGATATTAAAGGTTCAATTTTCCCGTAAACTAGTGTTTTTGCAAAAAAAACACTAAAACATTAAAAAAATGCCTGTAGAGAAAGTGGCCTTCTAACCACTTATTATATTCGACACAAAATGAGGAATCCAATGGAGGTTTGTGTGAGGGGGAATTGGCCTCTTGCCAACTTGGGCCTCACCCTTCGTCTTTGACAAGCGAAGATACAAGTTTAAAAAGAAAACCTCCAAATTACAAAACTGTCTATAAAACTGAATATTCAGTCAAATTGACTAATTTTTGTTTTATCAAGTCAATTTTAACTAAAAACAAATAAATCATAGATATAATGATGGATGCCACGTGTCCAAGGGGTGCCACATGGGACACCAAGTAAGGAAAGTGTGCCAAAAACAAACAATCTAGAATTTATCTTGCAAAAAAGACAAAACAAAAGCAGACCTGTTGAAACCGTAAGGCCTAATGTGTGGCAGAACTGAAGGCCAAAAGCTAAGCACAAAAGCTGGAAGGATAACAACAGACTTGCATGCCATATGACCTATTTTGGACGTCGTACAGTTGATGGCGTGGCAGAAGTGAAGGCTTTCTAAAGTTGGCACAGACCAGAAGGCATTGAGTGCTGAAGGTGCCTTGCTGTTTGGAGTTGCTGCTCCTCCCTCTGCTCCTTGTACTACTCCTTCCTTTGTTGCTGAGTGCAATAATGGTGCCCAAGCAAACTACTGAAGTAGCCCCTGAAGTGAAGATAGCCAAGACACCCAAAGGCCAAGGATTCCATGATGCAAGAAATGATACCAGAAATGATATTGAAAGTTTTTTTCTATTTATTTTAGATCAGATATAGAAATTAAAAAAAAAGAGAACTCCACTCCTCTTGATTTCAAAATGAACTAAAAGCATAACCAGACACATGATTACCATTCTTGCTCTGATACCATATCATAGTTGTTGCCAAAATATGGATAATGCGAGTGCAATGGAGACGTGATCACATGAGTTGAAGAAAGTGCACACCACATAGATGCTAAAGCAATTTGAAAATAACATAATAAGATAAATTGCACAAGATAAAATGGAGAAAATTGAAATCTGATTAGCATGAGATGGCCAAAGTGAGGAATACATATAGGAGAGTTCGTAAGTAACTCCTCTACAAAAGGTGAACAAGGCACCCCAAGAATATATTGTAACTCCTCCATGAAAGGTGGTGACAAGGTGCTAAGAATAGAGAAGTAACTCCCATCAAGGGAGTTACTTATGACATTCTTATGACACCTATGACACACACCTCCACATAAGCTAGCCGATCCCACAAATGTAGGAAAACTCCATGTATGCACAAGAAATATAATTCCCTAATTTATAAATAGGGAAAAATAAAAACCTACACTAATATCTGACCCATATATAAATATACCAGAGCAAAGGCAACATAGAACCTAGAAGCATCCAAGTGGTCATATATAATTTTTATAGGTATTCTAACCTGGATACCTACATCCAATTTAGTTATTAGAATTGATGTAACCATCCCATATTATCACAAGTGTCTAATATTATATAGGTATAATTTTCAGAATCATGTGATTGATCCATAATCTAGATCTAGTCTACTTTCTACCTATTCTAGAAATAGATACATATTATCATCATAACCATTTAAACATCTTATTTTCATTATAATTGTAATATATAACATAGATTTAATTTCTATCTTTAGAATATTACAATAATAAATTCAATATATGTTTTATTTGAGTTTCATAGATAATTGGATTGCTTTAGAGACAATCTACGGTCATTATTCCCTAGGATATCTCTACCCATTTAACCCTAGATTCCCCCACATCTACATTTTAGTGTTAAATAAGTAGAAATCTCCTTATGTATTTATTATTAGGTGATCATTGAACTCTAAAAAATATGAAATTAAAGAGGGAAAAATTAAAAAAATTAAGACACAACTAAATGATGCTCGGTTGATCACAAAATGGTAGAATAATAGCTCCAAAATTATGAGTATCTTTCTACAACTTTTATGAATGACCAAAATATTAGTATGAAACTTGTAATAAGTTATTAGAAAATTAAGGTAGATTGTGGCTTTGTAAAAATTATAAAATCCAATCTATAACTCAATTTTTGGAAGCTAAATTCTAAGAAAAAATAAATAATTTTAAGGAAGAAGAAGAAGTTATGAGGAGGATTTATCTAAATCTTGACTAGAAGTTTTCTTTTTGAGTTAAATTAGAGGTGGTTGATACTGACATAATAGAGATTAAAGGTGTACCATGTAATCAAGAGAGTGAACACAAGAGAGAATAGTAAAAAATGTAATTGAGATCTTCAAAAACATGTGAAAATTCAAGTCTTAGGAATTAGTTTTAGAAATCTTTATACAATAATGAAATCACTACTTTATGCATTAATTAGTTTTAAAACTACCACAATGTTTATAAAAGCTACCACAATGGTGATGAAATATTTGAGGTGGTTATGTAAATCATTATGATGGTTTTAATATGGTAGAAACGTTTTTAAAACTAGGGGAAAAGAATAAAAAATGAAAAAAATTAAATTTTACAAGGGATATAAAATATTCAAAAGATTGGCTAGAGGTAGAGGACTTTTTATGAGCATGTTTAAGTGTAGATCATCACATCATACATGATTTTTTTAATGAAATAGTGTATTGTGCGAAATTTGTGTTCAAAGATATTCACCCCTTGAGAAGACATTATCATGGTTAACAAGGGTGTTTTAGTGGATAACTAGATGGAAAATGAGGGTTAGGAAGATTACATCAATTACTTTTGTATCAAAAATAATTCAGGTGAGACACCCTTGTGACATATGAGAAATAAATGAGAAATAGTAAAATTTTATGAAAATAAGAAAAATAATTACTTATTAAAATATATGTGATGGAATTGTGAGAGAAGGGATCCAAACAAAAGAGGATGAGGAGATGATGGCATGGGTACCAATGATAATAAGTATCATGCATGCATAGGTAAATTACATAATTTTTGGTGTCATAACACTAGGTTTTATTTTTTGATGAAAGATCATGTTAGATCCATTAAATTTTTTTAAATTATTTCATGGGTAGTTTTTTTGCATTACATAGACTTGGAAAAAAATTACCTTTTTTAGTTTTGATGAATTTTAGATTATTTTAGGATGTTTTAAGATAGACATCATTGGCTAGTAAAACCATAAATGTCAAGGAAAAACCATGGCCATCATAGACTGATAGTTATGCCTTCATCTTGATACTTTCAAAACTACCATAGTGGTTTCATAGATGTTAGCTATCAGTTGAGGTTACATAATGACTATGGTGATTATACAACCTAATGTAGTGGTTCCATAATAACCACCTATGTTAAGCAAAACTTTTTAAATATGGTAAATTTTAATTTTTTGGATCATTTTTGGAGGATGAATAACTAATTTAGGTTGATTACTCTACTTTTTGGGTGCTTACATCTAGTGGAGCATAGTTAGGAATTATGAGTGGATCTCAAGGGTTTTGGGACTATTGATAGTTTATGAGCTAGTTTTTTTAGATGCATATGATATTCAAAATATTTTTTTAGTGGGATTATTTCCTTAATGAGTAGGTTATTATACATTGTGTTTATATATTGAGATTCCAAATGAATCACCTTTTGATTAACATATACCCAAGGATATTTTATTATCACTCTAATTGAAATTTACATGACCTTAAGTTTACTAGTTACATGTATGGTGGTGACTCTGAGGGAGGTCACAAATAGAGCTAAGTCCCTGGGTTGGGCCAAGTTATTGATAAACATAGATCCACATGACATGGGTGAAAATTAGGTTGTGAGGCTAGTGGGAGTTTAGATAAAAATGATATCAAATATTTTTTAGGTGATTATAGGGATGCTTTTAACTTGAATAGTTGGAGAAAAGTGGATTGATCACATACTATAAAACTAAGCTTTCATAGTTAGGAGTATAGAGGAGAGGAGATATAGATTATCTTGGGCCTATGATGAATTTTATTAAACCTATTTGTGTCTTTATAGGATCACTTGGTTGGGTTGTTTATCGATTATCAACCTATGAATTATCATATGTTGGGTATATGAGTGCATTATAACCTACAAGAGAGATGTGATAATCAATGAAGCATGAGCCACTAAGGCCTCTAGGTGGATATGCATGTCACATATAAGGGATATGCCATAATAAGTGGGTAATATTAAAACTATGGATATGGTAGTTATTCCCTACCTAGGGATGGATGGTCAATGGGAAGATGAGGTCATTACATTAGCAATCTATGAGAGTGCACACTAGGTGCATGGCAGGCATGGGTATGTGGAGATACACCCTATTAAAATGAACACAAATTTTAAATTATAATTAGTATCTAAGTTAAATCATTATCTATATATTCATATGTTATAATTGATATAATATATGTGGGCTTCAGTTCTATGGTGTAATTCCCTAACACAAGGGATTCCTCTCACCACAATGGTCAGAGGATGGTAGAGAAGATGAGGAACATAGGTTGAATAGATTATATTCTAGGTAGAGGGTGTGTTACACATTTTTGAGAGCAAATTTTTGGACAATAACTATCGAAAAATCCACAACAACCATTGGAAACATAAAAAACACAACAACCACCAACATATATAGCCTTGAAATAATAGTATGAAGTGGTGGCCATAAGGGGAAGTGATTAGGTAACCAAATGAGTTAATTAGACCCCTATTAAATATGAACTAATATTAGGGGAGGATGAGGTAAATATTATATCAAATTATTACTAAGATCTATATTGTAATGAGGGGATCTAGTTAAGATAATGTGTTATTTTATTTTTAGATCCTTTTACAACATTAATTTCTAGTTTATTTTTTTGTTCATTCAAATGACTAGAGATATGAAAAATATTTGTGTGTGTGTAAATTTAGCCATAAAGTAGATACATATGATCAAAAACACAATTATGAGCTTTTTTCAAGTGGGCACTCACCTAACCAAAGATTAACTCTTGATCGATGCGAGTCTCCATGTGGGTGTAAGATGACACACCATCTTTACCTCAAAATATCATGAATATCAAGAGCTCATTAGATAGAGGGTAGATAACATTTGTTTTTAGTTAAGAGTGAAAATATTAGTCTCAAATGAAGACTCTTATAAATATTATTGGTATGAGACATGGATGGGACTAATATAGTTAATATATGACAGTAGGAGGGACATCCTCTTAGGTGGGCACAATAAGATGATAGCACAAGATTAGGACCCATAACACCCATATTTATGAATCAAGTCCTTATTAAATGAGGAAGAGTAGGAGTCTTACACACTTATCCTTTGGAGGATCTTAGAGATACGGATGAGCTGGGATTATGTATGTATATTTTTTATTATTGAGATAATTTTGATCTCTATAGAGGATATTATACTCAAAATAGATGTGTATATACATAAATATATATATATATATATATATATAGAGAGAGAGAGAGAGAGAGAGAGACTCATTTATAGATTGAGAATATAGTGCCTAAATCACTTAGTTACAAAGATAATAAACATTCACTCTTTTTATGATTAAGTGTAATGAGTATCATAATAAATGAGAGTGTGAATAATACAATATATGGCTTGTTCCTTACAATTGTCATCCTCCAGGGCCAACATACAAGCAAGGTTTACCTTTATTTACCTTAAGAAACTTAATGAAGATATTATTATATTTGGGTGCGATAATTGTTGGTGGGTATATGAGGATGTGTTTTGAATCTTCAAATGCATCCTATAAATCTTGGGTCTAAGTTAGACAAATCTATTTTATTGTTAAATGGTCAATAGGATGAGGTACAAAAGTGAGATTAGGTATGAATATAAAAAAATTTCTCCAACTTCCATAAGAATGAAATAATTCTTGATTCTAGTATGGGGTAATGTCTAACATCACAAAAATCTTAGTAGGGTCAAAATTAGTTAAATTATTTAAATTTCCATGATGTTTTAGTTTAGAAAATAATATGTATGGAATCATCATGTATGGATATTTTGAAACCAACATTTCAAGCACAATATATGTACCCATCCTCACGATGAAAGAAGACAAAAAATGAAGCAAGTCAATGTGAAATGATGTCAATAAACTAGAAAAGATAATCCATAAATAAATAAAAATGAATCATGAAAACCTCAAAAATAAAAAAGGTCAGCCTCTCAAAAAAGGTAAAAAGATAATAAATGAGAATCACACATTTTTTAATTGATTAAAAAATTAATTGTTCACTTTGATATGATGAAACCTAGGATTTTTCCACCTATAACTATGAACACTTTTTTTAAAAAAAATTGAGGGTAACACCATAGTCCATCAAGTGTTAAAGATGGTATATAGGACCTAAATGTGGTCAAATATCACTTTTTAATTTATAATAAGATATATAAACCTTGACTTTCTTGTGAGTTAGATCATGGAATATATACATCATGGCCCTATGAAATGTCTCCCCAACATTTTTAATTTTGAAAGGCATAACAAAGTAACATAAAGTTCCCCATGGTTTATTAAAAGAGTTTTTTTAGTATCCAAAAATGTCATCCATGAGAGATATTAACTCATAACCTATTAAAGAATTCATAGTTATGTCTATGGAAGGTAGAGGGAAATCATCTTTTGGGCATGCCTTGATAATATCACAAAAGTTTGTACATATCCTATTTTTATAATCTTATTAGGAATAGGGACAATAGTGGACAAACATTTAATGTAGTACATGAATTTTATGAACCCCAATTTTGACAACTTTATGACTCATTCTTTGATGATCAATGTAACCTTGGGCTTGATTGTCCTAATATTTTTTTGAAGGGTTTTGTGTCAGGAGTGATGACTAGATTTTGCATTACTAATTCAATTTGGATACTTGTCATGGAAATATAAGAAAAGGGAAAGGCCTTATAAACTTTAGTGAGTAATTTGTTATGGTATTCCATTTCCTAGGGGGAGAGTGAAGACCCATATTTGAGGATCATAGGATGTTCTTTGATCCTATTATTAATGTCTATGGTATCCTCAAATAGGGAATCATTTATTTTATATAATTATTTTGAGGTGGGAGGAAGAATAGGATTTATATCATCTTCCTCAAAAACATCATGTTTATCATTATAAGAATGATAATAATAGATCCTAAAATATGAATCATAATATTCTGATCTAAGTGTGGAATAATTTTAACATGTGAAGAGAAATAACTTTTTATGATGTGATGATGGTAGGCGATCATAAAATCATTATAAATCTAGGATTGCTTCATATTTATAAAGTAAATAACAAGAGGACCAACATCTTATTTGATATGAGAAAGGGTTTGATCATTAGATGTATTTTGAATAAGGGGATCATATCTTATGGACACTATAAAATTAGGATTTGGTATCATTAGATGATGACAAAAGTGAGATGAGGAGGTGGCCACAAAATAATAAAGTTGATTCCTTTCTCTAGGATAGCCTTGATGGAAATGAAATTTAATTCCTTATATTTCTCATGTATAACTTTTTTGTTTATGTTTTAAACTTGAATGGTTACTAATTATGATTCACCTTGAATTACTAGGTTTCAAACACCAAATATCTTAGAAATGAGCATCTCAAGAGTAGGTCTTCATATTTTTCCCCATTGTTCATGAATTTGAAATATAGTATGAAATAAAATGGCATAATCCTTCCTCTTGGGTAAATTAGGATAAATCCTACTCTTATGCCAAAACATCATTTTCCCCATCATAATATTCAATCCATTTATATATTATATAATAAATATCACCATGTGGTTCAAGGAGTGTATATTTATTTTAAGAAATCTTTACCAAATAAATTTCAAGTATGTTAGTTGGACCTTCTAGGGATTATATGTTTTGAGATTTGGAAAGGTTATAAGTTCATATTCCTTGAGGGTCAAAATGGAGTGTGATGGGATTATAATTTTAACACTAATAATATATAATTTAGACTTAGTCAATAAGGATTGAATCATAATAGTATTTTCCACACTCACCTTCCCCATTTTTACTCAAGTTTTTCACTTGGTGAGGCTTCAAGGATCTCAAAACTTGATTTAAAGATACACATCATGTTTTTTATGGGATATTTGTCCTTAAATACTTTATGGGCATTCACCAAACCATTATTAAGTAATTTATAATCAATGTGAATCCTTGGTATTTTATTAAGAGTTTCTTGGTTAATGTCGAAAGGATTTAGGCTATTGTGAGTTAAAAAACCATTCCTAGGTGTAAAATAGATTTTTAAAAATATATTAAAATTAATTACCTTCATATAATTAATCCAAGGCCTTTCTTAGATCATTTTATACTTTATATCATTGTAAATATAACAAAATTAATTAAAATAGTCTTGGGTCCCAAAGTAACAAGTAATACAATGGTCCTAATCAAGGTAGACTTGATGTTGTCATAGCCTCATAAGGAATTTATAATTGTGGAGTAGTTGGTATCTCCATATCCAAGGTTTTAAATAAATGATAAGGGGAATTTATTAAAATTTACCCCATCTTTGACCATTGCTCTCTTGACATAGTCTTTTAGATCCAAAATTTCAAGTACAAGTATGGATCCACACTCCTAATGATCTCAACATTTGGAGGGAGGATCCTATGATATAAAAGGTAGTTAAAGCCTCTCAATTTTATCCAAAGAAGATACATATATAATAATAAATGGTTCATTTTTTTTATCAAGGTGAAGGTGTGATGCTAGACATATTCCCTAATCCTAAGGCAGAACTAATGATGAGAGATGGGAAGAACATTTTTTAAGTAGGTCCATAAAAGAGATGTGAGAAAATGTCTTAATAAGATTGTAAAATAAATCATAGTTTCCCATGTGCCTATAATTGGTTTGGATGCCATTCCACAAAATATTCTTACAAAGGATATTTTTCACTTGGTACTCCCTCATGCGAGTGTGATGTTTACATCCTCATTTGTTTTTAAATCTATGAAAATTATCATCTTTATATTTAACTTTTTCCCTAATTAGGGAGCCACATTGATATTACTTGGTGTGGAAGTGGAAGCTTTAGCATAATGGGTTCCAAATAGTAATGTCCAATTAATTGGGTTATCTTACACCTTGTTTTGGATTTTGCACTATTGGTGGTTAGAAAATGGGTTCTAGTAGATGAATAAATTAGTGTTTATGGGAACCACATGGCCTATTAAATAGGGTTATATTTTTGTATTCACATTTCCTAAGAATTTATCCATGAATGTTTTTTTGATCTTCATCAATGTTTTGAATAGTCTTTCTATAATCCCTATAGGCATGGGTATCATAACCAACAAATCCATGGGAATATAAATATACATTGGGATAATAATCCCTAAGGATTTTTTCTTATCTAATGCACCACAAAGATGATTTACATATTTACCTAAGTCTCCCAATTAATAACTCCCATGACTTGTAGATTTTCATATTATATCTCTCTCTATGAGTATAATTCTAGATAAATGGTATGATGAGAATGATTATTGTAAAAATCACAAAAGACTTAGGAATTTTATGAACATATTTTTTACCTTGAAGCATAAAATCTAAGACCTAATTTATGAACAATAGGTTAAATTTGATGATCCTCAAAAGGAATTAGGTTCAAAACCTAGTGATTACTAGAAGAATAAAATAACTAATTTCCTTTGCATGATTATCCTAAGAAGGAAACAAAAGGATAAATGACATATAATGCAAAACATAAACGTCAAATTAAAAAAATCAAACAACATACATGAAAATAGGATTTAAAAATTACCTAATTCATTAGTGGTGCTTATTTTTGGCATAACCATATTAATTATATGCAAACAAAAACTAATTATAACTTAAGATGTTTTAAATATCTTGGTTTTGATTTAAAAACATTGAAAATAAAATTTAGTTGGAAAGACTCTTTGGGCCACATAACACTACCAACTGATTGCAGTCCCAAAGTGATTAAAATATGAGTTTGGGTCATGCCAAAAACATATCCCCATGATGAAAACAATAAAAAATAACTAAAGTAAGGATAAAAGGTATCACATATTCTAAAAAACACTAAAAATACTAAAAACTTCAAGACTCCAAGAATATGTTAAACATTTGCATTCCCTATTACATTGTTAGTATATATGTTGTTGGTTTCATGTTAGTGAATATGTGTGTGTGTGTGTGTGTGTGTGGGTGTGTGGGTGTGGGTGTGTGTGTGTTTGTGTGTGTGTGTGTGTGTGTGTGTGTGTGTGTGTGTGTGTGTGTGTGTGTGTGTGTGTGTGTGTGTGTGTGTGTGTGTGTGTGTGTGTGTGTGTGTGTGTGTGTGTGTGTGTGTGTGTGCGTGCGTGCGTGCGTGTGTGTGTGTGAGAGAGAGATAAATAATTTGAGTGTGATACATGAATATATAAATACATGATCTATGCACTTTCAGATGTCAAGCCTTCCTTCTGCTCATATCACCAAGCTATTTGGGGCATCCACCTCTATGACCATGATACATACATGATATATCAATATATGGTCACTTTAAATTTTAATTTTTGAGCTCATATATGTACTTATAAATGCCTTTATGATTGCTTATATCTTCTATATTATACTTGATATGCTATGTACTTAAATTTTTTTTGTAACATATATATCCAAGGACAAGTATGATATATATATGTTAGTTTCTTATGATTTAATTTATACATTTCCTTGAGAAAGTTTCCTTGCTATTATATTACATGTTTGATCATTTGAATATGCTCCATTGTTTATATCCCCTATGACTTTGTTTGCCAGTTTTCCATTTGAATATGTTATTGTTTGTTGTATGTTGACATTTTAATATGTCATTATTTATTTTTTGGAGATTTGAGTAAGTAATGTCACTTTGATTGTGTGGAATTTGAACATGATGATTGTTTACATTATCTTTGGACCTTTGTCTCTTGATTTTCTTTTGAGTGATCTACTATTATTATCTAGACATTGCCATGATCTACATCATGTATATTATGACTTGGTATGATCACATTCTTCATGATTCAAATATATACCTACATATACATGTTACCTCTATATTATACATGGTCCATTCATCATTTACATGGTCATATTATCCGTTGGAGGTAATGAAACTACTAATTGATACTTCCACTCACCTCAAAAGAGGGGCATATCAGTGGGGGCATGCCTTAGAGGAATGACTTACACATTACTTCATACATTTATATTTATAAGATGAATGTTTTATAAACATGTTATCCACACTTATTTCAATATTCAAAATACCTATATTATAGTGGGGTCATGTTCTAGAAACATGTCCTCTACATTGGTACTTACACAAATTCTCAGACTCAGATTATGGTTGGGGCATGTTTTGAAAACATGTTCTCCACACTTACACTATTTTTAAATTTTATGTTATAGTGGGGTAATTTTTTATAAACATGTTTTCCACACTTACACAATTTCAAAGTGGTAAAATTACACATTTATATGATTCGAATATACATTTAATTGAAGAATTCTATACATTGTTACCATCATTAAAAATAATTTCATCATGAGACATATCTATGGAACATATGATATGAAATATATGCCTAATATTATAATATAAAAATATTTTCATATAATAAACACTTTCAATCACCATCATCACCCACCAGGTTGGATTTTTATGGATTATATTAAGCTAATTTACTGTAGTACTTGGTACAATTTTAGTATTATTGAGGTGATTAAATCACTCAATATTTACATGTTTATATGTTATAATTGATTACATAATCCATCCTCACCAAATTTATATTGTGATTTGACTTGGTTCACTCAAACTCACCAAGTTATAATTATGATTGGATTGCATAATTGAGCTAATCTCAACTGTCAGGTAGAAACTCATATTTTCTCCAAGATTGGGGGCATGTGTCCTCCAATATCTCTCTATATATTTAGATATATATACTTTAAAAAATTTATATTTATCATAATAATAATTTTAAAGATTTATAAGGGTAAATATTTCAAATAAAATTTCTAAAAAGTAGGACATTTACATCGATACACGTGTACTCCTAAACCTTGCTTTCTTTCAATTTGAATCATTTCCATGCTTTAAATTTAAGTTTATATTCAATAATTATATACTACAACATGATATTAGTTATAAATCAATCAAGGTTAAAGAAATTAATTTGGACTCAAGTAAAGTCAAGGTTTGTTATACACACCTAATTATGCATTTCTTCTCCTTTAAACTAGAAATTTCATTACTAGATTAAAGGTCATAAAATTTAGACACTCTTTATGAATTATATATCACCTTAATATTGTACACTTGGAAAATACATATCATGGATGTAAATATAGATTTTATACCTTTATTGCTACCAAAAGGCTTGTATACACTATTTATATGGGCATAATTTCTTATCTCTTAGTCCCACCAATGTTATTCTACTGAGTCAGACCTTATATCTTACCTATAATGTTTTAAAATTGATTATCTTCAATCTTTACAAGTTTTGGACATATGCCTATTTTGTAATTACATGGACACTTGTGTCCTTTTTGGATGAATATTTTGACACAAGTTTCCTATCCAAATACAACTGTATAGTTCCATCAATTCATCTAATTTACAAATGAAATGTACTCCCATAGTTTTCTTATTAGTAAACATTTAGCCACCATGAATGGTATCATTCAAAAAAATTGATGTATTTGACCTTGACTTTATTTATAGACTTTATAAAGGTCTAAAAATGGTCATTAATTATCTAGGGTGACATGTAGTGTGTCTTCTTTAGTATTTTACAAGGTCATTTAGGGTGGTATAGTGAGTAATAATTTTAGGTTACTTTGTCTTGTTATCAAATGGCCATTCATTGTAATCGTTCTTTATGTGTTTAACATTGTTTAATGAAAATTTGAAAAAGTTAAGGTTAAGTGTGAAATTAAGTTTGTAAATATATATTCTCAAGGAGAAAATATGGTAAACCTTATAGGACAACCATGATGTAAAGTGAACAAAGTTGGTTAAAGAAGAAAAACTAGTAAATTGATTAAATTATTTTTCAAGCAATTTGGAGTGTTTTAGTTTTGACAAGATTAAGGTTTTACTTTTGTCTTATTATGAATTTCAATGTTGAGATGACACTTTCTATGAAAGAGAGAATATGAAGGTTATTTCTTTGGATAAGGGTATTTTTAAGTCATCTATCACCTTGGTAATGACATCATGTTGTACATGTCCATACACATTCTCTAAGTGTCTTACATAACTACTTTTCAATGATGGGACTTCTTTGTAACTAATTATTTATCATTTTATAAAGTCCAAGTAATGATATATTGAAATATATATAGGAAAAGAGAGTTTGGAAACATTTTTACACAATTATGTACCTCCATACAAGTTAAGGGAAGCTAAAGAATCAACTAGTTCACCATGTCCAACAATTCCAAAGGAAAAAACATGTCGATTCTTGAAGCAATAAAGATTCTAAAGGTATTATGAAAAGGGTTTCCATTAATTATAAATTAAAAAATCCTTATATTGGTACCCATAATATTTTTAGGTCCAAATCAGTGCAAAACATGGATATACAGAGTTAAACAAGGCAAAACCCACCCCATTTCTCCATTGGGTTTCTTAGTAGCTCAAGACAGTCAACCAAATTTCACTTAGTAATCTAAGGAGAGAGAATTTTTAACCCAATATCTTGGTAATATTATGGTATAATATTTAAATTCCACATTGAATAATTTTTTGTCTAGTTAGTCTCCTTAACTTTATGAAAAATCATTAATAAGTTAAGGTGCATAAAAGGGACTCAAAACCCTAGTACTATTGGTTTTATTCAAATTCAAAGTTATGAATCAAGATGAATGAATGATATATATTGGTAATGGTATATTTAACACTAAATTATCCATATAATATTATTTTATTTAAATTTTCCTCATGTTCATGTTTGGTGTAGTGCCCAATACTCATGATCTATTTGTTTGAACAAGATAGTCAAGTTTGTAAGAAATTTGAGTTGTTTTGGGTTCATATAATGGATTAAATGATATGTTTAATAGCTTATAAAATTTAATAATGATACATAATAAATTTTTAAGCATTATTGGAGTTATTAACTTCAATAAAGGTAGGCAACTATGTATACATAAGTTGAGCTATTTGAACTTGTAGCCATGGTGGAGAAACCTTATCAAATAGAGGTGTATTTTTATTGTAAAATATAATTTAATGATATATACCATATAACATAAAATTTAATATAATTTTTATAATTTATTACAATTTACAAGTCATTATATTCAAAATTTTATAGTCTTTCCCTTTAAGCCAAGTCCAAAGAGAAGATTGTGAACCTACAGGTCTGCAAACTTGTAGGTCAAAATTGGAATTAAATGGATGTATGGGATTATATATGGTATAAATAATTAATAATATATTTAAATATTTCATTATAAAAAATATATAAAAATATTGAAACCAAAATGCCCAAGCCAATAATGAGAGAAGGGAGAAGGAGATCCAATTGCATTCAAGTAATGCAATGAATAGAGTAGGTAAATTTTGATTCTACAAGAGACTAACACACATAAATAATTTTTGAAAATAAAAATAAATATATCAAGGTTATATTAAGGTTATTCAATCACACTGAACACCTATGAAATCTCATCTCTCAGCTCAACTTGTATTTCAATATACTATGTGAAATATGATGGGTGTGTGAGCCTAAAAGAAAGGATGTGATGACCTGAAGTGAATGTTAAAATTCATTGGAACACATTTTAAGTAATAAAATACATAATTTTTTTTTAACCAAGGTCCATACCCCCATCACTAGTTAGTTAGACTCAAAAGGACTAAACAAATAGAAATCAAGGATTTTTTGGCCTATATGATTGCCTAATGGCTTATAGTAGTCAATAGGAGCAAAAGAGGTTGATGATGAGGTTTTTAATAATCCATAATATATAATTAGTAAAAAATAAGTGTGAGTGAAAAAATTATATATTTACATAAAACATCAAGAATGCTTTTTTAGCCTATGAAACTCAATTTGGTGACATACAACCAAGGAAGTCTAATAACCACCTACATATTGGTTATAGGAATATAAGATAAGGAATACATTTGTAGTATCTAAAGGGGTTTAATAGGTATATTAATAAGTAAAATTTAGGATGAATTAAATATAAAATATTGTTTAAAACACTAAAGTTCTGAAGAAGTCTAAGTGAAGAGAATACACCTCCAAACTTACAACCATGAAGCCAAATACAAACCTATAGGCCTATCATATAAAAATGGATATTGAAAACATGTATGATGTAAATTAAAGGGTTGTAAAGTTTATATAGATTTAATATAAACATGAGACACATTATAATACTAGTCAAAACCACTAAAATACTAGTGAGAAAAGATTCACCTCAATATTGTAATCAAGATCCTTATGCCATCTACATGCCTAATTAGGAAGATTGAAGAGAAGTGTGGGTGGTTATTTTAAAAAATCAATTAGATGAAGGTTAAATATATATTAAATTGAATTATAAATTCTAACAAGATCTTCATATATTTTTCAAGATGATGAAAAGCAATGAAGGGGTCAAAAGGGCTATTTAGGCCTAAAAGGCCTAAATGATCACACATATACTTGTGTGTGAAGATTGAAGGAATAATACATGTTTTAGAATATTTATAGGATTTAGGAGTCTCAAATAATTTATTAAATTTTTCAATATGTTTCCATGAATTTTAGATGCACTGATAAGTAAGGATAATTTTGTAAAATGCCTATTAGAGTCACTTTAGTGTGAATAGCAATAAATACTTATTCAGGAATTAAGGTAGATTCCAATATATTGAAGGGTCAATTAAATGATATATATATTGGGATCCCTCATAATATGTGTCATATAACCCAATAAAATGTTTTGAATCTAATATAAATAGCTTGGTGTAACTTCTTGCTAAATAACACTCTTCAAACGGATAATCATGCTTGTATGGCTAAGAAGGTGAATTTCTATTATGTGCGAACTCACATGAGAATATTCTTGGGATAATGAGCCTATAATTGAATGATTAGTGTGTTTTTAAATTAATATTATTTGAATTTTTATCTAGTTGGGTGCCTCAACTTTATGAACTATTCTTAAGAGTCCAGGTGATCCTAAAACCCTTCTTAAACCTTGAACATGACCTAATGAAAAAGATTAGTAATAAAAACAAATGAAATGGATTTAAATGACTCATAAACCACTTAAAGGACATATAATCCTCTTATATTCATTTTAATGAGTAGAGGATTGGAATATGTTGCCTATTATTATACAAAAAAGGGACTACAAAGCTCTTTTATGAGTTTATATGTAGGATTTTGGGTTGAAAAAACACTCCTAATCAATTAAAGATTATTTGAGATAAGATAGATATGTTATCATCCTATTTAGTCCATTTTAGGAGTTTAAAAAATCATATATTAGGTTGAAAGTGTCTAACTAGGTGTCAATAAGATGCATGACCAATGTAGTTTCAAGAGGGATAGATTGTAAGCCTATTTGTAGGTATAAAAGCATGATCATGTCTTTTAAGGAATTTTATTTGGACTCATGTCCCTATGAATTATTCTCAATATTTTCCATGGTGATTGAAACATTCTTATAAGCCTTAAACGAAGCTTATGAGGATTCTCTCACTATCTAGCATAAGAGACCTACTTTCAAACCTTATGAAGAAAAGTTAGGGTCTAAAGATATATAATTATCCCTTAAAAGCATTATATTAACCTCTTTAAGATTCCATATAGTCATAAAAAATACCTAAAAGTATTACTCGATACACTTTAAGGATTTCATGACAAAGGATGATATTTTATTTATTCTCTTATCAGATATGTGTGTAGACTACAACCACAAGGTGATACTAAATACTCGAATTGATGTAAGAAAACCATGAAGTTAAAAAATATGGTGGAACCATTTTAGACATAAAAATTGGTTTTTATTTATTAACCAAGTCTTAATGGCAAATGGTATGGAATAATAAGAAGTTTTAAGCTCAAGTTAAAATCCATGAGAAGAAGAATCAATTAGAGAGACCAAGGATAGTGCAGAGGACCTTCAAGGGTTCTAAATTTCATTTTATGAGATTGTAATTATTAAAAGAATAATATAGGTAACTCGATGAGGAGTTATGATCAAGAAATCATCACAATAGCCAATAATACCTCCTATGCTACACTTATGAAGAATTACTATAACACATGTCCTAGAAGGATAAGAAGGAAGATGATAACATATTAATTACAATATTAGTGTCACTCTTTATCTATTTTATAACTGATATGATCATGATGGACATCTCATGAGTTTCTCTTCTTGTCTTATTCTTATATCTTCTTCCAATTCATATATAAATGAAGCCTTAAGATTCATTGAATGTATCTTCAAATTGGTTATGGTGAATCCATAAAAATTTTAAGACTTTTACTTGAATTTTAAATTAAATCAAGCTAAGTTATACTATTTTCATCTTTCATATAGTTATTTTGAGTGAGTTGTTGATAAATGTTTAATTATAGTGAGACTACTTCTATGCATTTTTTTTTTTTTTTCCACGCCTCTATGTATGTTAATAGTCTTTTAATAGGTCATATGATGTATAATACATGGTTTGATGAGTTTATGTCTTGAAACATCATTATTTTATACTCTTATTCCTCTTGACTAATCACTTGAGATGTCGTAGCATCCATAAACTTCATATATAAACACTAGTGTGGTAAGAGCTATTTTTAAGTTGTGAAATTTGATTATAACTTGTTATTTCATAGTGAAAACAAAAGGAAGTTGAGGAATATATTTTTTTTCATCACCTTCATGTTTTATTATTAGGTTTGGCTCATTTCTATCCCTTTTATTTGAAAGTTTGGTAAGTTTCTAAGAATATTTTGGTAAAGCATCAAGGGAGATAACCAAACCTAGAGATTCGATGCACTTAGTGGGTCACCCACAACCTAGGATTGTTCCCATGCCATAGTCTAGTTATCAAGGCTTGAAAAACCTTCCTAGGGATTTAAATTATATATATAATAGTTATATCATGCCTGGTGGGTTTTGATTTGAACAAGGTTGTCCAAGATTGATGTTGTCTTGGTAAATTTTCAAATGTAAAAACCTCCTTCATGCAACATTTGGTGACTCTATAAAGTTATTAGCTCTTGGTTGTAGACTAGGAAGTTAGTTTTCATGCCAAAGGTGAAAATAATGTCAAGGGAAAAAGTTATTAATATTGAGTTTGTTTAATTACCTTTATTTTAAATCAAGAGAAAGAGATTTATCCATACTCTTCCTTATACCTAGACACATAGAAGAAAGCTTCATTTCAAATATACTCCAAGATTTCCTAAATCTATTAATATGGATATAAATATACCTTTTATTCCCTTCAAGGGAAATTATCCTATAAGCCCTTCATAATATGATGAAATCCATATGGCAAACATCAATAGTGTCCCATACTTTAGTGGAGAGAACACTATTACACCCATTAAGCATATAAGAGATATGGTAATTTATACAATATCTATAATTTCACCCAAGAGAATGTAGTCATTAGGTTATTGGAAATCTCATTTAATGGAAAATATTTTGAATGGTATAGGACTTTGGATCCTAATTCAATAAACTCATTTGATGAATTGGGAGATAATTCCAATAAGAGGTTTGAGGACAAGAGTTATCATTTGTCACTAGATAAATAGTTGAATACTATCAATATAACCCATAATAATTCATGTAAGAATTAAATTATAAGTTCCAAAATGCATAGGATAAGATCCCAATTCTTGTGAGATACAATCCAAATTATGCATTCATCTACTATCTCAAGGCATTAAATAGTGACATAGTTGTTATGATACAATCCATAAGATGAGAGAGCTTACCAAAATTATATGACATTGACATCAAAGATGAAAATAACCTCATACAAACTAGAAATGTATCCCTAATGCCTCCCATGCCATTATTTCCTAATATAGATCCCCTGTTACGAATCTTGCTCCCATTCCTACATTGACTAGTGATAAGTTGGTTGCTCCTAATTAACTAAGAAAGTCAAATCATGTCGAAGTATCGCTTAAGACCCTTAAAAATAAGGATATATAAATGGATCAAAGGAATAAAAACCAATTTAATATAACTTATCAAGATCCATACCAATACAATCAATCATATTATTCTAATAAGCCACCTTTACAAGACAATCTTCAAGGGCAAGGGAAATTACCAATGTGAGACCATATAATAACTATAATCACAATGTTGCCTCCACTTATAGATAATTGGTACCTACTAAATAAAATTTTGTACTAGAGCATGATTAGTCTTCTCAATGGGATCAACCTCCTAATCACCCTTCTAACCAAAGTGATGTGTTTAATTAAGCTTATATATAATAAAATGGAACTGTTTCTTCTATGACACAATCTGGAGTTTAAAATAAGGTTATGACCAATTAAGAATAAATAAAATAAAATACCACATTTGTAAATTGGAAAGATATAGACTATTGTGTAATCAATAAATTGGTAGTTACAAGTAAGGTTGGTGATACTTCTATTGCAGATAATACAAGGTCTAAAAAGAGGGCAATTGATGATGCTCAAGAGATGGGTAGAAGTTTAGCCACTATGTCTTGTATGTATCAAAGACAAGATATGTTAATTCAACTCATAAATCCCAATAAACTCATAAAAATATGAACATGAAGGATATTATCATTCTTCAAACTATGCGTCCTCAAAATAGTATAACATCTCCTAGAGGAGAATATAGAGTTAACATCTCTTGAATCAATATTTTAGACAAAATGAAGAAGTTGAGTATAACCATTAATATCTAGGATAAATTTTCTCTTCCTGATGAGAGAGATATAATTCAAGAGGAAATGTTAAATATTAGCCATATAAAGGCATCAACTATAAGAGAGAGTGTAGTTTTCACAAATAATCCTACACCTACTAGTTGAAAACCAAGAAAATATGGTAAGAAACATCCTTTTTATGTTTTAATGATCACTGGAGATTTCCTAGTACACAATTGTATGATAGATAGTGGGTAAAGTAGCTCAGTGATGCCCACTAAAATAGCTAATACGTTAGGCCTAAAGTATGAGTCTAATTCTAAAGGTGTATTGAAATTGGATGGTTTAGCTACTAAAACCATGGGTGTGATCAAAGGTTTGAGCCTCAATTTTGATTTTTATCATAATTTATCTATTTCTAAATATGTGGTTGAAGGTTATTTTCCACTATACTTTTCTCTTTTCTTGTTAAGAGATTTCACTGCCAAGATTGGAGGCTACTTATCATCTAATTGGTCATACATTACTTTTATAACTAGAAATGGCACTAATGTTAAAATAATATTTGAACCTATGTCTAATTTTCATATTGATCCATATAAGCCAAAAATTCGAAATTTAAATTGTACCTTCATTGAAAAGGGGGATCATCCTAATTATCAAGAACCAATTGTTCCTCTTGAAGACATATCAAATCTTTTACTTGATGACTAGGGAGTAGAAAATAATGAGTATGATCCATATGTAGGTGTTGAAGAGGATAGTATTGGTGTCTATTATTTACATGAAGAATATATATCCTTTCTCTCTAAGACAAGTGAAGATAGTAATGGCTTATTTAAATTGTTATATGATGGCTCAAGAAGCAAGAATGGAGTAGGCAAAAGTATTATGCTAGTTTTTCCTTCAAATGAAAGGTACTATTATACAATTGGATTTCAATTTAGTTTCACATGTAATATAGATAATTAGGATTATATTGTATATGAGATTAAATATGAAAGAAATAAAAAATTTAATCAACTACAAACTTTTGGAGATAGTGAAATAGTTATCTACCAAGTAAAAGGTAAGAATGTTGCTCAAAATCCATTTTGAAGTCATACAAGCATCAATTATGGGACATTCATACAAGCATCAATTATGGGACATTATTTGATATTTTTAGGCCTTCAACATCTAATCAGTTCTAAGGGAAGAGAATCAACATGTTGGTAGATTAGATTTAGTAGAAACTTGATTTGACATCCCTAATGATGTTAAGAACTCAAAAACTCAACCACGTAATATGACAGTAATAAAGCCATCAATACTAGATAATGATGTCAATTGACAAGTATTTGAGCATTAGAAATAAATACAATGTTTAATTCAACAAGAAGTTGAGTATTATTATAAAAACTAGCCCAAATTATAACACCAATATGGAGACTAAATTATACAATTGAGGTCTAATAAGCTTTCAAAATTGTTGGTTACTCTTGAGAACATTTTAAATGAAAGTGATAAAGTGATAAGTGATAAATTAAGAATGTATACTAAAGGGGAACATTGTGAGAGGGTGTATATATTAAAATGAAAGTTTTTTAACCATGGAAAGGTATGTACTTCAGCTAAGAGAGTTATATTTGTTGAGTCGTGTAGAGAATTCTCTGATGTATTTGCTTGGGAATATAATGATCTTAAGGGGTTTGATATGACATTATCCTAATAAAATATATAACCTGATCCAAATACCAAGCCTATAATGCAAATACAAAGGCCCATTAATCCTAAAACTAAGATGTTAATGAAAAAAGAGCTAACTAAATTGATAGAATCAATAATCATATTCCTTATTAAGCAGTCTTCATGGGTTGCTAACATAGTTATTATGAGAAAGAAGAGTTGAAAGATTATATTATGTGTAGATTTTAGAGAATTGAGTAGGGTGTCATTGAAGGATCATTATCCCTTACCTTTCATGGATTAAATTCATCAATTATTTATCGATTATCAATGCTTCTCTCTCTTGGATGGCTATTCAGATTATAACCAAATCTTGGTGAAAGAAAAAGATCAATATAAGACACATTTAACTACTAAATGGAGAACCTATGCCTATAAGCGAATGACATTTAGTTTGTATTATGTAGGGAATACATTTTAAAGAGACATGGATATGCATTTCCAAGAGTTTGATTAATCAAATGGTGCTAATATATCTTGATGACATAATAGTCTCCTCAAATAATGATAGTGACCATCTAGCTCATATTAGATTGATTTTTTATAGGTGTAGACAATATGGAATCTCTATAAACACAACGGAATGTGTTTTTACATTTCATGAGGATAAGTTAATAGGCCATATTCTTTCTAAGGATGAAATTTTTATAGACCCTTAAAGGGTGAGTTCCATATTGGCTTTGTCTTTGCTAAAGAATAATAAAGGTTTACAAATTTTTCTTGGGAAAATGAAAATTTTTAGAAGGTTTATACCTGGTTTTGCTAACATTTTGAATCCTATTACATCCATGTTAAATAATCACCAAGCCTTTTTTTGGACTAAATAAGGAAAAAGAAAATTTGAGGCCATTAAGCAAGCCATTGCATAATAACCAACATTGATTAATCATTATTTATCAAAGTATTTCCTCTTGTATGCCTTTGTTAACCTTGACGCCATCCTATCCATGTTGATGTAGTATAATAGTGAAGGTCTTGATTAGCCCATTTCCTTCTTTAGTTAAGGGCTATAAGAGTATGAAGAGATATACACCTTGAGTGAGAAGAAAGTGTTGTGAGTCACAAGGATCCTTAAGAATTTCAGGCATATGGTGTCTAACAAAAATATCATGTCATGGTGACCCACCCAAGCATAGGATACTTACTTTTGAATAAGGTTTTGAATGAAAAGAGGGCTGGATGGATAACCAAAGTCATGAAGGATGATGTGGAAATTAAAGCCACTAAATTGGTAAGAGGAAGAGGGCTATGTGAAAACTTGGAAGCAAACCTTCATGCATAAAAACAAGTTGTTTTAGCATTGAAATATGATCCAAATTCAATTACAGCTTCACTATCTCCAAGTTATACACAAAATATGGTAAGATTACTTCAAATGGGTGAATGTCCTATAGGTTTGGATAGAGTAAAGAGAAGATACTTTAGATTTCAGTTCATACCTTATGTTATTTTAGATGGAGTTATTTTTATAAGTTATATTAATGGTATGTTCTTAGAATGTGTTGAAATTGACTAAATTGACAAGTTATTAGAACAATTCCATGATGGAATAATTGGAGGTCACATTTCACCTAAGACCATAACAAAAAAGTAATGAGGGTTGGATAATATTGGTCTAGTTTGTTTAAAGACTCCTATGTATGGTTAAGGAGGTGGAAAAAAGTGTGAATTTCTCATGGGTAAACAAAGGCTTGCAACCTTTCCTCTCAATCATATTCAAGTGGATAAACCATTCATGAAATGGGGTCTTGATTTCATTGGCATGACCAATCCGCATTCATGTGATGGCCATAAATGGGTGATTACAACCACTAATTATTTCACAACATGGGTGGAAGCCATAGCTTTCAAGGAGGATAGTGAAAATTTATTTCTTGAATTCTATGAAGGCTTAGTAACCAGATTTGGAGTGCCTTCAACAATAATTTTTTATAATGATTTAATTAAAAATTTGGTGGTGAAAGAATAATTGAGTGGGTTCTCAAGCATGGAATTTATCTAATATATTATTATAATTACTACCATTAAGGGAATGGGCTAGAAAATTAAACTAATAAGAAGTTTATTAAAATTATTAAGAGAACAATATAAGACAATCAAAGATCTTGGAAGACCAAGTAAGGATAACTCTATGGGCTAATATTATCACCCCTAAGAAGGCTATTTGAACCTCACCCTACATGATTATATATGGGAGAGAAGCCAAACTACCTATCTCTCTTGAACTACTAGCCCTTAAATTATCTAATCAACATGAGATGATGGAGAGTGATCCTATGGAGATAAGATTGACAAAATTGATGGCCTTAAAGGAGACAAGAAATCATGTTATACATACCATGGAGTATCACCAAGCCCAAGTAAATAAGACCTTTAATATGATGGTTGTTTCAAAAAAAAAAAAGTGGGAGGTCTTGTATTGAAGTATGATGAATATAGGGCTAAACTTTATAAGCATACCAAGTTTTACACATTGTGGAGTAGGCCCTATGTTGTCATTGGTTACAAAGAGAACAATGCTTTTAAACTTGCAAAGCTTGATGGAGAAGTGTTGAGTGTCCTAGTCAATGGGATACATTTGAATCCATGTTATTATGGATAGATCTGTGATTTTGTACATAGTAAAGTAGGTATTTATTTTCTCTAAGTGATTAGTGTACATGTTGTTTTATTTGGTTGTTTTCATTTTTCAAAGTGTCTTATGACACGTGTGTGTGTGGTTTTTTTTAGTTAGTTTAGTTTCAATTCATTTCAAGGATATTGTAAAATATAATTGTTATTTTATTTCAAGTCATGTTAAATTGATGATCCCTATAGCCCAATAGATTGTCAAGAGCACTAGTCCAAATGTATAATAAACATGCAATCCTAAGAGGTTGCCAAAGTTGTTAGCCACAATTTGGCCACCATAAATGGGTGTAATTAAAAACTTTGATGTATTTGACCTTGAATTTGTTGATATATATTATAAAGGTTTGATATTGGTCATTAATGATGTAAGGGGATAGGTAGTGTTTCTTATTTGGTAGCTTACAAGCTCATTTATGATTGGCTAGTGAGTAGCAAGTTAGTCACTTTGTCTTGTTATCAAATGATCATTATTTTTAAGCCTTCTTTATGTGTTTAACATTGTCTATGGAAATTTTGAAAAAGTTAAGGTTGAATTTAAAATAAAGTCAAAAAGTAACTATGCTCAATGAGAAATGTGGAGAAATTTATAAGATAACCATGATCTAAAGCTAAAAAAATTGGTCAAAGAAGCAAAATCATTAAGTTCATCACAATGTTTTTGTAAAAAAATTTAGAAATTTTAAGGTAGTTTGGATAAGATTAAGGTATTTCATCACTTTAATATTATTTTGCATTTCAATCTTGAGATGACACTTTCTAAGAAAGACAAAATATGAAGGTTTTATCTTTATAAAAAGTCATTTTTGCTGAGTTGTGGAGCTAAAAGCTTCAACTCTTTGCAAACAGATGGAACAAGAAGGTTGCTGAGATCCAGGAGAACCAGTGTCGGCAACAGGACTGACATCAGTCGTGACCAGTGTAGAAGGCCACCGGCGATGGCAGGGAGTCGGCCGACGTCGGCAGAACCAGACTAGCAGGGACCGACGTCGGTTGCCTGTGTGTTCCAGAATTGCTCGTTATACGGATAGTTAGTTAAGTGAACAAAGTGTTTGCATGTAAAGGCCAGTTAGAGTCTTTGGCTGCGAGGATAATTGTCTAAATTAAGAGTCTAAGTTAGTGTTTGAGTTAGGGATCTATTTATAGACCCATTGGCATGTATTGTAATTAAGCATGAGATAGAAAGGAATGCAAGTAAGTTGCTTCCATTGTAAGATCATTGAGTTTCAGGTTGTTAAAAGCTCATAGGGGATCTACATGTGAGTATGGTCTATTGAATTACAGGTTGCAAGTTCATGGAAGATCAACTTGAAGTACTTTTGAGTGCTTGGTGAACTGGCAGGGTTATTACTAACTAGTTGGAGAGGTGAACACCAATTCTGTTTGTGAGTTGGTTGTTGGGACCATTTTTTTTGTGTAGGAGAGTGTTGTATGTGAAGAATTACTGTACACTTGAGGTGTGGCAAACCTCTATAAGGTGAAAGATTGTGGCGGCTCTTTGTTGTATTCTTTTCTGTAAAGTGTTAATACAAGATAGTGTATTGTCTCTCATATTCTGTGCTATTGGTGAATTCTAGCTACTTGTGTTTCTGGTTATTTCTGCATTTATAATTGCTTATATTTGGTAATCATACTGTGCTCTTTCTGAGGAGCAAGATCCAACAAGAAGAATCAGAATAAAGGTGTGTTTGTTCTTGGACTTCCCTGACAAGTGGTATCAGAGCTTTTGGTTGGGATACTAACAGATTGGATTAGATCTGGTTAGTGTGTTTTGATTACAGGTACTCACAGGGTTTCTGTTTGAGTGGGAGTTGAGCAATGATAGAAGACAGTAAGCTACGGATGGAAAATTTTAATGGCAAGAACTACCAATTGTGGAGGATGCAAATTGAGGATTATCTATATCAAAAAGATTTGTACTTACCATTGGGAGGGGTTACTTGCAAACCCTCAGATATGAAAGATGAAGAATGGGAGGTTCTTGATCGGAAGGCTCTAGGATCTATTAGATTGAGTCTTGCATCATCTGTGATTTCTAGCTTATCACAATGTAAGACAATGGTGGAGTTGATGGAATCTTTGGCAAATTTATATGAAAAACCCTCAGCTTCTAATAAGGTATTTCTTATGAAGCATTTATTTAATTTGCAAATGTTGGAAGGTGGATCTGTTCATAGCCATCTTAGTGATTTCCATGGTTTGGTAAACCAGTTAAGCTTAGTCAATATTGTATTTGATGATGAAATTAGAGCTCTCTTAATCTTGTGTTCATTACCTGAAAGTTGGGAAGGTTTGGTAATGGCAGTTTCTAATACTGTGTCTCCTTCAAAAGTCTTAAAAGTGGATGATGTTGTAAGTGTGATCTTAAATGAAGAGATACGCAGGAATAACACAGGTGAATCATCAAAAAATGATTTGAGTGTTGAAGGTAGAGGAAGGCAAAGAGAAAAGATAGAGCATGGGAGATCAAGGTCCAAGACAGGCAAGAGATCCAAGTCCAGGTATGGAAGAATAACCTGCTGGAAGTGTGGAAAGCAAGGGCACTTAAAGAGAGATTGTAGATCAGGTGAAGATCAGCATGAAGGACATGAAGAAGAAATAGATGTTGCAGATTATGTTGCACGAGATGCTTTGGTATGTTCTTTGGATAAAGTAGAATCTTGGGTTTTAGATTCTGGTGCCTCTTGTCATGCATCCCCACATAGAGAATTTTTTCATGAGTATGTCTAGGGAGATCTTGGAGAAATTTATGTAGGGGATGGTAAGCCTTGTTAGATTGTTGGCAAAGGGAAAGTGAAGCTGAAACTGCAGACAGGTAACAAATGGGTGTTAAAAGAAGTCATGCATGTCCCAGTTCTGGAGCAAAATTTAATTTTTGTTAGAAGTTTGGGTGATGAGGGTTGCACAGTAACTCTCACAGCAGACTCTTGGAAGGTTACCAAGGGTACACTTGTTGTAGCTAGAGGTAAGAAAGTAGGTATGCTTTATCTATCTACTTGTACTACTAATTCTCTTTCTGGGTTTTCTACTTCAGTTGTAGATTCAGAGATGTGGCTTAATAGGCTTGGTCACATAGACAAGAAGGAGATGCTTGTTCTTGAGTCAAAGGATATGCTTTCAGATTTGGAAGGTATGGATCGTGGTTTTTGTATGTAGAAGAGGAAGGTAACATTTCTTGAGGAACCCGATGTTAGTGACAAGAATAGGAAAGCCTTGGTTTTCAAGGAAAAGGTGACAGACAGAGTTCAGCACAAGATGCAAAAGAATTCTGAGTAGAGCAAGGGTGATTTGGACAAGGATTTGATCCAAAAAGAGCTTACGAGAAAAAGTCAGGTCTCACAAGAAAAACACAGAGACCGACGTCGGAAGGAAAACTAGTGTCGGCGTCTAGACAGTGACCAACATCGGCTATGTGTAGACTGACACCGGTGACTCAAGGCAGATATTGACCAGTGTCGGCCAGGGGAAACTGACGTCGGCAAGGTGGCAGTCGCAGGAACTGACTTCGGTCATCTGTAGACTGAGATGTGACCAACATCGGTTATTGAGATGAATTTTGGGTGGATAGCAAGCTGTCAAGGTGTCTCAAGCACCCATATGGAGGATTGAAGGTGTAAGTAAGTTCTTAAATTCATCATTTCCCTTCTTTACACTACTTTTTGCTCACTTATGGCATAGGACCAGGAAGTTATTGAAGAAGTAGAATAGGTAGATCCAAGAAACAGTGGGAGCTAGGCATGGATGAGGATGTGATTCCTTGGAGGAGAACCAAACAGGTGTTTTGGGTAGAGTGGCCAGCTGGAAGTAAGCACTGAGAGATGAATGGATGTTCAAGATAAAGAAGAGCGGAAATGGATACATGAGATGGAAGATCAGGGTATATGGTCTTGTGTTAGCTGCAGGGCAATGGAGGTTTGATCATTGTGTTTCTCTTTACTAGATTGGATAATATTAGCTACATTATCCTATTTTTGTATGATGTGCTTGTTGCAGGGTTACATATACAGGTATTGTTGAACTAAAGGTAAAGCTAGTTCAGGTGTTTGTCATGGAGAATCTGGGAGTAGCAAGATTCTTTGGCATGAGTGTGTTCTAGAGACATGGTAGGTCATTTGTTGACTTTGTTTCAGGATGATTGTGTGAAACCGGTTAGCACGCCAATGGTTGGATAGTTTTATGAATAGGTGTCCTGATTCACATAATGAGGTTCAGTGCATGGTATGTACTAAACCTGAGTTTTCCCAAGCAGTGGGAGTTGTAACAAGTTGGAGCCAATCTGAGAGAGAACCACTGGAGGGAAATTCAGTGGATTCTTATAGGGACTAGCAGCAGGTGCACATGCTATGCAGGTTCAGGTTATTTTCTACATGGTTTGTAGATGTGGATGTGGCAGGTGATTTGGATGACAGGTTTTGCACTATAGGTTTGTGGTGGTTGGTCTTTAAGAGTGATCTTGAGGAGGGATACAAAGCCAGAGGAACAAACTAGATGAAGTACAGGTACATGTACAGGTTGCAGCTGTTTATCTCCAAGTGGGAGATTGTTGAATTGTGGAGGTAAAAGCTTCAACTCTTTGCAAACAGATGAAACAGGAAGGTTGCTGAGATCTAGGAGAACCGGCATTGGTAGCAGGACCGATGTCAGTCGTGACCAGTGCAGAAGGCTACTGGCGATGGCAGGGAGTCAGCCGACGTCGGCAAAACCAGACTAGCAGGGACCGACGTCGGTCGCCTGTGTGTTCTAGAACTACTCGTTATACGGACAGTTAGTTAAGTGAACGAAGTGTTTGCATGTAAAGGCCAATTAGAGTCTTTGGCTGCGAGGATAATTGTCTAAATTAAGAGTCTAAGTTAGTGTTTGAGTTAGGGATCTATTTATAGACCCATTGGCATGTATTGTAATTAAGCATGAGATAGAAAGGAATGCAAGTAAGTTGCTTCCATTGTGAGATCATTAAGTCACAGGTTGTTGCAAGCTCATAGGGGATCTACATGTGAGTATGGTCTATTGAATTGCAAGTTGCATGTTCATGGGAGATCAACTTGAAGTACTTTTGAGTGCTTGGTGAACTACCAGGGTTATTACTGACTAGTTGGAGAGGTGAACACCAATTCTATTTGTGAGTTGGTTGTTGGGACCATTTTTTTTGTGTAGGAGAGTGTTGTGTGTGAAGAATTACTGTACACTTGAGGTGTGGCAAACCTCTATAAGGTGAAAGAGTGTGGCGGTTCTTTGTTGTATTCTTTTCTGTAAAGTGCTAATACAAGATAGTGTATTGTCTCTCATATTCTGTGCTATTGGTGAATTCTAGCTACTTGTGTTTCTGGTTATTTCCGCATTTCTAATTGCTTATATTTGGTAATCATACTGTGCTCTTTCTGAGGAGCAAGATCCAATAAGAGGAATCAGAACAGAGGTGTGTTTGTTCTTGGACTTCCCTGACAATTTTTAAGTCATATAACACCTTGGTAAAGACATCATGATGTAAATGTCTCCACACATTCTCCAATTGTCTTACATAACTAATTTTTAACATTGGGACTTCTTTGTAATGGCTTATTTATCATTTTATAACAAAAAAGTGAATATATATTGAAATATATGTAGTAAAAGAGAGGTGGGAAATGTTTTTACACATTTATATACCTCCATACAAGTCAAGGGAAGTTGATGAGTCACCTGGTTCACCATCTCCAGTAGTTCCAAAGAGCAGAATATGTAGATTCTTGAAGAAAGAAAGATTTTAAAGGTATTTTTCATAGTGTTTCCATTGATGAGAAATGTAAAAACTCTTAAAAGGGTCTCCATGGTCTTCTCATATCTAAATCCATGAAAAAATATGAGTTACAATGTCAAATAAGTCAAAATCCACTCCATTTTTCCATCAAATTTCTTGGCAGCTCAAGATAGTCAACAAAATTCCACTTAGTAATCTAATGAGAGAAATTTAGAACCCAATATATTGGTGATTACCTTATAATTTTTTTAATTTTTTGTTTGGTTAGGCTCTTTAAATTTATGAAAAATTGTTAAGAAGTTAAGGTTCAGAAAAGGGACTCAAAACTCCACCATGGTTGGTTTTTTTCAAATGTAGAGTTCTGAAGCTATATGAATGCATGAAAATAATTTGGAAGGGTCTATTGAACACTACTTGAACCATGTAGTGTCATTTTAGTTAAATTTTCCCTCATGTTCATATTTGGTGTGGTGCCCAATAGTCTTGATCTATTATTTAAAATAAGATAGTCAAGTTTTTAGGAACTATGAGGTGTTTTGGGTGTATATATTAGATGAAATGATATGGTTAATAGTTTATAGAATATCATAAGGATGCATTAAACATTTTAAAGCATAATTGGATGCATGAACTTCAAAAATGGTGGGAAAATATGCTTACATAAGCTAAACTATTTAAACTTACAGTGATAGTGGAGAAACATTGTCAAAGTTGTGTTTTTATTGTACAAGATCCTTGAAGGAGATGTACCATATAACATAACATTTAAGATCATAGTGATAATTTATTCCAAGTGACAAGTGTTGAGGTCAACATACCCCCATTTTTAAAAAATAGGGACCCTTGTGTCAAATTTTACAAATTTGTACCTTGAAATCAAAAATTCACTTGATCAAAGTGTCATTAGCATGTTTGTATATTATTTTTATTTGAAGATCATCTATTGAAACACTATAAGTTCACTTAAGGTGTCATTTTTCAATTTATAAATACAATGGACATGTTTTAGATACCCTATGGAGTGCCAAGAGTTCTTGGAGTATGTATGGAAGTGTATGGTATTTAATTGGTCCTTCATTGTGTCCATCTAGACATTATAGTCTAATGGAAGAAAATCTAAATACGCAGTTTGATGAAGTCATATTTCACATGTATGGATAAGTCAATGAAAATTGGTCATATGGGTTCATTCACCTTCATGCCAAAAACATATGCACCAAATTTTATCTCATCCACCAAATTGCATCAAAATTTATGGATATCCAAAATTGGCCTCTCAACTAAATTCCATTTTTTTTCCATAGCCAATTTTACAGGGTCTAAATAAAGCTGAGTGAGCATATTGGTGCAATCATATCTCAAACGTGTATAAGTTTAAAGATAAATAATAAAATGAGCTTTTACATATTCATACCAAGATCATATGCATCAATTTTAGCTCATGCGATGAAGCACAGAAGGAGATAAAAATGTGCAAAGTTGCCTTCCAAAGCATTTTTTATTGTGTTTTCTAGGTCCAAATTGAGTCGAGTAGATATCTTGAAAGTGTTATATATTTTAAGTGATATATTTCTAAGATAAATGGTCAAATGGATTTTTTTCATCTTCACACCAAGAGTATATGCAACAAATTTCATCTCATCCATCAAATTGCATCAAAATTTATGGAGATCTAAAGTTAGCATCTTAGCCAAATTATGTTGTTTTTTCATAGCTAATTTTTTAGGGTCTAAATAAATTTGAGTGAGCATATTGGTGTAGTCATATATCACACATGCGAAAGGTTCAGGAGAAATGGTCAAATAGGTTTTTTCATCTTCATACCAAGATCATATGAACCAATTTTAAGATCATGTCATGAACTGAAAAAGGAGATACAAACATATAAAGTTTCCCTCCAAAGTATTTTTGACTATGTTTTCTAGGTCCAAATTGAGTTGAGTAGACATCTTGAAGGTGTTATATCATGCAAGTGCTACATTTTTAAGAGAAATGGTCAAATGGGTTTTTTCATCTTTATACCAAGATCATATTCACCAATTTTTAGCTCATGTGATGAAGTGAAGAAGGAGATAAAAATGTGAAAATTTACCTTCAAAAGTATTTTTGACTATGTTTTATAGGTCCAAATTGGGTCGAGTAGACATCTTGAAGGTGTTATATCTTGTAAGTGTTGTAGTTTTTAGTAGAAATTGTCAAATGGGATTTTTCATCTTCATACCAATATCATATGTGATATTTTTTAGCTCATGTGATGGTGTAAGATGGAATATATGCATGTTCAAATTTGGCTTCATAGATTAAAATGATGAAATTTCTAGTCATTTTGACCTTGATAAGCACGAGGACGTCATGAAAAATCATATAGACCAATCAACTTCTACATTTTATAAGTTTTCATAGAAATATCTTAAGACCAGTGGATTTAATGGGTTTGTTCCTTTCAATATCAAGTCCATTTCTTTCAATTTTAGTGCCTCCATGACCTTTGAACTTTAAGATATAAAATTGCAAAGTTGGCCAAAAATAGAAGACATTCACATAGGTGTCAAAATTGAGTCCAAGAAAAAATAAATATGAGCTTAAATTTGATGGTCTATGGGACATCAAATACATTTTTGTAGACATAAAATGACATTTGCATGAACATATTTTTTGAGCTCTAAAACTAGTTGATGTCTTTTAAATGGAGGGCCCCAGTAGTTCGGTGTCAAGGCTATGCAGCTTGTAAGATTTTAATTAGTGTAATAGCTAAATGAGAACCAATGTTTTAATTGGTTTTCAATCTCTATTTAATATATGTTTGGGCTAAATTAGGTAAAAAAATAAGTATCTAATGTAGGTATAATGTGGCTCTGCCAGAATCAAAGATATGAAGATTTTGTCCTCATAAGGAGGCCAAGTGGAAGGGTTATTTAAGGATTTAAATAGATTTTAAAGAAAGGCGGAGGGTGGGGGAGTTCTTAGAACCAAATTACTTTATAAACTAGTATTATTTAATATTAGCAAGGAATTTTGTAAAGATTGTCCAGTATTTGCTTGTAAGTAGTGCTATATGGTTTCTCTCTCAATTATCTAGTTTTACTTTTATATTTGAATGGTTCTTATGGATTCTAGATGTGCATCTTAGATGTAGAGATGCTAATTTATGCCACTACTAGATTAGTTTAAAGTTCTTAGGTTTATTTCATTTTCTGCACTTCTTTTACATTTGGGCCAATGTTCTTTGCTTGTAGGAGTGAATCTTTAAAGTGAGTCTGGTTCCTATTTGCATTATTTCATACTTTCTTTTGAAGATTGCCTAATGTATGTTGTGATTTGGGCTTAAGATAATTCATTTCATATATTGGTTGAATGCATGTTTAGATGATATGTGAACTTTGTCATAATGTTTGAAGTAAGACCAACAACATCTTTCTTTCTACCCTACCCTTATTTTTGCTTTTTTTTTTAACCTAGATCACCTTAGTTTAGCATGTCATTGTAAATATCTATCCTAATTTAATTATTAATTTAGTTTTTAATCATAATTCACTATTCTTTGCATATTTACTATGTATTCTACATGGGTCTATTATTTAGCCACAATGGCTCCCAACCACCACTTAATATAAATATTGTGAAATAGTCACTTGTTTTGCCTCTATTCCACCAGTAGGTAACATGATTATTGTAACCCAAAACTCATGCACTAAATTATATGAATTCTTAAATGAGAAGTGTTTCTTAAAACTCTAGTCAACTATGGTACATATTTAGGTATCAATAAGAGCTTTGCTAGCGCTAGAAGGAAGGCCCTCAATAAATCTTTATGAATTTATAGGATCTTTCCTAATTTTTTTGTATTTTGATCAAGGATCACTCTATTATTCACATATATTTATTTATTTTAGCATAACTGTGTAAAGGTTGATGATCTTTAGGGGTTTATATTAGTCTTTGAGATTATTTAGACAAAGACTAACATTATTTGAATACATATACTTAGTTTTGGTAAAGATATCTTTATATCTATGAATACAACCAATTTTGAGGTTAGTAATAGCTATTTTGAACAAAGATTCATAAATACTTTGCAAATTTGAGTTTCTTTGGACTTAAACGTGTAAATATCATTCATACTAGTGTATTTAGACACTTCTTTGAGCTAACATAGTTAAAGAGTGTTATCCTTTATTATTCTGTATATGAATCTTTACAAAATTTGTTTAATACACAAATTTAATAATTATTATGTATAGAGATTAATTTGATATGTCATATTTCAAACAAGATTCAAAGTCCTTAAGTTAGAATTACAAAAGTGAGACTAAGGTGAGTGAAAATCTTTAGGCTCCCAATCTACTTCATTAATACAGGATACTCATGTATTTAAGGTATGGTTTGGATAAGTGGTTATTCAATCAATGTACTAGGTATAGTGCATGATCTTCCTTGAAATATTGAAAGATATCTACCCACTTTTAGTCCTAATTTTGTTAGAGTTGAATAACATATTAGAAGCTTCAAATATGCATTAAGATTATTAAATGTGACTCATGAAGATATATCATGTATATTATTTCATTTTACTTTCAAAGATGATTCATACGAATGGTTTCTCAATCTACCTGAAGACTACATTACTAGTTGGGATGATTTTAATAATGTTTTCTTTGATCGATTTGGCAAAATCATTAGTCCCTATGTCCTATGTCAACTATTCATCATAATTAAAAGAGATGTTAATGAAACCACCAAATCCTTCAATGATAGGTTTAAAAAGAGTTTCAATATAATCATAGTCCCTTATAGACACAATGAGACGTTAGCCTTAGAAATTTATAAGGATGCTATGGATCGCATGACCTCTATGTTCCTACAAATATCTCTTCCAATTATAAATACATTGGCCTAGGCTTACTCTAAATCTGTAACCATTAATGATCAAATGCATACTTAAGAATAAATGGCATACTCCAGCCCTAACACCACTAAGAATATATCTATCCTGAAACAACCTCAAGTCTAGAACCAATTACCATTGAGTCATCCATATCTTGACTAGAGCTTAGGGTTCTTGAATAACATTATTAATGGATTCCATACAAAAAATCATAGAAATATGATGCCCACATCTAATATTAATGCTCTAAACTATGAGCCTAAGACCCTAAAGAATTCAAATGACTTAATACTAAAAATGGTTTATAAATTGAGCACTGATTTTCTTCAATTGCAGAAACAAATGGGTAATAATGAGGAGAAATATACTATAGATTGATCTTCTCAAGGTTTTAATAGACCTACAGGTAGGTTTCATGATGAGTCATTTGAGGACATAAAAATGAATTTTTGTGATGTATATTTAGTTGACCATTGCAATTTTTGAAACATCTCAATATGAAAGAGACACATATAGAGTTGTGCCTAATCGAGATAATATTATAGGTACATCAGACTCTTTAGAGACATCTCAATATTTCATGGTGGAAACCTTTTGTTCACCATTTTAAGATGAGGATAAAGATGAATACAAGCCACTTGAAGATGTTACATTTGAGATGACTTATATTCCTAAATATGTGAAAGTGATTTCAATTGAAGACCAATAAAAAATAATCATTGAGACACCTGTAGATGAAGAAGAATTGTTAGTCTTCCTAAGGATTTGTAATAGTGGATATATATAAAGTATAAGATAATATTTCTTTAGAGGGTATCTAGGAATATAACCCACATAGAATCATTGTTGAAATAGAGAATACTCTTAAAGAAGATGATCATTGGTAGCAGTCATACCATGATTTCTTAAATAAAACCAAGGATCTTGAGATGGTGGATGATGGAATAGAACAAAATATTGATGCTCCATCTGAAGATTACACCAATGGTTTAGAGATTTAAGAAGACTCTACCATTTGGGAGATCCCAAGAAAAGATGAGTTAAAACTTTGTTGGATAGAGGAGATGCCTTTTCTCATCAAAGATGAAGATGAAATAAGCATAATAGTTCAATAATTCTCATATGACTTCATTGAAAATATAGAGGTAAGAGATCAATGTGTTTTTTATGGAAATATTCTACATGAACATCATTTAGTTGATGAAGAACAAGAAACCTTTTGGGATGAATTGGAATATTTTTTTTCAAAGATTGGTAGTGCACTTACACCTCAAAAATAACCTAATGAAGACATTAGTTTGAGGATGCAAGCCAAGGTACCACTATTGTGTGAAAATGATCTTAGCCAATACCTATCTATGGATGAATTAGAACTAACACTCCTATTGTAAAGTAGAAGGATTTGGGAGGAAAATGATTGGTTTAGACTCATATCTTTGATCCATGTACTTGAGAATGGATATGGGAGCCCAAGTCACACCATCCAAAATATTGAGACATCTAAACACCCCTATATATAGGAAGATACCATCAAAAAACACTCAAGTTTCAAGGTTATATAGTAGACTAAATAATTTTCTATTTTATCCTAGAGGTAAGTATTTTATGAAGTTAGTATAGGGCTTAGATTAGTTTTTTTTATATTCTTTATTTATTATTTATTAATTGGTATCCCTTGTTTGTATAGAATGCATGTACATATTATTTTTATTTTTGTGCTTCATTCCTTGATTTTAAATAAGTCCTTTTGAATAACCCTTAGCTTGAATTTCATCTAACTTCTCAAGAGCTTCATATTTTAGAAATGCATATATGACTTCTCAACATTGGTTGATCATGGATTGCTAAAATATGAGCTTGATGTTGTAGTTTAGAGAAGATATCAAATATTGATGGATAAGTTAATTATTCCTCAAGATTTAAACTTTGTTATGATTAAAACTTGGTTTTAAGAAAGATTGCACATGTAGGATGAAAGCTTAAATTATTAGGATATAGTCATGGTTGCACTTAAAAAACATTAATTTCTTGAGATAACATTTATAGCCAAGGTTGATTGTATGAAAATCAAACACTTGAAAAAATCTATAAACCTAGATAAATTGGTTCCCAACCTTTTCTAGAAAGCCAACAATGATCCAAAAAATACAAAAATAAAAGCTTATTACAAAATCAAAAGCTTTGCAAGCAAAGGTGATTCTGGCAATCTCTATCAAGGTTATGGATGTTTGGTTGGCAATGGATCAAGGTCATGAGTGGAGCCAAAGGCATCTCTATTTAGGATATGGATGCCTTGCTATTAGCATAGCAATGCCCAATCCTTCCATAAAAAAGCATGGTTCTTAATGATTATTTAAACATGTTACAGTTTAATGTTAATGATTAAAGTCATGAACATGAAATTTATTCTCTAAATCCTTTGGCAATTAGTAAGTAGGATCAAAGCACACACACAACATGACTATGTCTTGATTTTTGATCCTAATTTTTCATGTTCAAGATTTGTTCTAACCTTGAACTAATCTTAATAATAGTGCTTGATCAAATGGAATAAATATTTTTGTTATTTATCTAAACCAAAGTCTCTAAATTCTAACATATTTCTATGTTCCCTTAGAAGTCAACATTTGTTGAGGTCAACATACCCAAATTTATAAAAAATGGGGGCCCTTGTGTCAAATTATGTAAATATTTACCTTGAAATTTAAAATTAACTTGATCAAAGTGTCATTAACATGTTTGCACATTATTTTTATATGAAGATCATCCACTAAATCACTTTAAATTCAGTTAACGTGTCATTTTTCAATTTATAAAGACCATGGAAATGTTGTAGAGACCCTATGGGGTGCCAAGAGTGCTTGGACTAAGTATGAAAGTACATGGTATTCATCTAGTCCTTAATTGTGTCCATCTAGACATTCTAGTATAATAGCAAAAAATATAAATTGGGAGTTTGTTGGAGTCATATTTCACATGTGTGGATGAGTCAAGGAAAATTGGTCATATGGGTTTGTTCATATTTATGATAAGAACATATGTATCAAATATAATATCATCTTCTAAAGAAAATCAAAAATTATGGAGATCCAAAATTTGTCTGTCAGTTAAATTCTACTATTTTTCCATAGCCAATTTCATAGGGTCCAAATAGCGTTGAATAAGCATATTAGTGTAGTCATATCTCACACATGTGAAAGTTTTAGGATAAATGGTAAAATATTTTTTTTCATTATCATACCAAGATCATATGAACTAATTTTTATCTCATGGTATGTTTCCCTCCAAAGCATTTTTGACTATGTTTTCTAGGTCCAAATTAAGCCGAGTAGACATCTAGAAGGTGTTATATCTCGCAAGTGTTGTAGGTTAAAGAGAAATGGTCAAATAAATTTGTTCATATTCATACCAAGAAAAAATTAACCAAATTTAAGATCACACTCCAAAGTGAATCAAAATTTATATAGATCCAAATTTGGCTTCTCAGCTAAATTATGCAGTTTTTCCATACTTGGCCAAATTTTCAGGGTCTAAATAAAGTTGAGTGGGCATATTGGTGTAGTCATATCTTGCACATGTAGAATTTTTAAGAGAAATGGTCATAAGAGTTTTTTAAATTCAAACTAAGATTATATACAATAATTTTCATCTCATGCAATGAAGTGAAGAAGGAGATACAATGTGTAATGTTACCCTCCAAAGCATTTTTTGACTATTTTGTCTAGGTCCAAATTTAGTTGAGTAAACGTATTGAAGGTGATATATCTTGTAAGTTTTGTCATTTAAATATAAATGGTCAAATTGGTTTTTTATTCTTCATACCAAGATCATATGCACCAATTTTTAGCTCATGCAATGAAGTATAGAAGGAGATAAAAATGTGCAAAGTTACCCTCTAAAGCATTTTTTACTATGTTTTCTAGGTCCAAGTTGAGCAGAGTAGACATCTTGAAGGTGTTATATATTAAAAGTAATATAATTTAAAGATAAATTGTTAAGTGAGTTTTTTCATATTCATACCAAGATCATATTTTCCAATTTTCAACTCACACGATGAAGTGAGATGGAAGTATTCAAAGTTGGCTTTGCAAACTAAAATGACCAAAATTCTAGTCATTTTGACCCTGACAAACATTAGGACGTCATGAAAAATCACATGGACTATTGAAATTCTAAATTTCATAATTTTTTTATAAAAATCTCTTGGGATAAATAGATTTAATGTGTTTTTTCCTTTCAGTATCAAGTTCATTTCCTACAATTTTGGTGCCTCTATGATGTTTGAGCTTCAAGATAAAAAATTGCAAGGTTGGCCAAAAATAAAAGATGTTTACATGAATGTCAAATTTGATCCCAAGGAAAAATCCATATGATCTTAAATTTTAAGGTCTACAAGATGTCAAATACATTCTCATGAATGTCAAATGATGTTGGTGTGAATGCCATTTTTGAGCACCAAAACTAGCCGATGGCTTCTAAATGGAGGGTCCAAGCAATTTGGTGGCAAGTCTATACAACCTGTAAGATTTTCATTAATGTAATAACTAAATGAAAACAATATTTTAATTGGTTTTCAATCTATATTTAATATATATCTAGGCTAAAGTAAAAATAACCACTCAATGTAGGTACATTGTGGCTCTGCCAGAATCAAAGATATGAGTATTTTATCATCATAAGGAGGCTAAGTGGAAGGGTTTTTTAATAATTTTAGTAAATTTAAATAAAGGGGGGATGTTATTGGAACAAAATTACCTTATAAACTAGGAGCAATTAATATAAGCAAATAATTCTACAAAGATTGTTCATTATTTGCTTGTGGGAAGTGTTATATGGTTTCTCTCTCAATTGTCTAGTTTCACTTTTAGATCTGAATGGTTCTTATGGATTGTAGATGTGTATCTTGTATTTAGATTTTTTAATTTATTCCACTGCTATATTATTTGAAAATTCTTAGGCTTATTTCATTTGTTGCACTTCTTTTGTGTTTGGGCCAATGTTGTTTGCTTGCCGGAGTGAATATTTAAAGTGAGTCTAGTTCTTATTTGCATCATTTCATACCTTCCTTTGAATATTCCTAATGTATGTTATGATTTGGTCTTAATATCCTTCATTTAATGCATTTTTTGAATTCATTTTTAGATGATACGTGAACTTTGTCATAATGTTTAAAAGAAGACCAATAACATCTTTCTTTTTGCCCTACCCTTCCTTTTGGTTCTTTTTAAACCTAGATCACCTTAGTTTAGCTTGTCATTATAAATATCCATCCTAAATTACTTATTAATTTAATTATTGATCATAATTAACTATTCTTTGCATAGATACTACATATTCGACATAGATCTTTTATTTGGCCATGGTGGTTCCCAACCACCACATAATATAAATATTATGAAACGATCACTTGTTTTACCTGTATTCCTCCAACAGATAACATAATTACCACAAATAGGAACTCATGCACTAAATTCTATAAATTATTAAATGATAAGTGTTTTCTTAACACTCTAGACACCTATGGTACACATTTAGGCATCAACAACAAGTCATTAGAGTCAAAATTTTACAGTCTTTAACTTTAAGCCAAATCTAAAGAGAAGACTGTGAACCTATAGGTCTATAGACCTATAGGTCAAAATTGGAAATAAATGGATGTATGGGATTCTATAGGTATGAAAAATTCATAATACACTTTTCTCTTTACTTATACAAAATCTATAAAAATCTTGAAACCAAATAACCCAAGCCAAAAATGAAAGAAAGGAGGAGATCCAAGTGCATTCAAGAAATGAAACATATAGAGCATGAAAAATTATGATTCTATAGAAAAATGACACTCATATAAAATTTTAGGACCTAAAAATAAATATATTAAGTTTTTCTTAAGGTTTTTTTAGGCACCTTGAACACCTATGAAAGCTATTCTCTCAACTCACCTTGCATTCAAAGGTATTGTTTGAACTAGGATGGTTGTGTGAGCTTAAAAGGAAGGCTATGATGACATCAAGTGGATGTTCAAATTTATTGGAACAAATTTGAAGGAATAAAATATCTAAAACTAATGTTTCATAAAGATACATACTCCTATAATTGTTTAGTTAGACTCAAAAGGACCAAACAAGCAAAAATAAGTTTTTTTTGCATAAATGACTACCTACATGCCTGTAGTAGGAAGTAGGAGACAAAGAGGTTGATGGTGAGGTTCTGAATAACCAAGAAGATAAGAAGATTAAAACATAAGTGTGATTTAAAAATTTCCATCCTGACAATACACATCAACAAATATTGTTTATCCTATGAAACTCAATTTGGTGACCTACAACTAAGGAAGTTTAATAACCACCTACAGGGTGGTTATAGGCATATAAGAGAAGACATACATTTTTAGTATCCCAAAAAGGTTAGAAGGACTATTTAGAATTCAAATTTATCATGAATAAACTCTCTAATATTATTTAAAACACTAAAGTGCTTAAGAAGTCCAAGTGAAGATAATACACCTCCAAACTTATAGCCATGAAGCCAAATACAAACCTACAAGCCTATCATAGGAAAATGGATAAAGAGAAAATTAATGATGTGAATTAAAGGGTTGTAAATTCTATATAGGTTAAATATAAACATTAGACACATAATATTAGTCAAAACCTAAAATTATAATGGGAAAATATTCACCTTTAATATTATAGTCAAGACCCTAACACTACCTATAGACCTAATTAGGAAGATTGAAGAGAAGTGTGGGTGGTTGTTTGAAACCATGAAATATATGAATTTAAGAGACATATTAAATTTAATTATAAATTCTAACATGGTCTTCATAGAGTTATCAATATTACTAAAAGAAATGAAAGTATCAAATGGGCTATTTAGGCCTAAAAGGCCTAAATGATCACACAGGTCTGCATGTAAAGATTGAAGGAATCTTGAATGTTTTGGAATATTTGGAAGATTGAGGAGTTTAAAGTATTAATAATTTTTTTCAAAATAATTCCATTAAGTTTAGATTGACTAATAAGGAAGGATAATGTTGGATAAGGCTTGTTAGTGTCACTTTAGGGTGATTGGATATAAACCCTTGTTCAGTGCTTAAGTCAGATTCCAATAGATTTAAGGGTAAATCCATTGATAAAATAATTATAAAAACTCATAACATGTGGCATAGACACAAATATATTTTTTCAAATCTAAACCAAACAATTTGGTCTATCTTCTTGCCTAATAACTCTATTTGAATGCACATTCATGATTGTATGCCTAAGAAGGTCAATTTCTAGTACATGTGAACTCAAACAAGGATATTCATGGGATATTTATCCTATTATGTAAGGATGAGGAGGTTTTAACATTAATGTTCTTCACATTTTTCTTTTTTTAGGTACTTCAACTTTATGAACTATCCTTAAGAAGCCAAATGACCCTAAAACCCTTCTTAAATCCTAAACATGACTTGATGAAGAATATTAGCTATCCAAACACCTAAAATGGTTTTAAATGACTCCTAAACCACTTTTATGTCTTTTTTCCCTCTCCTATGCATTTAATTAAATAGAGGTTTGTCACATGTGGGCTACTATTATATGGAAAAGGGACTGAAAAACTCTTTTTTGAGCTTGTATGTAGTGTTTTGGGTTGGAAAAACATTCCTAATCAGTTTTAGGGAGTATTTGAGGCAAAATATAGATGTTTTAATCATATTTAGGACATTTTAAGAGCTTACATAGTTAGATAATATATTTTAAGTGGCTAACTAGGCCTTAATCAAGATAGATGAATAACTTCAAGAAGGATAATTTGTAAGCCTATTTGAAAGTATGAAGGGATGAAAATGCCTTGAAAGGTATTTCAAGAGGACTCATGCCCATACATAGTATTCTCAAGACTTCCCATGGTGATCTGAATAGGCTTCTAATCCTTAAACTAATCATATGAGGACTATCTCACTATTTAGCACAAGAGGTATAGTTTTAGACCTTTTGAAGGTAAATTGGAGTTTTAAGATATACATGGCTCCCTTAAAAGTATTGTATGAAACTATTGAATATCCCATTTAGTAATAACAATGCCTAAAGGAGTCCTCAATGTTATTTTTGGCTTGTATGGTAGAAGAGGGTCTTTTGGTTACTCTCTTGTCAAACAAGTGTGTAGACTATAACTACAAGGTGATACATAATACTCCTTAACCTATTTTAAAAATTACATGAATTAAAAAACTATGGTGGAGCCCTTTAAGACATAAAACTTTGTTTTGATTGAGTGACCAAGTCTTAATGGCAAAAGGGGTGGAATAAGAAGAAGTTTGAATCTCATATTCAAATATCTAAGAAGAGGAAGCATTGTAAGAGATAAAGTCTAGTGTTTATGATCTTCAAGGCTGGTAAATGTCATCTGAAGAGATTTTAACTATTCTAAAAATAAGATATGTAACTCTATAAGGATTCATGATCAAGAAGTAATCAAAACTTTCAATAAGACCTTATATTCCAACTTTATAAAGAGTTACTCTAAAACTTATCTTAAAAGGGTAAGAAGGAAGATGACAACACATTATTTACAATCTTGGTGTCACTCTTAACCTATTTTGTAACTGATATTATCATGATGGCAATATCATTATTTTCACTTCTTTTCTTAATTTTCTCTCTCCTAATTCATCTAGAAAGGAAGCCTTGAGAGGCATTGAATGTATCCTCAAACTAGTTATCGTGAATCCCTTCTAATTTTGAGAATTTTACTTGCCTTTGAAATTAATTCAAGATGAGTTCTACAATTTTTATCTTTCATACAGCTATTTTGACATAAATGAGAGATGGTATCATTGTATTTAGGTCATTTAAGGATATTCTATAGTCATAGAACATTTTACAAGTGGATAACTAGGCCTTAATCAATATGGATGACCAATATGGTTTCAAGAGGGATATGTTGCAAGACTATTTATAGGTATGAAATCATTAGTATGAATATTAATGCATTTTAAGAGGACTCATGGCCCTACATAGGCTTATAATCCTTAAATTAAGCCTATGGGACCATTTCACTATCTAGCACAAGAGGCCTAGTTGTAGACCTTGTGAAGGTAATTTGTATTTTGAATATCTACAAGGATCCTCTAAAAAAAATTTATGAACCTTTTGAATATCCCCTCTATTCATAAAAAGGGCCTAAAAGTGGTCCTCAATGTTGTTTGAGGCTTTCAAGGCAAATGAGGTTCTTTTGGTTACACTCTTGCCAATGAGGTGTGTAGACTACAACTACAAGGTGATACTCAATACTCCTTGACCTAATGGAATAAAACCATGAAGTAACCAACTATGGTGGAGTGATTTAAGACATAAATTTTTTTTTTCATTTATTAACCAAGTCTTAATGGAAAAAGGAGTGGAATAAGAAGAACTTTGAAGCTCATTTTCATCTCTCTAAGAAGAAGAAGCATCACAACAGACCAAGGATAGCATATAAGATCTTCAAGGGTGACAAGACTCATTTGAGGAGATTGTAACTATTAAAATAAGTAGAGAAGTAAATACATGAGAATGATGTATGATAAATAAGGCAACAAATTTTACAATAAGACCTCCTCTAACACCCTTATGAAGAGATACTCCAACACATGTCTTAGAAGGATAAGAAGGAAGATGAAAACACATTATTTACAAGTTTAGGGTTAATATTTCTCTTGTTTAACTGATTTACTAATTATGGGAATATCATGAGTTTCTCTTCTTGTCTTATTATTTTCCATTATTCCAATTCATCTATAAATGAAGCCCTAAGAGGAATTGAATGTATCCTCAAATTAGTTATGGTAAATCCTTTCATATTTTAAGACTTTTACTTGCCTTTGAAGGCAATTCAAGTTGAGTTATACCATTTTCATCTTGTGTACAATGATTTTTTAGTGAGTTTTTGATTAATGTTTTTTTATAATGAGACTACTTCCATGCATTTATCCTTCTTTTTCATTGCTCTATGTAAGTTAATCTTCTTTTGACATGTCATATGATGTGTAATACATGGTTTGCTAAGTTTAAGTATTGAAACATAATTAGTGTCCACTCTTAGGCATTTTTACTGATCACCATATATTTTAAAATAACCATAACATTTATATATAAATAATAGTGTGGTAAGAATTATTTTTAAGTTATGAAATAAAATTGTAAATTGTTATTTCATAGTGAAAACAAGAATAAGTTGAGGACTATATATATGGTGCATCCTCTGCATGTTTTCTTATTAGTTTAACTTAATTTATATTCATTTTATTTAAAAGTGTGATAAATTTTTTTAGAATTTTTTTGGGAAGCACCAAAGGAGCTAGCCTAACCTAGAGGTTAAATCCACTTAATAGGTCACCCATAACATAGGTTTGTTCCCATTCTATCATCTAGTTAAGAACACTTGAAAAACATTCCTAGAGGTGAAAATTATATAGATAACATGGCCTAACTAAATTAATTTGAGATATTATCCAAAGGTATTAATATAATATATGATCAACACTCATTCATTCTTCACAATGAAAAAATATAAAAAGACAAAAGGCTACATATAAAAAACACGCAGTCAAGCACTCAAGTGAGAAAGGATTCCTTATTTTCTCCTATTTCCATATCATTCTAAGGACAACACATCTTTGGGTTTGAAGCACTAAAAAATCATTCCAAGGGTTATGTTTTATAAGTTATAATCTAGGTCATTATTATAATTTATTATCAATCATTTAATTATTCATACACAAGCCAATATGTAGGGTAAAAATAAATAGGTATGAGGCACTCTTTAGATCATTAGCTACATAGGCATTAGTAATTGATAGAGGGGTATATGGGTATTTTGACACCATGTGAAAACTAATCCAATTTAACACATACACTATAAATATGAACAAATAGGGTTTTTATATTTAACAAGGAGTGACAATATAAGACCCATATCTAAATACCTTAGAGTGAAGGTGACACGGAACCTAGAAGCATCCAAGTGGTCACATATAATTTTAGTAAGTATTCTAAATTGGACACCTACATACAATTTAGATAATATAATTGATTTAATTATCATAGGTTGACATAAGTGTCCATTGTTACATAGGTACAATTTATAAAATCATGTGATTAATCTAAAATCTAGATCTAGACTACATTTTGCATATTCTAGATGTAGATATGTATTAGCATCATAACTAGATAGGTGTCTTGTTTGATTATGATTGAAATATATATCATATATGTAATTTATATCTTTAGCATCTTACCATAATAAATTTAATATATGTTCCATTTGTGTTTTAAAAACAATTGGATGAATTTAGAGATATTTTACCATTTGTTTGCCCCAGGATATCTCTACCCATTTAACCCTATATTCCCCCACATCTATATTTTAGGTTAAATAAATAGATATATCCTTATGTATTGATTAATATGTGATGATGTATCTTTAGGATAATAGGAAATCAAAGAGGGAATAAGAAGAAAAAATAAATTGAAGGAAGACACAACTAAGTGATGTTTGGTTGATCACAAAATGGTAGAAAAATAGCTCCAAATTTGTGAGTATATTTCTCCAAATTGTATGAATGAATGAAATATTACTGTGAATATTTGAATAAGTTCTTAAAAAAATAAGGTATATTGTCAATTTGTATAAATTATAAACTCCAATCTATAACTCAATTTTTATATCCTAAATTCAAAGAAAAAATAAATAATTGTAAAGAAGAAGTTGTGAGGAGGATTTATCTGAAGCTTGATTCAAGATTTTTTCTAGTTAAATTAAAGGTGATTTATATTGAAATAATCAATATTAAAGGTGTACTATCAAAACAACAAAGTGAATTACAGATAAAAGAGTAAAAAATGTAATATAAACCTTAAAATCTTGTGAGAACTCAAGTCTTAGGAATTAGTTTTAAAAATCTTTATATGGTGATGAAATCACTGCTCTATTTATGAATTAGTTTAAATACTACCACAATGTTTCTACAATCTATGATAGTGTTGATGTAATCATTGAGTTGGTTGTGTAACTCATTATGATGGTTTTGATATAGTAGTGAAGTTTTTAAAACTAGGGGAAAATAATTAAAAAATGAAAAATTTGAAGTTTACAAGGTCTAAAGAAGAGGAAAAAGATTGGTAAAAGTTATAGGACTAGGTTTGATCATGTTTAAGTAGATATCATCACATCATTATCAAATTTTTAATGAAATATTTTATTATGAACATTTTGGTGAAACAATATTTACCCCCTAAGGAGACATCTTGTCATGTGTTGGCAAGGGTGTTTTATTTAGTAGTGGCTCAATGGATTGAAAATGAGGGTTAGGAAACTTACCTCACTCACTTGTGTAGTACAATGAACTCAAGTGAGACACCCTTGTGACATATGATAAATAAATGAGAATAAAGTAAAATTTTATGAAAACATGAAAAATGATTAATGATCAAAACATAGACAAGTTTTACTTACCATTTACATGGGGATGATAGTGCTACCTCATCCAACTTGTTTGGGAAATGAGCACACTATTTAGTGGTGTCAACTTGAAATACTAAAATAAAAAATGACATGTTTTATAATAAATTAATGGAAAAAACCATTAATAATTCAAAATTAATTTTTTAAAAGTTATTTCAAGATCAAATAAAATAAATAAATCAAAATAATCAATAAGATGTAGTTAATTCAAGATAATTACCAAAAATATAAAATTTTAAAATTCAACATCTAGTAAAATGAACAACATTTAAAAAAAATCATTTTTTGTTATTACAATTTTGAGAATATTAGCTTTGAGATCCATGTGATGGAATTATGAGAGAAGGGAGACAAATAAAATAGGATAAGGATAGGATGGCTTGGGTACCAATCACAATATGTATCATGAATGCACATATAAATTACACTAATTTTTGTGTCATAACCTTAGGTTTGAGTTTTTGATGAAAAATCATGTTAGATTCATTAATTTTTTAAAATTACTGTGTGGGTGGGTTTCTGGCATTGTATAGACTAGGAAAATGTTTTTTTTATTTTTTTGTTTTGATGAATTTTAGATTATTTTAAAGTGTTTTGGGATAGGTTTTGTTGGCTGGTAAAACCACAAATGTGAGGGAAAAAATCTGGTCATCTTAGACTGATAGTTATACCTTCATCCTCATGGTTGGATAAATACCATAGTGGTTTCATATATGTTAGCTATAATTTGAGGTTACATAATGATTATGGTGATTATACAACTTGATGCAATGGTTCCATAAAAATCATCTATGTTAAGCAACAATTTTTCCATAGGAAATTTTTTATTTTTTTAGGTCATTTTTGGAGGTTGAAGAACTAATTTAGGTTGTTTTCTCTATTTTTTGGGTGCCTACATTTAATGGATCATAGTTAGGAATTATGAGTGAATATAAAGGGTTTTGGGACTATTTATATTTGATGAGATATTTATTTTAGATAGATATGATATTTAAAACATTTTTGAGTGGGATTATTTCCCTAATGAGTAGGTTGATCTGCATTTTGTTCACATACTAAGATGATAATTGAAGAACCTTTTGATTACGAAACACGTAAGGAGATTAAATTATCACTATAAACTAAATTTACATGATATTAAGTCTATTTTTTGTATGTATGGTGGTGACTTAGAGGGATACATAGATAGAGCTAAGGCCTTTGGTTGGGTTAAGTTATTAGGAGACTAGGTCAACTTGACATAGCTGAAAATTAGTGTGTCGAGATAGTGGGAGTTTAGAGATAAATGATATTGAATATATTTAAAGTGAATATATGGATAATTTCAACTTGACTAGTGGGAGACAAGGGGATTTATCACATACTATAAAACTAGTTTTCCATATTTAGGAGTATAGAAGAGAGGAGATATAGATTCTCTTAGGCCTATGATTTATTTTATTGGACCTATATGTATCTTTATAAGATTTATTGGTCATGTGTTTTATTAATTAGACACATGAAACTTATCATATTTTGGTTATATGAGTGTAGTATACCCTACTATAGAGATGTGACAATTAGAGCAACATGAGTAACTAGGGTCTACAGGTGGATAAAAATGGAACCTCTAAGGTATATGCCATATGAAGTGGGTAATACTATAATTAATTATATGGTAGTTATTACCTAAAATGGGATATATTTTCAATGGTAATATGAGGTCATTAAATTGGTATCGATTAAGAGTGCACACCATGTGCATGATAGGCATGGGTATGTGAAGATGTACCTTATTAACATGTACACTAATAGTATATGCTATAATTAGTATCTAATGTACCCAAACGATATGTATTCATATGTTATAATGTGAGATAATATATGTGGGATTGTGATTTTAAGGTGGAAGTCCCTAACACATGATATTCCTATCACCTTAATGGTAGGAGGGTGGAAGAGAGGATGAAGAACATAGGATGACTAAGATCCTATGGTGGGTGTTGAAAATTTTTTAACACTAATTTCTAGTGAATAACTTCCATATAATCCAAACCACCCATAACAACCATTGAGGACACAATAACCACCACCACATCAAGTCTTGTAATAACAATAACATGTGGTGGCTAGAAGGGGAAGTGACTAGGCAACCAGATGAGTTGATCAAACCCATATTATATATGAAGTAGTGATAGGGTAGGAATAGGTCAATATGATATAAAATTATTACTAAAATCTATAGTATCAGGATGGGATCTAGTTAAGATAATGTGTTATTTTAATTTTATATCCTTTTACAATATTAATTACTTGTTTGTTTTTTTGTTCATTCATATGACTATAGATATGACACAATTTTGTGTGTGTTTAAATTTGGACATAAAGTAAATGCATATGATCAGACACACCATTATGAACTTGTTTCACATGGTTAATTACCTCAATAAATCTTAACTCTTGACTAATTAAGGTCTCCATGTGGTTGTGGGATGACACACCAACATATTTACTCCAAACTATCATGAATCTCAAGAGCTCATTAGATAGAGGGCAAAGAACATTAGTTTGTAGTTAAGAGTGAAAATATTAGAGTGTTATGTGAATACTCTCAAAGACATTATTGGTATGAGAGGTGGATGAGCCTAATATATTTAATTAATGTTAGAAAGAGGGACATCCTCCTAGGTGGTCACAATAAGATGACAATACAAGGTTAGGAATCACAACCCCCATATTTATGCATCAAATACTTATCAAAGGAGCAAAAGTAGGAGTCATAAACACTTAGCCTTTGGAGGATCTTAGATATATGAATGAGTTGGGATTATGTGTATATATATATATATATATATATATATATATATATATATATATTACTAAGATAAATTTGATCTCTATAGAGGATATTCTACTAAGACTCAATGTTTACAAAAATTACACACACATAGAGAGAGATATTTTGGCCCATTTGGGTTTGATCATGGTCTAACATCTTATTATATTATCATGATGTAATGTATGGTTTTTAATTTATACACCTTAGATGGATAAAAATGTGATGAAATTATATGTATCTCTAATTATGATAATTCTATGGAAATGTTTATATTTTTAAAGTTAATAAGATAATGTTTTAAAAATGTAATGTGATAGCTAATTAAGATACTAAAAACATGATAATCTATATTTTTTAGTAAATAATCAAGATAATTAATTCACACAATAAATGAAATTTTATTTTTAATAGGGGAGTAAGGGGATTTTAAATATACAAGATAACATACACAAAAAATAATGTATAAAAATTTCACAAGAAATGGTAAGCTAAACTAATCCTTACGAGTGAAGGGAGTTAATTTACTTTTCACTAGGATTAGAAATTTTTTTATTCATTAGATTAATCTATACTTAGATTGATAAATAGCTAACAATGATATAATTTATGAGAGGGGGTGTGATTATCCTTAAACATATACATATAGACAATATTTTTGGTTATGTTATTACTTTTTGGACACTTTTAGGTTTCATTTTATCTTACTTTGATTTTGCGACCCCATAAAATTATCCTCATGTGACTAATAAGATGCATGAGATCATTACCAAAGTCTATATTTATGGGAGTAAGGGAATACCTATCCAATTCTAACCCAATGCAATTAAAACAATTCAAGGCATAAACACTAAGGGTTAGCAAAAGGAAAGAGATTTAAAATTTATTTAGACTTGCATAAAATTGGGTGCACTCTCTCTCTCTCTCTCTAATGGGAGTTATCTTATCCCCAAATCTTGTCCCCATTCAACTATCAATACGTAAGGGTTCATCATAAAGATCCAAGATAAGCTAATCAGTCTACCTATTTTGATATTTATAGTGTTTTTAATTATAGGGAATTATAAAATGGGATTATATTATGACTACGAGTTATAGGCTAGAGTTTAAAATTTATCAATAAAGCGTATGGGAATAAAGTGTACAATACTAAAAAAACTAGGACAAGACTCTATATTATTTTAGTTTTTAGATTATTTTTCTAAAGTAGAATAGGGTGATATGAAAATGTAAAATGAGATGATATGTTAGGTTTTAAACATTTTGAAACGTGAACTCATAGCTAGATAACTACCAAATTATATTTCCAAAATTTAACAACACAATAATAGTGTAATTTATATGAACATAAGGAGAGCAATGTGAAATGCAATATCTCTAAGAATTAAAATTTAAGTGCAAATATTTTTAGGGTTTATTGAAATGCTTACCCTCTAAGTTTCATAATTGAAAAATATTTCATCACCAAATATGGGACTAACTAGTTAGGCTTGTATTTATGATCTTGTCCTTTATTAATATATATTCTACTATCAATACTTAGGATAAGGTCTACTACCTAAATGAGACATTCATATATAAAATTAAATGTGTTGTTGGCATATACAATGTGTGTATTCTATGTCATTTTACACAACCATAATTTCATGCTTATCTAAAGTTTTCAATGAAAACCAACATACATTCCTATATTCATCACGATCTATAATAACCTAAAGATAAACATAGAGGCTATGGATCTATACCTTGATGGGTATAATTTATTCAAATCTAAAGATAGGATAATATGGGGTTTCCATAATAGGCATACTAATACTCGTTTTAAGGTCCCACAATATAAGACATAGATGAAGGTGTTGATATATTTTGTTATATATAATGGTTTTGATTAAGATTTAATTTAATGTTTTATTTTGGGTCTCAGATTGAACATTAGCCTCTTGGTAGTATAAATAGGTCATCTGATGATTTATAGAAATAGTATTGTATATTTCATGAACATTATTATTTTTAAAGGGAGATCCATTGACTCTAAGACTAAAGTATGGAATCCCAAACTTAAAAATAATGTAATTTAAGATGAATTTAGAGATTAAAGATCCAATGATAGTTTTCAAAGGAATTTATTTTTCCCACTTGGTGAAATATTTAGTGGTTGTGATAATGAAGTGATGGACATTAGAAAAGGCAAGACAAACATTTCTAACTAAATCTATCCCCTAAGTGGATAAGATATTTGGGGTGTAAAAGGGTTGATGTTCCTAGGCATAAAGGAGGATATTGTGGGAGAAGTTTGGACACTTCAAACATTTAATTACATATTATATGGCATCATGTTTTATAGTAGGTTACAAACATCACATCCTATGAAATTTGAAAGCAATTCTGTGACCACCAAAATGTCCACAAAACATACCGCTATGACAATGGAAAAGGAATTTATTATAATCATATTGGTCAACACATATGAGAAACATGATATCAATATATTTTAAATATATAACCTCATCAATAATTACATACTTATCCAAAATGATACAAAGGCATCATTTTTTCTTTGAGATGGCACCTTCGAGATAACTACAATCACTAAGTAGTTTGTAATGTTGGCATACCATGGGGAAGGAACATTCAAGGGTTTACCTAAGTAACATGTCAATTCATTTATAAGTTGGTTTAAATTAAATCACTAACTTATAATTGGGATTTAGGAAACCCATTATTGATGAGTTATCCCTTAATGGACTTTGGATGGCATAAGTTATTCTAAAATTTCTCAAAAGTGTAATTAAATTGTTAGCCTTTCACAAGAGGTCTATTTGGGACAAGAGGTATGGTTGGGTCAAGAATTTACATAAGGTCTAGGATCTCACTATGACACTAATTTATATATTGATCATATAGTTCCTAAATCACTTAGTTACAAATATAATAACCAAGCACTCTTTTTCTAACTATGTGTAATGAGTCTCATAATCAATGAGAGTGTGATTAATATAATAGATGGCTTGTTCCTTATAATTTTCATCTTATTGGTCCTACATATAAGTGAGGGTTACCTTTAAAATAAATTAATATATTATCAAATTTTGGTGCCATAAGTGTTGGTGGAGCCATGAGGAAGTTTTTTGCTTCTTCAAATACATCCTAGAAATCTTGGGTCCAACTTAGACCACTATATTTTTTAATTAAATGGTTAATAATATGAAGTGTGAAAGTGATATTGGGTATGAATATAAAAATTTACCCCAACTTCCCTTAGAATGACCTAATTATTGACTCATCATTAGTGGGTCATGTCTAAGATCACACAATTCTTAGTACAGTCAATATCAATTAATCACTTTGATATGACAAAACCTAAGAATTGCCACCTATAATTTTGAAAATATTTTTTCTAGAATTGAGTGTAAAATGATAGTCCATAAAGTGTGTAAAGATGGTATGTATGACTTAAATTTTTTTATCTCTCATTTTTGAATTTATAATAGGATATATAAACCTCAACTATTTTGTGAGTGAGATCATGGAATATGTGTCATGGCCGTATGATATGTTTCCCCAACATTATTATTTTTGAAAGGCATAACAATGAAACATAAAGTTACCCAAAATATATTAAAATATGGTTTTGTTTGGTCCTCCTTATCGATAGAAGTCATCCATGAGAGATTGTAACTCATAACCTATCATAGAATCCAAAATTATGTCAATGGAAGGTAGAGGGAAATCATCCTTTGGACATGCCTTGATGACATGACAAAAGTTAATGCATATCCTATCTTTTATCTTCTTGGGATTATGGAAAATAATAAACAAACATTTGAATTTCTCCATGGATTTTATGAGCCCTAAATTTAACATCTTGATGACTTATTCTTTAACTATAAATGTAACTTTAGGTTTAATTTTATTGAGATTTTTATTGAAAGGTTTTTTGTAGGAATGATGATTAGATTATGCATGACTGCTTTAGTTTGGATCCATGTCATGTCAACATAAGAAAATGCAAAGGCCTTAGAAAACTCAATTAGAATTTTTTTGTGGTATTTCACTACCTAGGAGGAGAATGAAGTCTCATATTTGAGGATCTTAGGATGTTATTAGGTTCCAATGTTAATGTATATGGTGTCCTCAAATACAGAATTATTCCCTTCCTAAATTTTTTTTAAGGTGGGAGAAAGATTAGGATGTTTGTCATCTTCCTCTAAAACAACATGTTTTTTATTAGAACAATGAAATTTTTTGATCCTATAATATGAATTGTAATATTCTAATATAAAGGTGGAAGAGGGATAACATGTGAAGACAAATCCAATTTCATGATGTGATGATGGTAGGTGATCATTAAATCATTGTAACTCTAGGATTACCTCATCCTTGTTTCTAAAGTAAATAACAAGAGGTCTAACATCCTATATCAATGTGAGAAATGGTTTGATCATTGGATTTATTTTCAATACGGGGATCAAATATTATGGATACTATAAAATTAGGATTTGGTATCATTGTGTTGTACTCAAAAAATGTCACTCATTTTTCAGACAACATATAAGCTATTTTGGTCTTGCAAAGACCAAAATATCTCTTATCATTTCAAAAAATTGTTCTAAGCTTTCAAAATTGGGAATTATTCAAGATTTTTCAATCAAATGACTAATGGTTTAATTGGTTTAAAGGCTTCTACAGGGAGGTTCAATCAAAAGAATCAATTTCCAACACTTAGTCATTTTTGAGATTGGTTCAGCACCTTGGTTCAATAAAAAATGTCCATTAGTAAGCATCCAAGCAAGGATCCAACCATTGAACCTTGAACCATTTTCGTTTAATGGGTTCAACAAGTTCAAAGGTTCAACGGGTTTAAGGTTCAACAGGTTCAACACATTTGGTTCAATGAAGATCAAAAGGACTCAGCCAAAAGAAGGGAATGAACCATTAAACTGTTGAACCAAAGTTGGTTTAATCAGTTGGTTCAAGTGACAAAGTTCAAAGGAGTGCCCCAAGAGTCAAAGACACAAGTGCCCTTGCGAAGGGAATTCCTGTGGCAAAAAGTGACCAAGGCAAACAAACGGACTGAGACAAAAGCCTGACAGAATCTTGTGGATGCTGCCAAGTGTCATCTTCTAAGCCTCATTTCACTTTATTTCTAAGAGACATAGAAGCCACCATGTGTCCTTTGTAATTTAAGTAGAACACACCAAGTGGCATCATCTGCATGAATCCAAATGATTTTTACATAGTTCTATAGTGTTTCTAAAATGCGACAGAAGCCATCATGTGTCATATTCTGTAAGACATTCAAAAGGTGTCCAAAGATTCTAAAAGTTAAATGGATGCCACCATCTGTCCTTCATCAAAGTCACAATGGATGTTGCCGTGTGTCATCCATTGAAACACAGTATCAAAGCAGTGAAACCTACCATGCATCTCTCATCAAATGCAGTGGAAGCTGCCACGTGTCATCCTCCATGAGAAACTAATATAAGTCCTAAAGACTTTTCAAAGGTAGCTAAAAGCTCAATAGAAGCTACCACGTGTCATCCTCCACAGGATTCTCAAGAGGCAAGTGGAAGCTGCCACCTTTTCCATTGTAACTCTATAGAGAGCGACACATGTCTGCATCCATGATTTTAAATTTCTAATAGGTTTCAAAGCCTCTATCAATAAATGTTTCTCAGATTCCCATGGAAGTTGCCACCTGTCTTCACTTATTTAGTAGTAGAATGTGCCATGCATCAATTGCTAAAGACTAGCAGAAAGTGACTAAGGAACAAAGCATCAAATTGAATCTAAGACCTGATTCAAATAACCAAAAAGGGAGGAATGATGAAGGTAGGATCAGATCGCCAGGTGGACATTGAAAGTTACAAACTTTCAATAACATGACTTCTTTCTCTAAATTGATAAAATCAAATGGGTAAATGCCCCTAAGTTCCAGCCTATCTTCTTAACAGATTCCAAAGCAACATGATGTGTTACTATTCTTGAGTCCTTTTTGAAGAGGATATATAAGGTAATCTCTTCTATTCTAAAGGGATCTCATTTTGATAATTAGAAAAAAACTCTACCGAAATTGAAAGACACTTCTGAGACTTTGAGCTCAGTTTGTTTATCATATTTTGTTATTGGAATAAGAAAGCAAGTGATTTTTCAAACTTTGTGTTGTGATATCTTTATTTTTGGGGAAACTATTCTTATGTCTTTTTCCTTGATATATTTTTTGTTCCTTTAATTCAACAAGCACAATTAGTGACAGTAGTTAGGAAGGTGTCCTGAAGAGTCAACTATGGAGAGACTTTGTGCCCCCATAATTGCCTTTAGTGTGTTTTATTTTCATTTCTATGTAAAGGACTTTGGGATGACTTTGTGCCCTCATTATCCTTTGGATCTTACTCTTGAGAAATTCAGGAGGAGACTTTGTGATGCATCTTGATTTGCTAGTTATTACGTCCTTTGCTACATTTGCTAGTACTACCAAGAGTATTCTTGTGGTTTGTTGAATAGTACTTCTAAAAGAAGAGGATTCCTCTCTATCATTTCCCTTGAGTTTTTCCTTTGATTTTCATGCATCATCTCTAAAGAAGGAGAGATGGATGGTTTGTCTTACCCTTGAGTATTATTTTCTATATATATATATATATATATATATATATAGCATACCTGTAGGGAACCTCCCCTTGATGAAAGGAGAGATCAGTCCCCTTTTGATGTGGTAAACCTACACATTTGGATGGCTAATCTTCCTACTTTGGCTGATAAGACCTATTTTGTTTATCAGTATGCTAATCGACAAAATATTCAACCAACAATTTTTGGCGACTTCACTGGGGAATATAACCCATTATTGTTATAATCTATCCATTGTACTCTGCTGGGGAATATAACCCATTATTGTTATAATCTATCCATTGTACTCCACTGGGGAATATAACCCATTATTGTTATAATCTATTCATTGTACTCTGTTATGGAAGAGCGAACTACTCCAGTGTTTTCCCATTGTTAAAATTTTCCTCCCAGCCTCATGCAATAGTTTTTGGTGACTCCACTGGGGATATACATAATTCTATGTAATTTGGAACCTCAAGTTTCAAATTGAAACATCACTTGTGTCTTACCCATTATTATTATAACCCTTATCCATTACAGATTCTGGTGACTCCATTACTTGTCTTATCCATTATCCATTTATAGCCTTACTGTCTTCCTCCACCTCCATTATTTTATCTGGTCTATAAAACCATAGCTACTGGGAAAGAACACATAGTTTAAAGCCTCAAGCTTTAACTAAAGCAAGGTCAATTATTTTCCATTTTTGTTTCACAATCTAGCAGATTCAAGGTATACATGAAGCCAAAGCGCTAAAGGTATCATTGACCTTGTATTCGAGTTGGTAAATCAAAGTGATTTTGATCTGTTTCCTTCACCATCTCATCCCCAATGAACCAAGAGTTTACCTCCTACTAAAGTCAGATCTCCATTGCCAAATGAAGTATCTACTTCTATTATTGATAAAGCTTTGCTTATAATTACCCCTTTGAGATTTATTATCCCTCCTTTTCATAATCCTACAATGGCAGTTCAAGGCCCCTGGGGTAATGCTTTTGGTCCTCTCAATCTTACTCCACCTCTACATGAGCTTCCACGCAGTTCAAGGAAGAACTTCCCCAAATTCTATGGTGATGGGAAAGTTCACCCTGATGAGCACATTATAGCTTTTAGCATAGTTTGTGGAGTAATCAAAGTAGATTTTGAAGATGTAGCAGTCAGGATTTTTGTAGAAACATTAGAAGGTGTTGCTGCAGATTGGTTTTATCATTTACAAGGTTGGTTAGTAACTGATTGGAATACTCTCAAAGCTAAGTTTGAAGCCAGATTCAAACTTGCAAAAGATGCACATACACTTCTGGCTCAACTTACATAGATGAAGAAAGAGCCTCATGAGCCTATGAGAGACTTCATAGCCAAACTTGACAAACTGAGAAACAAAATCCCTGTAATTGCTTGACCTACAACTGAGAATCTCAAATGATTTTTCATTAATTCTTAGTTACTTGAAGTAAGTTTTCTTTTGAGATGTGCTGGTCAAATAGATCTTGTTGTAGCTCAAATTTTAACCACTGAGAAAGAAGATGATCTCATCTTAGTAGGGAAGATAAGAAGAGATCCAAACAGAAATAGATCTTCATCATCTTCTGAATATGCATCTACAGGCACCACTGATCTAATGGTGCAAAAGCTGGAAAATGAAGTGCTAGCCTTGAAAAAGCAAATGGCACAAGGAATGTCTTATACTCCTTCATACAAATATATGCCAAGAAGGACATTCCCAAATTAGTCATATCAGGGCAATGCTGCCAGGAATCAAGGACAATAGAATCGCCTTCCTCCTCCACAAGGGAAACTTACCCTAGAAGCTCCTCTAACCAATTTAACAATGGGATATCTTGAAACAAAATTTGAGTTCTCTTTCTAGCCTGAATTGAATCAAGAAAATGACATTGATCTCTTCACAGAGGATCAAGAAGAATCAGTTGGCGACTCCCACATTAGTTTCTTAAACTACCAAGATGAACCCATAAACAGAGGAGAAGCTTTTGATGGATCATATGCAATGTTTACCAGGTCCAAGAACTAATCAGTCTAGCAAGCTAATAAAAAAAAGATAGAGGAGCAACCTCAACCAGCAGTTATGGTTACTAAGCGTGGAACCCCTCTTCCTTTTCAGTCAAAAGATCTGTTGATCACTCAAAATGTAAGTACATCAATTTCACCTTCACCTTCTAATTTAATTTCACAAACTAGCCCTCCTCCCATCCCTCCTAAAACCCAAAAGGTTGAAATGATTTCTTTTATTCCTAGTCTAATTTAACCATTTGACATAATTGATCATGTCAAAAAGACCAAAATATAAATTTTTGAGTTTGAATACTTGCAGTCCAATCCTGATCAATTGGGTAAGTTGTTCCAATGTATTAAGAACCAAACCATCCCTACAAGACAAAAATCTAAAAAAATAATTTTTGATTCTCCAAAGAACACACCCATTCTAAATAATCTTGTCATTACTCCTCCAGCTGCCCTTGGGAAAATAAAACCTTTCTATGTTTCCCTGTTAATAAATGGTTATCAGCTCAATAATTGCATCATTGATTTCAGGGCATCTGACAATGTCATGCTTACTAAAGTAGCTGAGTCTCTAGACCTCACACTGACCAAGACATTTGGAAGATGTTTCTCCATGGAAAATAAGCAAGTACCATTGCTAGGCCAAATTAAAAATGCCTAATTTACATTGGCAGCCTTTCCAAACAAGAGAATTAGGATGACTGTCTTGGTGGCTAACATCCCAGCATCCTATGGCATTTTTCTTAGATGAAATTTTTTCAAGGACATGGGAGGAAAACTAAGCATGGACTTGTCTGAATCAAGGATCCTTGTCCAAGGCATGATGAAGAGATTGCTCCCTGAAAAGGAGGAAAAATATGTGGTCACCCAAACATCAGCCCCTGCAACACAAATTCTATTTGAGTCTTTAGGTAGGGGTAACTATTTCTTTACCATAGAGAATGTTCATTTTTCTATAAATGAAAGTCCTATAGCTGACAATCCAAGATTTGATCCAAACAAGGCATCAAAAGAATTAGTAGGGCACAATACAAATCAAGAAGGATCTTCCATCTCTGATGAAGAGAAATCTAATAGAAGATGAGCTTCTGATGATGCTTGGATCTTAGAATTTGATGGCAACATTTCTTCCATAGTTGGATACAGATCTCTATTGCTTAGATTGAATACTGCTCAAGGTGAAGAGGTCAAACTCCTTCACATCAAAGGAGATACTAAGCTGATGATTTAAAATGGGTATGATACTGACAATCAAAGCATGTGTTGGACTGGACCAGTAGAATAGCAAACTATGGTGGTGGACCATACTACTGTATTCCAAAGTTAGCAAAAGGAACTCTTAGCAGGGAGAGCAAGGAGTTATGGTTTTTGCTTTGAAGACCACATCTTGTCATAGGGAAAGAAGAAGAAAAAACCAAGAGGAAGATGCAAAAAATTGGTTTCTTGGTGGAGAGCTCCATTCACCCGTCACCATTTTTAGGGGCAAAATGGTTTCCTGCTAGTTTACCAAGATGGAACAATATTTTCAATACCTCTTAGGAAGCAACATCTAGAACACCTCAACTCTTGAAGTATCAGATTAATGCATTAGTATATATGTATATTTGTATAGTTTTTAATTCTATTTTGTTTTGTTTATTTTCATTTTTGATTCCTTCCATTTCTGGGTAGCATGATTACATAGCCCAATGACATACTTGAAGAAACTGGAGATTTTGGATTCTACTCCCTTCAATTCTTTTACAAATTGATAGAAGTTCCCTAACTAGAGCCAGCTGTTGTACCCAAAAAATGTCACTCATTTTTCAGACAACATATAAGCTATTTTGGTCTTGAAAAGACCAAAATATCTCTTCTCATTTTAAAAATTTGTTCTAAGCTTTCAAAATTGGGAATTATTCAAGCTTTTTCATTTAAAGGACTAATGGTTTAATTGGTTTAAAGGCTTCTGTAGGGAGGATCAATCAAAAGAATTAGTTTCCAACACTTAGTCATTTTTGAGATTGGTTTAATGCCTTGGTTCAATCAAAAATGTCCATCGATAGGCATCCAAGCAAGGATCCAACCATTAAACCATTGAACCTTGAACCATTTTGGTTTAATGGGTTTAAGGTTCAATGGGTTCAACACGTTTGGTTTAACGAAGATCAAAAGGACTCAGCCAAAACAAGGGAATGAACCATTGAACCATTGAACCAAGGTTGGTTCAATCAATTGGTTCAAGTGACAAAGATCAAAGGAGTGCCCCAAGAGTCAAAGACACAAGTGCCCTTGCAAAGGGAATTCTTGTGGCAAAAAGTGACCAAGGCAAACAAATAGACCAAGACAAAACCCTGACAGAATCCCATGGATGCTACCAAGTGTCATCTTCTAAGCCTCATTTCACTTTGTTTCTGAGAGCCATGGAAGCCACCACATGTCCTTTGTAATTTAAGTGGAACACGCCAAGTGGTATCATCCACATGAATCCAAATGAGTTATGCATAGTTCTATAGTCTTTCTAAAATGTGATGGAAGCCATCACATTTCATCTTCTATAAGACATTCAAAAGGTGTCCAAAGCTTTTACAAGTTCAATGGATGCTACCACGTGTCCTTTGTCAAAGTCATAGTGGATGTTACCACGTGTCATCCATTGAAACACAGTATCAAAGTAGTGGAACCTGCCATGTGTCTCTCATCAAATGCAGTGGAAGCCACCACGTGTCATCCTCTATGAGAAACTAATATAAGTCCTGAATACTTTTCAAAGGTAGCTAAAAGCTTAGTAGAAGCTGCCACATGTCATCCTCTATAGGATTCTCAAGAGGCAAGTGGAAGCTACCACCTTTTTCATTGTAACTCTGTGGAGAGTGACATGTGTCTGCATCTGTGGTTCTAAATTTCTAATAGGTTTCAAAGCCTCTATTAATAAATGTTTCTTATAGTCCCACAGAAGTTGCCACATGTCTTCACCTGTTTAGCAATGGAATGTGCCATGCTTAATTGCTAAACACTAGCAGAAAGTGACTAAGGAATAGAGCATCAAAATGAATCTAGGACCTGATTCAAATAACCAAAAAAGGAGAAATGATGAAGGTAGGATCAGATCACCAGGTGGACATTGAAAGTTGCAAACTTTCAATAACGTGACTTGTTTCTATACATTGATAAAATCAAATGGGTAAATGCCCCTTAGTTCCAGCCTATCTTCTTAATAGATTCCAATGCAACATGATGTGTTACTATTCTCGAGTCCTTTTTGAAGAGGCTATATAAGGGACTCTCTTCTATTGTAAAGGGATCTCTTTTTGATAATCAGAACAAAACTCTGCCTAAATTGAAAGACACTTCTGAGACTTTGAGCTCAGTTTGTTTATCATATTTTGTTATTAGAATAAGAAAGCAAGTGATTTTTTAGACTTTGTGTTGTGATATCTTTATTTTTGGGGACACTATTCTTATGTCTTTTTCCTTGATATATTTTTTGTTCCTTTAATTTAACAAGTAGAATTAGTGATAGTAGTCAGGAAGGTGTCCTAAAGAATCAACTGTGGAGAGACTTTGTGCCCCCATAATTGCCTTTAGTGTGTTTTCTTTTCATTTCTATGTAAAGGACTTTGGGATGACTTTTTGCCCTCATTGTCCTTCATATCTTACTCTTGAGCAATTCAGGTGGAGACTTTGTGCTACATCTCATTTGCTGGTTATTACATCCTTTTCTACATTTTACTATTACTACCAGGAGTATTCTTGTGGTTTGCTGAATAGTACTTCTAAAAGAAGAAGAGTCCTTTCTATCATTTCCCTTGATTTTTTCCTTTGATTTGCACACATCAAATTTGAAGAAAGAGAGATGGATGGTTTTTCCTACCCTTGAGTATTATTTTCTATATATATATATATATATATATATATATATATATATATATATATATATATATATATATATATATAACATACCTATAGGGAACCTCCCCTTGATGAGAGAAGAGATCAGTCCCCTTTTGATGTGGTAATCCTACACATTTGGATGACTAATCTTCCTACTTTTGTTGATCAGACCTATTTTGTTTATCAGTATGATGATCGATAAAATATTCAACTAACACATTGGATGATGAAAAAATTGAGATGATGATGTGGCCATGGAATAAGAAGGTTACTTTATATGAGACAGCCTCGATGGAAATGAAATCAAATTCCTTAGTAATATCACATACAATGTTTTTATTTACCTTTGAAACCTGATTGTTTACTAATTATGATTCACCTTGCATTAAAAAGGTTTTTAACACCAAATATCTTAAAAACAAGCATCCCTAAGAGTAGGGCCTCATATTTCCCCCCATTTTTCATACATTAAAAATATAATATGGAACAAAAGGGCATAATTCTTCCTCTTGGGGAAATCAAGATAACTCTTACCCTTATGCCAAAACATCATTTTCCCCATCATACTGGGGAGTCCATTGATCTCTTGTACAGTAAGGATCATCATGTGTTTTAGGGAGTGTGTATTGATTTTCTAAAATATTTACCATACAAAATTTAGGTATAGTAGATGAACCTTCTTGGGATATAGGATGTGAGATTTGGAAAGGTTATAGGTTCCTACTCCTTGTGGGTTAAAATGAAGTGTGATGATATTATACTTTTTTAGGAGGATAATAATATCAAATTTAGACTTAGTCAAGATGGTTTGAATCATCACAAGTTTTTCCATAGTCACCGTTCCATTGTTATAACTCTTTTTTACTCAAGTTTTTCACTTGGAGAGGCTTTTGGGATCTCAAAACTTGCTTTCAAGATACACATCATGTTTTTTATGGGATATTGGTCCTTAAATATTATATGGGGATTCACCACATCATTATTAGGTAAGTGATAATAACTATAAAGCCTTGGTATTTTATTAACAATTTCTTGGTGAATGTCAAAAGGCTTTAGGTCATTATGAGTAAAAAAGACCTTTCCAAGGTGTGAAATATTTTTTTTTAAACTAAGGTTAAAGGGATTACATTCATCCAATAAATCCAAGGACTTCTTAAGATCATTTTATACTTTGGATAATTTTAAATATATTAAAATTGAGTTAAAATAGTCTTGGGTCCCAAAGTCACAAGTAATACAATGGTCCCACTCAAGGTGGACTTGAGGTTTTCATATCCTCATAAGGGATTTATAATTGTGGAGTAGTTGGTGTCTCCATATTGAAGGTTTTAAATAAATGAGAATGGGACTATATTGTCATTTTCCCGTAATTAACCATTGCTCTCTTTACATAGTTTTACTAAATCTAAAATTTCATGTACAAGTATGGATCCCCAATCCTGGTGAATCATAATCTGGAGGGAGGCTTATATGATATTAAAATTAGTCAAAACCTCTCAATTTTTCCCTTATATATATAATTTTATATGCTGTATTTGGGATCAAGGTGTAGACATTATGCTAGATACACTACCTAATCCTAAGGCATGCCTAATAATGAGTGATGGGAAGGATATTTTTCAATAAGGTCCATAAAATAGATGTGGGAATATGTCTTCATAATGTTGTCAACTAGATCATATTTTCCCATGTTCCTATGATTAGTTTGGATGCCAGTCACAAAAATATTTTTAGAAAGGAACTTTTTAAGTTGGTAGTCCCTCATGCATGTGTTGATGTTTTCACCCTAATTTATTTTTTAATCCATGAAAACTATAATTATGGTATTTAATTTAGGCCCTATTTGGGGATTTACATTGATATTACTTGGTGATGTAGGACTATCAACTCACCATTATACATTTTGTAAAAGAAAAAAGCATTGATCATGAAAGCAAAATGAAATTTAAAGGTATAATGAGGTCCTAGGAATATTATGGAATTTTAATTAGGATATCTAATGGTTTTTAAATATTTAGGAGATCTTAACTTGGATCATTGTCAAGATTTCAAGTTTCCCTCAAAAATATTGTATTTGCAAATTTGAATTGTGATCTTCATTCCAAAGTGAGTTTTAAACCATGAAAGGGTCAAAAAGCATTGTAAAAGTATATTTTGAGTTTATAAAGGTATTTAAACATGTATGAGACCTTATTAAATGTTTTCATGAGTTGTGTGAACAAGAAAAGTCATATATTGTCCATAAAAGGACTCATGTGAAGGGTTTACATCCCTTAACAGGCCATTAGAAGTGTCCATAATATCAGTGAAAATGTAATTGAAATGTAAAAGAGTAAAAATTAACATGTAAGTGATGTATGATATCTATTTTAAGCATGTATAATAGATAATAAAGTGGAGATAAGCTTTGAACCAGCTTTGTGGAGAAAGCAATGTTGAAAATCAAGAATAGAAAATTGTTAAATGAAGATAAACGATAATATATGAAGATAAGAAATGATTGTAACATGGAATAGGAAGATATAATACTCAAATTATGTTATAAAATAATTATAACATATTTAAAAATAATAATGAGAGATAGAGGAGAGGTGAATAAAATAAGAAAGGTCTGTCAAGATAATTGTAAGAATGAGGTCTACAAGTAGGTATTAAATATTGTAAATGTTGGATAAATAAATAAGTATTTTTAATTAATAAATATTATATTATATTTTATATATATATATATATATATATATATATATATATATATATATATATATATATATATATATATATATTTCATGAAGTTAACATGTGCATATAAGCTCTTAAGGACATGATTGTACAAGGAGAAGCAAAATTTTGTGTTGCATTAAGACTATAACAAAGGTATTTAACAATATTTATAAGTGTATGGAAGATAAATAAAAATTTAAAACTATTTATTTAAGTGTATCAGGTGTATTAAAATTTAAATTAAGTTTTTAAACTCTTTTATTGTCCTTAAATCCATCTTTAACTGTTCTCGACCACATTTAGAAATCTAGGTTTTTAGGGAACAAGAAAGTCTCATAACTTTTAATCTACGTATAAAAATTGTCTAAAATTTTATATGAATATGGGTTAAGATATTTAAAGTGTCTTAATTTTTTTAAGGTATAAATTAGCTCTATAAATTGAGTTATTAATGACTATGTGTCTTGAGGTCTGTTGGAATCCTAGGAATCTTGTTTGAAAGTAGAAAAAAGACCATAACTCTGAAAGTATAAGTCCAAATACTCTAAAATTTTGTGAGTATATTAATTTAGATATAATATAACTATTAAATTTTTTAATAAGTCATAAAAATATTTAAAATAAATATATTATGGACTGTGTCATTCAGGCCTATTAAAGACAAGGTTTTGGAATATGGAAACTTACATATCTTCTAAAATATCATTCCAAACAAGATAAAAATTTGAAAAAACTTAAGATATTTTATTATTAAGAGTATATATTTGATTATAATCCATAATTTATTTTATAAATAATCATATGGATGGCTGTGTATGAGAGGAATATTTATGCAAACAAGGGTTTGAGAGTGAAAATGATCCATATCTTCATTTGTAGTCTTAAAAATACTCTAAAAACTTATATGAGGGGATAAGTGAGTATAAGAGGTTATTTAAAAATGGTTATAAGAATTTTTTAATCCAAAAAATTCAATTAATGAGGACTATGAGTATATTTTTGAAGAAAGGATTTAATAGTCTTAAAGAAGAATCAAACCTTAAACAAGTGCCTTAAGCATTTTAGATTGATAATAAGAAGTCTAAACCATGTGAAGTGAGTCGAGAATACTATAAATAAGAGTTTAAAGTTATAATCAAGGTGATATAATTGGTCTTGTGAGACCAATATTCAAAAAGTAAGGTTATTGAAACAAGTTTTAAGTAAGGTTAGACCTATTTGATATTGTGATTACAAACCTAGTATATACTCAAAGAGATTGGATCAGATCTTAAAAAATTAAACCTAATAAGGTTTAAGTGAATCAAATATTAGACATAGATTAATTTTTAGGATAAGTAAAACAAAATAAGAAAAAAAAAGTCCAGTCTAAGCATGCGATAAACAAGGCAATCAATAGATCATAGAAGGTTATAGAATAAAGTTGAAATAAATGGATAAATAAATAAGAAATGTTGGAAAAAGAGATTGAGACTATCAGAGTCATTATAGCTAGGAAGAGATCTATATCATAGGAGATCTTAGTAGTAGCATTGGATACAACATCCTAAAGACCAAGTAGCTATAGGTAGTAGCTGATTCAACTATGGAAAAACTATATACCATGGGAGACTATAGAAGGAGAGCATAGTTGTAGGAGGTTTTTTTTTAATATCTATAAATAATTAGAACCATTAGATGACACCAACATCTTAGGTGTTTTTTTTTTACCTTCTCATAAATAGTAATATTTTTACACTCTCCCTACATTTGCATTTGCAATTATATTTATCCTCATTTTATTTCTAGATAGTAACTATATGACTAAAAAAATAAAAAAAGAAGTGGTGACCAAGACATGAAAGGAATCATCAAATCCTAGCTGAAGCTGAGTGAAGTGGATTAGATACACAACATGGCTAGATCAGATGGGAAAAGTTGGTAGCATCTGCTTAGATTTGATGGATAAAATTATAACATTTGGGAAAAGAAGATGAGGATAATTTTAGTTGAAAATTATCTATTTGAATGTGTGATCATCAATTTCATAGATGTGACCAATCAAGAAGCATACAACACATTGAGCAATTCCCAAAAGACCTAGTTTAAGGAGAATTAGAGGAAGGATGAGAAAGCATTAAATATAATAGAGACAAAAATTCTAGAAGCCATATATCTAAAAATTGTAAAATAAATTACACAAAGGAAGTATGCCAGATCCTCCAAATTTTCTATCAAGGTAATGATAAGGTACAATTACTAAAACTTTAAATGCTTAGAAGAGAATTTGAAGCATTACAAATGAATGATAATGAGTCTATTTGTGAGTTTCATACTAGAATATCTATCTTAAAAAATTAGTTAAGAGTTAATAGTGAAATAATAGATGACGAAAGGATCATCAAAAATATCCTTAGGAGTTTGAATATGAGATATGATCCAATTGCCATAGCTATTAAGGAGGAAAAATACCTCTCAAAGATGACAATGGATGGTTTCTCTTCAAATCCATGAGCATCAATTGAATATATCTAGACCTTCTTCCATAGAGCAAACCTTCAAGGTTTAAGGGAGTTTTAGAGGTAGGGGATAGAAAGAGAAAATAAAGGCATAAGCTTTAGAGGTAGAGGAAGAGGAATGATCTACTATGTAATATCAAGTTTAGACAGTTAGGAAAGAGCTAGCATCTCCCAATCAAATTTCTAATACAAGAAAAAAAATAGTACATCAAATCAAAGGTATGATTAAATTAATATTTAGTGATATTGTTGTCATAAGTATGGTTACTTTTCCATTAAATATAGAAAGAGGAAATATAAATAATCAAGACAAAGTACACATGTAGCCACTAAGAATGTAAGTGAACCTAAACATTTTCCAACCATGTTAATTGTATGCAATGCTATTGAGTAGATTAGTGATGAAGTATGGTATTTGGTTAGTGCATGTAGTAACCACATGAGTGGTAATGAGAATCTATTTTCCTCCATTGATAAGAAAATTCAATCAGATATTAAGATGGAGAACAATGAAAGAGTTCTTATTGTTGGTAAAGGAACTATCATAATCTACACCAAGCAAGGTGAGAGGAGAGCAATCCAAGATGTTTATTATGTTCCAAATTTGAAACATAATATGTTGAGTATAGAATAGTTAGTTTAAAATGGATATAGAGTCTTGATGGAAAATAAATAGTGAAAAATATTTGACAAGGAAGAAAGAACATTACAACTATAGTTTAGATGATAAGGAACTGAATGTTTCCTCTCAATATGTAAATTGATCCTCTTAGGAGAATAACACTACTACATCAAGCAAGCTTCGAGATAGTCATGAAAGACACATCTAGACTATAGTATTTGAGGTATAGACATTTATGATTTTCTATATTAGAAATTTTATCTAATAAGAATATGGTTATAGGTCTACCATGGATACTAGAACTTGAAAGAATAATTGAGTCATGCATTTTAAGGAAACAACATAGGCATCCTTTTCAATTTGGGATGTCTAGAAGGGAAAAATCACCTTTGGAATTAGTGTACTCAGATTTGTGTGGCCCAATAAAAACTCTCACCCAATCTAATAATGCATATTTATTAACTTTCATAGATGATTATACTAGGAAAATTTGGATTTATTTCCTAAAGAATAAGTCTAAAACATTTGAGAAGTTCAGGTGGTTTATGGCATTGATTGAAAAATAGAGTGGATATTTCATCAAGGCCTTAAGATCAAATAGAGGGGGAGTGTATGTTTATAACTAATTATTGAAATTTTTCAAGAATGAAGGAATTGATAAATAGTTCACATATAGATACACTCCAAAACAAAATGGAGTGGAGGAAAGGAAATATAGGAGCATTAAAGAGATGGATGCAAACATGTTAAAAGCCAAAGGACTTTCAAAAGAATATTGGGGTGAAGATGTAGTAACAATAGTGTATTATCTGAATAGGTGTCCTATAAAGGATATTTGAAACATGATTCCACAAGAATCATGGACAAATAGAAGGTATAGTGTTAAACATCTAATAATATTTGGGTCTATGGCATATGCACATCTACCAAAGGAAATGAGGCATATATTTGATGATAAAGGAGAAAAGTGTATCTTCATTGGCTATTGTGAAGACACTAGAGCATATAGATTGTTGAACCCTATTATTAAAAAGGTTTTGATTATCAAGGATGTTGAAATCATTAAAAATGAATCATGAGATGTCACTATTGACACCACATTAGGTATCTTAGAATCGATACTCATAGATGATGGAAATGAAGATTCTCAAAATAAACAAGTCACATATCAACAAGGTAAATGATTAATAACACCTCCATCACCTTCACAACATGCTCCTTAATCAAGAAACTCTAGTAGTAGTTCAAATCCAACTCTTGCTTCTCTTATGCTTAGAAAGATAAGGATTTTGAGGGAGATATATGATGATTTAAGATATGATGATGAAAATTTGAATTTTTATTTATTTTCTCTAGATGAACCTACATGTTTTCAAGAAGCATTAAAAGAATAAAAATGATATAAAGACATGAATGAGGAAATAGAACAAATAGAAAGAAATAAAACATGAGAGTTAGTTGATTTACCTAAGGGTAAACAAGTGATTAGAGTGATGTGGGTCTACAAGGCCAAGATCATAGTGGAAGGAAAAATTGATAGTTACAAATCAAGATTGGTTATCAAGGGATACAAACATAAGCCTAGTAAAGACTATGATGAGATTTATGTTCCTATTTCAAGAGTGAAAACCATAAAGATTTTCCTTTCAATAGATACCCAACACAAGTGGAAGGTATATTAAATGGATGTGAAATCTAACTTCCTAAATGGAGTATTCGAAGAATAATTCTATGTTGATGAACCACCTAGTTATGAAATACTAGGAAAATAAAATAAGGCGTATAGGCTTAAGAAAGCACTCTATGGGCTTAACCAAGAACCAAGGACTTGGTACAGTAGAATTGATTCATACTTCACTACTAATGGTTTCAATAAAAGTATTAGCAAGCCCACACTTTACATCAAGGAGAACCTTGGTAATATTTTGATTGTTGTGTTATATGTAGATGATTTAATATTCATAGGAAATGATGATGCTTTTATTGGTGAGTTCAAAGAAGAAATGAAAAGGGATTTAAAATGACAATATTTGGTTTGTTAAGATATGTTTTTGGTATAGAATATAATAAATGGATCATGGCATATTCATCTCTCAGTCTAAGTATGGTTCACAAATCCTAAAGAGGTTCAAAATTTTGAAAAATAATGCTGCACCAACACCAACCACTACATGTCTCAAATTGAGTAAGGAATATTACAAAAATGAAGTGAATTCAACTTTATATAAGTGCATGGTAAGTATCCTTATGTATTTGACAACATCTAAGACTAATATAGTGTATGAAATAAGTTTGATTTATAGATTTATGGAAACACCTAAGGATACACATTGGCAAGCAGGTAAGAGAATTCTAATATATGTTAATAGAAACATGAACTATGGAATTATTTATAAGACATCAAGTGATTTTAATCTAGTTAGATATACAAATAACAACCAGGAAGGTAGTGTAGATGATAGGAAAATAAAATAAAGTTATGTATTTCACATGGGTTTATTAACCATTTATTGGTTATCCAAGAAGCAACCCATAGTTTCTCTTTCCAAAACAAAATTAAAGTACATTGAAGTAAATGTAGTAGCATGTCAAGCTATTTGGATATGGAGAGTCTTAGCAAATTTGAAGAAGAAACAAATATATGTCATAGTGATATTTTGTGATAACATGTCTTCAATAACCTTGATAAAGAGTCCAGTGCTTCATGGATGAATAAATCACATATAGATTTGTTATCACTTCATAAGATAATTTTTTGAAGATTATGAAATCAAATTAGAATTCTAAAAATATGAAGATCAGCTAGTAGACATCTTCATGAAGGCACTAGCAAAGGAGACCTTTGAACATTTGAGACAAAATCTAGGAGTAATGAATATTGTAATAACTTTTGGAATAAATTAAGGGGGAGTGTTGGAGGTCATAATTTATCCATTCCATTATTATTAATTCTATTAGTTTTTTTAAATTTTATTTACTCTATAGTTCTATCTACTAGAAGCTGTTAAGAACATCTTAAATTAGCAAGTTTATTTTACAAAAATCTATCAAAGACCTCTTCATGTTGAGGCATAATGTAATAAAGTTAAATTAAAGGAATAAAACACAATAGTACCTATTTGTGGTCTATATTATTCACAGCATTTATCTTTTTGACTTGGTACATCACACAATTTATAGTGGAATTTCATCTTTAGTTCAAAACCTTTGGGCCTTATTTTTTGGGGTTTTTCATATTTATATTTTGGTAACCCCCATTACTTTGGTTAGGGGATATGATTTTTATTGGATAAATAAGTTATACAACCACTATTAATGGATCTTAGATCTATTTTAAGAGTGCTTTCAAACACTTCATCAAAAGACCTATTAGGTGAAATTTGAACATATTCTATTATTTCCTTGTTGAGAGAGTGAAAAAAGAGATCACATATATCTTTGATACATATTAGGGGAATTATAAAAAGTGTATAACACTTTCTATAATATTGTAATAAAATGGGTAGCAAATGAATTGGATTCTAACTTGATTTGAAAAAATTCTCATATATTAGTAGTAACTAGTTTGTTCATGTCAAACACCTTGACAAACTTATCCATAAGATATTGGAAGGAATGTATATAATAATTATGGAGGAATTAATAAAAATATACTAAAATTACCATGAGATTACTTGGGAATATTTTTAAAAACTACCCCATCCTAAGGTATAATCTATGTAACTAAAGTTGCATATGCTTTCACAAGTTGTTGGGATACCCCCCTCTATTATATTTGGAGATTTCAAGTAGGGGGTGTGGTAAGATTATTACTCATATATTATGTTAAATGTGTTATTTAAATTATTTAACATAGCTCATAATGGTGATAAAATCTACCAAAAGTGTTATAATATGAGCCCAAGGGAGAGGGGTTGGGTAAGAAGTGAGTACAAAAATTATATAAGGAAGAGATGTGGGTTAAAAAGGTAAATAATAGTACATGGGAAATTATATGATTAAATAATGTACTATATTATGGTGGCAAATATTTTGAATAGGGATAACTAGTTATCACTTGTAATAGTGGAGCACACATGACTGACACATTGGTTTTTATGTAGAATGAAGGTATCACGAGTAGTAATGTGATAGTCACTAAAGTATTTGGTGGAGGTTAGAAGGAAAAAACCCTAG